>CM021106.1:178577791-179148521 GCA_007115665.2 Sequoiadendron giganteum | reverse complement strand
GGGTTCAGGGATTAAGAGGGTATAGGGGTTGAGGGTTTAGGGTTAAAGGGTTGAGGGTTGAGTGTTGAGGGTTGAGGGATTAATAGGGTATAGGGGTAGAGGGATTAGGGTTGAAGGGTTGAGGGTTGAGCATTGATATAGGGGCAAATGGATTAGGGTTGAAGGGTTGATGGTTGAGGGATTAGGGTTCAAGGGTTAAGGGTTAAGGGTTGAGGGTTGAGGGATTAAGAAGGTATAGGGGTTGATGGATTAGAGTTTAAGAGTTAAGGGTTAAGGGGTTGAGGGTTGAGGGTTGAGGGATTAGGGTTTAAGGGTTGACGGTTGAGGGTTGAGCTTTGAGGGTTGAAAAATTAATAGGGTATAGGGGTAGAGGGATTAGCGTTGAAGGGTTGAGGGTTGAGCATTGAGGGTTGAGGGATTGAAAGGGTATAGGGGTAGAGGGATTAGGGTTGATGGGTTGAGGGTTGAGCATTGAGGGTTGAGGGATTAATAGGGTATAGGGGTATAGGGATTAGGGTTGAAGGGTTGAGGGTTGAGCATCGAGGGTTGAAAGATTAAGAGGGTATAGGGGTTGAGGGATTAGGGTTGAAGGGTTGATGGTTGAGGATTGAGGGATTAAGAGGGTATAGGGGTTGAGGGATTAGGGTTTAAGGGTATTGGGTTGAGGGTTGAGGGATTATGCTTTAAGTGTTGAGGGTGGAAGGATTAAGAGGGTATAGGGATAGAGGGATTAGGGTTGAAGGGTTGAGGGATCAATAGGGTATAGGGGTAGAGGGATTAGGGTTGAAGGGTTGAGGGTTGAGCGTTGAGGGTTGAGGGATTAAGAGGGTATAGGGGTTCAAGGATTAGGGTTGAAGGGTTGAGGGTTGAGGATTGAGGGATTAAGAGGGTATAGGGGTTTAGGGATTAGGGTTTAAGGGTTCAGGGTTTAGGGTTCATGGATTAAGAGGGTATAGGGGTTGAGGGATTAGGGTTTAAGGGTTGAGGGATTAGGATTGAAGGGTTGAGCATTGAGGGTTGAGGGTTGGGGGATTAATAGGGTATAAGGGTAGATGGATTAGGGTTGAAGGGTTGAGGGTTGAGCGTTGAGGGTTGAGGGATTAATATGGTATAGGGGTAAAGGGATTAGGGTTGAAGGGTTGAAGGGTTGAGGGATAAATAGGGTATAGGGGTAGAGGGATTAGGGTTGAAGGATTGAGGGTTGAGCATTGAGGGTTGAGGGATTAAGATGGTATAGGGATTCAGGGATTAGGGTTGAAGGGTTGAGGAACTAAGAGGGTATAAGGGTTCATGGATTAGGGTTTAAGGGTTCACGGTTTAGGGTTCATGGATTAAGAGGGTACAGGGGTTGAGGGATTAGGGTTTAAGGGTTGGTGTTTGAGGAATTAAGAGGGTATAGGGGTTGAGGGATTAGGATTGAAGGGTTGACCATTGAGGGTTCAGGGTTCACAGATTAATAGGGTATAGGGGTAGAGGGATTAGGGTTGAAGGGTTGAGGGTTGAGCTTTGAGGGTTGAGCGTTGAGGGTTGAGGGATTAATAGGGTATAGGGGTAGAGGGATTAATAGGGTATAGGGGTACAGGGAATAGGGTTGAGGGGTTGAGGGTTGAGGGATTAAGAGGGTATAAGGGTTCACAGATTAGGGTTGAAGGGTTGAGGGATTAAGAGGGTATATGGGTTGAGGGATTAGGGATTAGGGTTTAAGGGTTGAGGTTTGAGGGTTCATGGATTAAGAGGGTATAGGGATTGAGGGATTAGGGTTTAAGGGTTGAGGGTTGAGGGTTGAGGGTTGAGGGATGAGGGTTGAGGGTTGAGGGATTAAGAGGGTATAGGGGTTGACAGATTAGGGTTGACGGATTGAGGGTTGATCAATGAGGGTTGAGGGATTAATAGGGTATAGGGGTAGGGGGATTAGATTTAAAGGGTTGAGGGTTGAGCATTGATGGTTGAGGGATTAATAGGGTATAGGGGTAGAGGGATTAGGGTTGAAGGGTTGAGGGGTGAGCATTGAGGGTTGAGGGATTAATAGGGTATAGGGGTACATGGATTAGGGTTGAAGGGTTGAGGATTGAGCATTGAGGGTTGAGGGATTAAGAGAGTATAGGGGTTTTGGGATTAGGGTTGAAGGGTTGAGGGTTGAGGGTTGAGGGATTAAGAGGGTATAGGGGTTGAGGGATTCATGTTTAAGGGTATTGGGTTGAGGGTTGAGGGATGAAGAGGGTATAGGGGTTGAGAGATTAGGGTTTAGGGGTTGAGGGTTGAGGGATTAAGAGGGTGTAGGGGTTGAGGGATTAGGGTTGAAGGGTTGACGGTTGAGCATTGAGGGTTGAGGGATTAATAGGGTATAGGGTTAGAGGGATTAGGGTTGAATGGTTGAGGGTTGAGCGTTGAGGGTTGAGGGATTAAGAGGGTATAGGGGTTGAGGGATTAGGGTTTAAGGGTTCAAGGATTAAGAGGGTATAGGGGTTGAGGGATTAGGGTTCAAGGGTTTACGGTTGAGCATTGAGGGTTGAGGGATTAATAGGGTATAGGGGTAGAGTGATTAGGGTTGAAGGGTTGAGGGTTGAGAATTGAGGGTTTAGGGATTAATAGGGTATAGGGGTAGAGGGATTAGGGTTGAAGGGTTGAGGGTTGAGGGATCAATAGGGTATAGGGGTAGAGGGATTAGGGTTGAAGGGTTGAGGGTTGAGGGATTAATAGGGTATAGCGGTAGAGGGATTAGGGTTGAAGGGTTGAGGGTTGAGCGTTGAGGGTTGAGGGTTGAATGATTAATAGGGTATAGGGGTAGAGGGATTATGGTTTAAGGGTTGCGGGTTGAGGTATTTATTAGGTATAGGGGTAGAGGGATTAGGGTTGGTGGGTGGAGGGTTGAGATTATATCTCTCAACCCTAATCCCTCGACCCTCTATCCTTCAACCCTAATCCGTCAACCCTCTCTCTTTCTCCCACTCTCCCCTTCTCCCACTCTCCCACTCTCCCACTTTCTCCCACTCTCTCTTTCTCCCACTCTTCCCCTCTCTCCCTCCCTCTCTATCTCTGACTCTCCCCCTCTCTCCCTCACACTCTCTCTTTCTCCCACTTCCCCCTTATCCCACTCTACCACTCTATATTTCTCCCACTCTCCCCCTCTCTCCCTCCCTCTCTATCTCCCACTCTCCCCTTCTCCCACTCTCCCACTCTCTCCCTTCCTCTCTTTCTCCCACTCTCCCTCTCTCCCTCCTCTCTATCTCCCACTCTCTCCCACACTCTCTTTCTCCCACTCTCCCCTTCTCCCACTCTCCCACTCTCTCCCTCCCTCTCTCCCTATTTCTCTCCCACTCTCTCTTTCTCCCCCTCTCCCTCTCCCTCCCTCTCTCCCTCACACACACACACTCACCTCTATCTCCTCTACTATAAGGGTGCAGGGGACAGATATAGAATTAGGATAGAGGGTATAGACAAAGAGGGAAAAACTAAATATATTAAGAAAACCATATTTCACATAACGCGCTCGCGTTACAATGTGAGTGTGTGTTTTAATCCACTAAAAATAGTAAAAAATTCTATATACCAATGATTTCAAGGCTCATAGTCTGCATATTCCCCTGGTTCTACACGTGCTCTGACAAAAAGTTGCTTTTTGATGATGTTGTGAAGTGTGCAAGCATGTTTTTCACATTCCATCACCTTTTCCATGATCTTTCTACCACCTTTGCATGAAATAGCAGAGTTTCCACGTTGAAAGACATATAATATCAATTGAAGTTTGAATTCCATTGAAAACTGATATACAATTGAAGTTTGGAAGGGAACAAGCTTTTGAACAAGTCAAATTGTTGTGGAGTTTGAAGAAAGAATAAGCTCTTAGCTAAGGCTACATAATTGGGTTGAACTCCTCCATTTGAAAGTCTAGTTTTTTAGGTATGTGAAGTCTTTACACATTTTCTTTCATTCTATTATGGCTTGCATTCATTTTTGTTTGTCATTATAACCTTATGTTGTCATTGTAACTATATTTCCCTTCACAACACATTTGATTCATATACTCAAATTAGCATTAAGAGTTCCCAATTCCTTAAGGACCTTCAAAACACCTTGAAAATAATTGATTACAATCAACTAGATTCCTCAAGACATCAACCAATGATTATGTCATTCACAACTTGTCTTAAATCTTCCATAATGGCACCATTGTTTACAAACACAAACTATAACTCTTAAGGCACAACCAAACCATTATTTGCTTAAGAAATATTTGTTTGAGTTAGTACAAAAAAAATGAAACCTTTTAGAAGTCTTCCCTTACACACAAACTTAGTTCCTTTGTTCACTGTCCACATTACTAGTAGCCAAGTATCTGCAAACTATCACATGTATCTCCCAAACCATGCACACACTTCAGACTGTGATACTCATTTTTGATGCAGAGTTAGAGGACCCAAAACCATTCAAGATGTCAACTTTCCTTCAAGAGGCATATAACAAGATTAAAAAAGCCTAATGGACCAATCCCAACACTCCTCCAAGTTGGAAAACAAACAAAAACACTATTTCCCACTTTTCACCCTTGGAATCTAGTTATAGTGCAAAACCAGTTTTGGGCCCTTAACTCCACAACACCAGGAAAATAAAAGAATTATTCTAGCACCCATTTCAGAGTTGCAAGACATACCTTAACCCATCACATGACTCCTTTGGGACAACTTTAAGAAAACTGACCTTTTCACTGTTCTAGGTCTCCAAGTATGCCAATTTTACAAAGGAACTACCCTTAGATCCTCACACCAAACTTCCAAACCAAAAATCAGTCTTTAATTAGGTCTAAAAACAAGATATTTTCCAGGTCTTAGGACCTTACCCACTCAACTAAGCTTCCAATACAAAACCCCCCATTTTTCAATGCAAAGAGGGAGGGTTTATAGAAACTCCTATACCCGGGCCTTCCCAAACCATTCCAAATAATCAAAAATCTTCAAAATACCCTACACAAGGTCAAAAGTTCATTACATAGACCACTCCTTCAACAGTTTTTCAAAATCACTCCTTGGTTCCTCAAATTCTCATGGAAAAGTGCTTGTTTCAGCTTAAGAACCCCATCCTATTGTCATTAGTTTCATTCCAAGGAATGTTAAACAATAAAAGAACCTACTCTAACAATTTACATGCCATCCCACTAAGAAAAAGGTCATAACAGTAGGTGGGATGGTCATTTCATAATTAAATCCTACTTAAACCCTTCACTAGCTTGAAATGAGCAGTTTTAGAAAATTGTCAATTTCTCCCTTCAAACGTACCGTTAAGCCCTTAGAACTGATGCATTAGAGATTTAATGCATGTGCCTACAATAATATATTAGTTTTGTATCAAGGGGAGGTTGTACAGATCTGTACAAGTGCAGGAATGTGCAAAAAAAACAGTGAATTTTTGGAAAACAACATTTTTTTTATCATAAAAATGGATTTCAAAATGAAAAATACTCCTCCCTTCGAGCCAATGGATGTTGTTTAAACCTTTTTAAATGAAAAAAAACTCCCCCCAATTCCTATAACTAACAAACAACCACCTTTGAAAGCATATAAAAACTTTGTTTATGCTTCCATAGTTTGTACACATTTGTCTATGGTAGGTTAACTTTTGTACACGATGATTGTAAGTATTATTTAAATGAATCCTTCAATTAAATATATTTTCAGTTAACTTGAATGGATACATTTTTTAGGAACTAATATTTGTCTCATTACCATGGTACAGATAAAATTATCTACCATGCCAAAGAAAAAGACAAAGAGGAAACTAACAGATGAAGAGAATGAAACCTTGAAAGAAAATGAGAGAGTTCGGGTGGTGGCATATCGTGAAAAGAAGAAATTGGAAACGATTGATGAAAACAAGCCGATTGTAGAGGAACCTCAACTGTCAAAAAGAGAACAGGAATTGGTAGCACAACATGCACGAATGCAAAAGCATCATTGTAAGACAGATTCAGATACTGTAGTTGGAGACATGCCCTCAACGACAAGTGAATATGAAGGGACACCATTAAGCACAAGTGAATATGGAGGGACACCATCTAGCACAAGTGAATATGGATGGACACCATCTATTGCAAGTGAATATGGAGGGACACCATGTACCACAAGTGAATATTATTGGACACCATCCAACACATCTCAAGTTGAGAGTACATCATCACTCATAATTGATGAATAAGGTATGCCATCATCCCCATGTGAACCTCAAGGTATGTATTATTATCCACCCTCGATCGAAGGTATGCAATCTAGCCCACCTCAATTAAATATTGATTAAATTCCTAATGTTGAGATGTATGTACCTAGGAGAACACCACCTAGACTTTTGTGTAGAAAGCCAAAGTATTTGATTAATATTGATAATGAGATTTTGTAGCACATGGAAGGTAAGATTTCAACATGCACTTGTAGAAGATATGTTGAGAAGATTTGGGAACAATTCTTTGACAAGCTAAATGAGACAGCAATATGTTAACTATTTGTTGAAATGATGCGAGGTGTAAAGTATAGGAAGATCATGAAGACTCTTGGGTTGAGAACATCGAATGCATCGAGTGAACACACTATTGTGAAGAATCTAATGGATTCTTATGAGATTGTGGGTAAGACCTCACACACAAAGGATAGTAATGTCAACCGACGTGTCATTACATTGACTTTGGTAAGCTTTCAAACGAAGAGATCTTCTCTAATTAAAAAGACTAGTGAACAAACGAGAATTAGTAGAAAAACTTTATCAAGAGCCATTCAAAGGCGGCAAAGAATTGAGGGCAATGATTCAAATGAATTATGGGAATTCTCAGGGAGACTGTCACGAAAAGATAAAGAATTTGTTGAAGCCTTGAGAACACTAATTGAAGAGTATTGGAAGAATAACACAAGGCCATCTCTGAATCAAAGGGATGTTGTAAGAAGGAGAATTGGTAGTCGGAATCATGAGCCACATCCAAAGCATTTTTTGGATATGACTCAAACCCAATTTTTTCAAAAATTTGAAAATAATTATCCTCAAATTAGTATTTCTCAAAGATTTTTTGAAATGCTTAAACCTTTTTATGTCAAGATAAATCACACATGCACTACTTGTTGTTGTAGACTACATATTGAATTTTCTAACCATTATGATGTTTATCATTCTATATGTTTAGATTTGCATACTAACGATGTTTTGTAGGATTGTGGCATACAAGCCCCACCAAAATCTTCAAGAGAGTTCTTATAAATTTTTTTATGTGAAATAGAGGATGGCCAGATATTCTATAGGATAGCATGCTTGGATGGTTCATGCAAGCGTTGCGGCGGCTTCTAGCGTATGTCAGTATGTCAACATATGGAAAGCACAAATGAGGTGGGACAAAAACTAGTAGAGTTTAGGAAGTATAAAATAGTGGCATATGCTACAAAATATGGGTCTCAAGAAAAAAGGTGTGAGTTGGTTATTGAGAAGATTCTAGTGTACCAAATTATGATCATATTTCATGACAATATACTATCTGAGTATGCAATGCATACCCATAGAGCCCGATGGTTGGACACGCAATTCAAGCTATGCAAGGACACCTTTCCAATTGGAAGCATAGTATTCGTCATTGAATTTGTGGAGAACTACATTCTACAACCACAACATGAGGTGGAGTCACAATATTATGACTCCACACAAGTTTTGATATTTATGCACATAGAATTCATTCATGCATCTGATAGTACATATGAGCAAAGGAAGGTATTGAGGGAGTACCACTTTTACATTAGTGATGATCGCACACATTCTCCAGAGTTCATGCAAGGTCGCTTCCACATGTTCTACAGTGGTTTGGCTCAGAGGGGCATAGAATATGATCAACATATAATATGGTCTGATAATTATGCAACACAGTTCAAGAACTCACACATGTTCTACTAGTTGTGCAAGATGCATCTCATTACAAGTGTTCAACATATGTGGAGATTTTGTGAGGCCAAACATGGAAAGGGGGAGCATGATGGTGTAGGAGCATGCATGAAAAGAGAATTAGCATGAGAAGAGTTAAAGTATAAAGACAGTGCAAAGTTGAAAAATGCAAAATCAATCGTCGAGTGGTGTAATGCTTTGATGGGTCCAGGTAATGAAGGTACATCTTTAGTTTGTAGATTTTTTTGGTTGATAGATGATACTAAAATTGCACCATATGAAGACCATTGTACACTAATAGAATCGAGTGAGGTACACTCTTTCCTTAGCTCAAATGCAGGTTCATGGAGTATTGATACAAGAAAGATGGCATGCTTTTTTTCTTCATGTACAATGCAAGCTTGGAATGATTGTGAGTTAGGGGAGTGGGTTGACAAATGGTTCACAAGTTATCTTAGCCCACTTCACACGTATCACCCTCTAATGGCATTGGAATTGACATAGATGGAAGCATTGGTCGACTTTGACCACGTATCAAATCTATTTCAACCAGGTGATATATCTACTTTCTTAGTTGTTGAAATTCCATATCGTTATCTTACTTTGTACTATATTCGTAATGTTGACAAATTTTAAGAGATTTTCTACACATATTAATGCAGGGCATGTTTATGCAGTTATTGTAGATGAAGACAATGAAGAGGGAACAGACTATTACTTGTGTCATTGTGTTGAGGCAAAAAATAAATTGGAGGCCCTAGTTATAGATGGAGAAAACATCGAATACCCTACAAGCTCAGTTGTGGTTACTGGAACATGCCTTAGAAGGTACCCACATTCAAGTGTTAAATATTGGCTATTTCAGGACTTTGACATGCATCATAAGATTCTTCATTACTCGAACCTTGTCATGGAATCCAATGTTCATTTGACCAAATATGGGGGTAGACCTTTGAAGAAGACCTTGTGAAAGGTCCATGCGTTTGACCATGAGGCTCTACTTGACACAATAAAGAGTAGAGTAGACCCAGATGGTTTGTTGGATTAATTTGTAAGTATATGCACATTGGTTCTTATTAATTTATACTTGTATGCACATTAATTTGTTTGATACCAATGCTATCATCTTCTTTTACATTGATTGGTGTTCCCTTGCAAAAAATGCAGATATATGAGCCATCCAAGAGAATGTCAGCTAGAAAAGTAATGCAACATCCTTATTTTGATGATCTTGAAAAATCTCAATCAAGATTTTAAGCCATTAAAAAAGTGTGTGCAAAGCTTGGTGAGGGAATTTCAAGTTATTCATTTGAATTTAACCTTATCATGAGCAGCTATGATGTAGACATTATAAGAGCATCTGAAATTTCAACTTACTCTATTCATGAGAGGTGTTGTGTGCAATAGGTATGTTGGAATTCCTAGTGAAGATGTATGATCAGGAGTGACTAAGTTGTGAAACCCGCATGCCTATCTATAAATGCCTTCCATCTATTTTTATTTCATTTCCATTTTGGATGCTCTTTCTTTTTCTCTTTTACTTTGCGTATTTGTAAGTAAACTACTAAACATTGATTGATCTCTCATTGCAGAAAATGTTGATTTAAGAGCCATCAAAGAGAATCTCAACCAAAAAAGCAATGCAACATCCTTATTTTGATGATCTTGAAAAATCTCAATTTTGATTTCAAGCCATTATAAAAGAGCATGTGAACTTAGCGAGGGAATGTCAAGTTACTCAATTGAAGTTAACCTCATAATGAGCACCTATGATGTAGAAATTTAAAGAGAATCTTGAATATATGAGTGACATTGTAAAAGATCTATGAGAACGAAGTGCCCGAGGCATTGTAATAAGATTTACTTACATAATGACAAACTCTCAGATCTGCAATTGTAATAAGATTTACTTACATAATGACAAACTCTGAGGCATTGTAATAATATTTTATTACATAATGCATTGTTGGGGCAGCAATTATCATGTATCCAAACTCTCAGATCCACAATTTGTCTTAGGAGAAACTCACTCCACCATGCCAAACCAAAACCCTTATTTTATGCAATATTTTATCAAACCCTAGGGTGAAACCTCATTTTTCATGCCCTTTTCCATCAAAATCTATAGGGGCAGCAACATAAACCCCATAAAAATTATTCCATTTCACTTAGAAATTTATTTAATGATCCTACAAGATTGCGTTGGCCCCTCTAAAAAAACCTCTCTCAGTTATGCTTATCTTAGAGTGATTTTCCTGTGGCGGCGGATTTTCACTTGATGGAAAAAGTGTTAAAATCAAGTTGTGCAAAGTTGTAAAGTGGTGCAACTTTTGTTCTAAAACTTGTGTAACCAAGTAGACTATTCCAACACGTCTGAATAGGTATTTTTATGCTAGGATTGGTCCTCTTTCACACCGAAACACGTGAAATCGCTTTGAGCTATGTTCCACCGAATCGATCCCTTAAGGGTCCAAAGTGCAAAATGGCTGCAAACTTCAGCATGCTATTACTTGAATACCATGATGCTTACAAAATTATTTTCTGATCCTACAAGATTGCATTGGGCCCCTTTACAAAAACCTCTCTCGGTTTTGGCTATCTCAAAGTGGTTTTCCCGTGGCGGCGAATTTTCACTTGATGGAAAAAGTGTCAAATTCAAGCTATGCAAAGTTGCAAAGTGGTGCAACTTTCACTCTACAACTTATGTGACCACACTATTTTCTCCAACGCGTATGAATAAGTGTTTTTATACTATGAATGGTCTTGTTTTGCACCGAAACACACGGAATTGCTCCGAGCTACTTTCCACCGGATTGATCCCTTAAGGGTCCAAAGTGCAAAATGGCTACAAACTTCAGCATGCTATTACTCAAATACCGTGATGCTTAGAGAATTTTCATCTAATCCTACAGGATTGTGTCGGGCCCCTCTACAAAAACCTCTTCTGGTTTTTGCTATCTTAGAGTGGTTTTCTTGTGGCGGGATTTTCACTTGATGGAAAAAGCATCAAATGCAAGCAGTGCAAAGTTGCAAAGTGGTGCAACTTTCATTTTGCAACTTGTGTGACCAAGTGGATGCTCCAACATGTTTGAATAGGTATATTTATGCTAGGCATGGTCCTCTTTCACATCAAAACATGTGGAATCACTCTGATCTATGTTCCACTAGATCGATCCCTTAAGGGTCCAAAGTACAAAATGGCTTTAAACTTCAACATGCTATTAATTGGATACCGTGACACTTAGAAAATTCTCATCTAATCCTATAGGATTGTGTTGGGCCCCTCTAGAAAAACCTCTCTCGGTTTTGGCTATCTCATAGTGGTTTTCCCGTGGCGGCAGATTTTCACTTGATGGAAAAAGTGTCAAATTCAAGTTGTGCAAAGTTGCAAAGTTGTGCAAATTTCGCTCTACAACTCGTGTGACCAAAATAACAGCTCCAATGTATCTGAATAGGTATTTTTATGCTATGCATGGTCTTATTTCACACTGAAATATGCGGAATCGCTCTGAGCTACGTTCCACCAGATCGATTCCTTAAGGGTCCAAAGTGCAAAATGGCTGCAAACTTCAACATGCTATTACTCGGATACCGTGATGCTTAGAAACTTCTTGTCTAATCCTACAAGATTGCGTTGGGACCCTCTACAAAAATATCTTGATTTTTTCTATCTTAGAGTGGTTTTCTTGTGGCGGCGGATTTTCACTTGATGGAAAAAAATCAAATGCAAGCAGTGCTAAGTTGCAAAGTGGTGCAACTTTTGTTCTGCAACTTGTGTGACCAAGCGGACTATTCCAACACATCTGAATAGGTATTTTTATGCTAGGTATGGTCCTCTTTCACACTAAAACATGTGGAATCACTCTGAGCTATGTTCCACCAGATTGATCCCTTAGGTTGGAGGAGTCTAAAGTTGCAATTATGTAAGTTGCTTAAAGCAACAAATTTGAAATGCAACGGTTACTTGTTTTTAAAGTTGGTTTTTAGTTATTTGAGGGTGTGGATCAATTAGAGAAGGGTGTAAAAAATATGTAAAGCATTGAGATGCTTGAATGGAGGTTTTTGATTAACTTTTGGAGAAGATCTAATAAGAATTATTCACACTGTTCTCTGTTTTTTAGATTTTTTATACAAACTTGTTCATCCCATACTTGGTATAACCTCTAGCTTCCTGTATAGTCCCAAGTCTGACATGGATTGAAAGAGGGATGAGTTCACAAGAACCCATCTCTCATGATAATGAATGGCCCACTTAGCACTCATTGCATCTAGGTGATGCTCACAGAGGTGAGGCACTAGGCCTTCTCGGGAGGTCACCCATCCTAGTACTACTCCAGCTCAAGCGCTTAACCACAAAGTTTTTTCCCCAAGGTTAAGCCCACTTAGCTTGCAACCCCATTTGCAAAACCTTCAGCAAGTGTTGTGCCTTATGAAACATTCATTATAGAGCCCCTTTAGTTCATCAATTGATAAGTAGGATGTATTTTCTACAATGTGTCAAATTGTGATATTGCTACCAGGATTCAATTGTGTAGTTTTTGAGTATAAAAGAGAATAAGAAGGGAAGATCAGGGTAATCAATTTGAAGACTTATTTTTATTATTGAATTACCTAGTGTGGGATTGGTCTATATGAGCAAAAAATTATAATATGGGAGTATATCTTTCAAGCATATAATCCGGAAAGGACTTAAAGTAAGATGCATGAGTAGAAAGTATCGATCAGGAAAGACATCCCAATTCTCAAGGCTTGTATATCAATGATAGGAAGATTCATATTCAAAGCTAGCACATGATTTTAATTTATTAATTAGAAACAACTATTATATTTATTTATCAAATTAATATTTGAATTAGACTTCGTATTCATAATTTATTTCATTTATAATTTGGGCACTCCGTTATCTATCTTAATAATTTTGGATCACAACCTTTGTCAATCCAATAAGAAATAAAACAAAAATATATTGATCCATAGCTCAAGTCATTACAGTGGTATTAGAGCGAATGAACCTACCAGCCTTTGGGTATTGCAACAAATTGAATTTCCATTGGAAGCATGGCAACCGATGATAGTGGTTGGCAAGATTACTTTATGAATCAGGTAGTAAGCTTAGTAGTTTATCTTAAAGGAATGGCATTATGGTCACATTGAAAAGAATAGAAGAATGTTTAGGCTTTATTGAGCAGTCATTTTTAGTATTAGATATAGCTCTAGCTTTTACAGTGTTGCACATGATTGCAGATAGTTTCAAAGATCTAGATGACATCAATAGTTCACATTACTCAAGAAGGATGAACATCTTAAAGACATTTGTGGAAATCGAGACAAGTAACCTTCTTGTGGACTTAAGGTTGCAACATTAGATCTACAACTTGTTCCACCATTTCTTCAGTAGGATCAAGAACACACATAATGAAGGTGTGTTTGTAGCCATGAAAGATTATGGTTCAAAATATCCAGAAGAGTGATGTTTTATCTCGATCAACCATATCTATACTATGGTTTGTTTAGAAACAAGGATGGGTTCTCTCTTCATCGGCATATACATTATTCCTCGATGTGTTCACACCAATGTTACAAGACTTGGACTCGCCTCAAACTTGACAATCCAAATTTTTACTTGCACTCGAGCTTGGAGCCCAGACTCGACAAATAGAAAAACCTAAGAAATTCAAAGATTTTTAAGGATTTAAAACTTGTTTCATGCACCCTTTAATAAGTAAACCTTAAAGACACAATAGCATTATCAAATAGAAATTACTATGATCCCATACACAAACATACATCAATCACATAAGTATAAGTGCAAATTTTAGCTAAAGGAAATAACACATTTAGATATATAAATATTGTGATATTGCTATCAGGATTCAATCGTGTAGTTTTACAAGTCAAAATCATTGACCCATGATTCATGAGTAGTGGTTCACAAGAACCCCTCTCTCATGATAATGAATGGTTCATAAGGAGGAAGATAAGTCTTCATACATTTCTTCTATCACAAATGAGATAAGTGCTTGGTTTCATGAAGGTCATGAGGCAACCATTAATGGGGAGTGGATACATGAACTGACGGAGAATGATAATGGCTTCAAACTTGCTATAAAGGATAAATTTTTTTGTTTCAACGATGCAAGAGGTTTTTGGTTTGACTACCAAAATGAGCCTATGAAGAATGCATGTGAAACTCCTTTGGACCTTGAGGGTGTTCTTACTCCATCTCAAAGATCATGCATTAAGAATGGCATAGATCAATGCTAGGGCTAACCAATTAATAAATATACACATGAATAAGTTAAGCATGTACATGTCAATAAGGGAAGTACAAGTACTCAAAAACATGTAAGACTCAAAAATTATACACACGAATACATAGTATACACAAATTAAAAAAAAGTATATGCACAAATACAAGGTATACACATGAAAACATGTAAGCCACAAAGTATACATTTAAATGCACGTAAGTCACAAAGTATACACGTAAGTTGTAAAGTATACACTTGAATACACATAACTCATATCTATTGAACCATCAATTTAGAATGCAAATATGGACAGGCATCGATAAAATATATTTGTATTAACCAAATAGCCATGTAGGCATACATCAATATATGTCGATATAAGTATGAAATATATGTACAAAATAGCCATATAGGCTTACGAGAATGCCATATAGGCATACAATGTCAAATATGTCCAATAAAAAACATGTACAAAATTGCCATGTAGGCATACAACAAAGGGCTTTGGAATCAAAAGTTTCCTCTCCATGCTTTGGAAATAAAATCTTTCCCTTTCCTTTTCGATCAGATGGCGATAGGTCTTTCACTCATTTTTGCTGTGCTCGAGGAGTACTCTTGCTGCTCCTCCTAGGGTTTAGTTCATTATGAAGTTTTAACTATTACAATAAGAAGTAAAGACATGAATATATAGAAATTACATTATAAAAAATGATATATTTGAAAAAATAATCACTTACTGCCATCTCACGATCTCTCTCCACAAGGGAAATATTCTCATGCCCATGCTCAGGTGTGCTCAAGCCCTGTATAAACCATACAAATAGAAATTAAACTACGTGAATCAATAATGGTTTGATTTTTCACTAACTAACATCTATAACAACAAATGTAAATTGAAATTTACTAATTTTCCTCATACCTCTCCTATCAGAGCCATCAAGGATTGTATAGCAGATGTCACACCAATATCCATTGCCCTCATCACATTCAGAGGTGTATCATCGTGCAACATTTGAAAATAAAACAAAAAATTATACAACGTAATCAACGATGTGCATATAAACTACACAAATCTATTAAGTACTTGATTCATTAGTTAAACTCTTTATTCTATTACCTCCATGTAGGTTTGAGTAAATCCACTACCACTGGGAAGTGTTCCATCAAAACCTCTAATATTAGTATGTTTAATATCCAAAATTGTATATTAAATTACCATTCGTAAAACAATGCTATTAACATGCAATAAATTTATAATTGTTTACTAGTTACATACCCTAGTGATAGGTGTACTACAAAAATAAGTTGGTGGGGGGCCAGTGTATCTAGTCTCAACACTGTGACCCTGCAATTTTATTAAAATCATAAAAAAATTTTAGTTAATCTTGCATTTCAAAATTGAAATTTAATAAATTAAATTCAATGAACATGTACTAAATTTTACCTAACTATCAATGCCATATGCCTGATGCAAAATGTCAGCTACCCTCTCCATCTCCATAGGTGCAGATGGATCCTACATATTAGTCTTCTGAGTGTCGGTGGGGTCATATGAACAAGTAGCCCCACAAGATTGACACACATGTTTTCGAAGGCCACCACTCAAAGACTCCCCTGGATGGCATTGTAGAATAGGGCTAGTATGATGGATGACACTCTGGGTCAAAGTGTTGATCTCCTGTGATGTCTCTACATCAACACTTTCCTTCATGACAAAATTCATAACAACATGCTCACGAGGTGGCCTAGTGAGAGCTCGTCTACCTTTCCGCGTAGGATCCGGCTATGCACCAGGTCTATCCTAAGCTAACCCCCCACCTCTCCCCTAAAAATCCCTCATATCAAAATAATTTGGGATCTTGTTCAATATGAACTCACTATATAGTTTCCTAAGGAAATATCATGAGACCTCGCAATTGTTGCATGGTGGGTAATCGAAGACCATGTACCACCTATAATAAAATTGGTCCCTAATCTGTTGGTGGTGGAACCAATGGATAGGAAACTTCTTCGCATTGAGAGTAAGATTTTGATTTGTGCATCGGTTGGGGAATAATGAGCACAAATCACCTTTTGTAATTTTTAAATCCTTTACATCCTTGTATGATAGTTTATTTTCATAATAATCCCTAGCCGCCTGCCTCCTATCTTGTCATCTAGTTAATTGTTTGCTAATTGAATCTACATTTTTTAACATATCTTTTAATGAATTTGCCAGGTTCATTCTTTCTATGGTTGAACCATTTGGATCACTCAACCTACTGATCAAATCCTCAATTTGATTTTTGTTGTTCTCAATTTCACTCATTAAATTTTGTTGAGTGTTAGGAGGGGGTTGAGTGATTGGTGGAGGAGGTTGATGTTGTGGTTGATTTTGAACTTGAGGATTTGTTTGGTCTTCCTATTGAGGATTTTGTTGGTCCTCCTATTGAGGATTTTTAGGGTTTGCAGGTTGATTTGCATCTCCTAAAAATTCAAACAAATATATATCAACTTCAACCTAAAACTAACAAATTCAAAACAAAAACCATAGAATCCTTACCTCTCACAGCTCCTCATCATCATGGCACCATCTTTGTGAAGAAATATCAATTGTTGGTGAAGAAATTTGTTGAATTGCTCCTCTTAGAATGCGAGTGCGAAATTGTGGGGGTTTTGGCCGCGGTTGCAAAAAAAAATAGTTGAAATGCTAATGACAAATTTGCATTTCTTTTTTTGATTTCAACAATCAATAATGCAAGTGTGTTATAACATGCTCGCATTATTGATTTTTGTTTTCCAAGCCTCAGGCTCGGCATAACGAGCCATAACGTGCTCATGTTATGGATTTTCAAATTTATTTTTGGAGGGTGTCCATGAAATTGCTACCCATTTCCATGCACCCGCCCATATACAAGTATCTTATTCATCAATTAGGTCAACCTTATTAGATGAAAATAAAATAATAAAAAAACTCATTTTGTCACCATAAATGATTTAAAATATTTTATTCATGTAGTGCATCATACCAAGTCGGCTAACATCCATAAAGTATAACTAGTCTCCTTCGTGAATTGCATACGTTAGGTCGACCAAGACTAGAACTTAATTCATAGAATCTCTAAACCAATATACAATTCTCAAAGAAAACACCTTCTGGAACTAAGATCACATCAATTTCTCATCATACTACCATTGAAACTATAACATTAGAATTTTCTCCTTAAGAAAATGCAGAGTCTCCCACACTGATATGCCAAGCAGGGAACAACAGTAAAATATAATTGAACTATGTCAGAGATAAATTTCTTCTCACAACCAAAAACATCTCAAGATCCAAGATATAGCTATCTGAATGAGACGTGATAACATGGTTAAGATAATAGAGTATTATTTATTCTTGCGATAAATTTCAGACTCAAATAACAATGCATTGGTCCATCACAAAATAACATTACTAGTAGAGAACAAATTTAGGTAAACTAAGTAAACTTACCATATAGTTGTCACCATGTTGACATAAATGAAAACATAGGAACAACAAAAAAAAACCAACTACATTTCATTCTCATGTTGCAAGGCTCCATAATTCTAATAATATCCCCCTTTGGCATTGATGACAACATGCATGTCAAAAACATTTTTTAATATATGACAATTGAATACTCCCCCTATCAAAACTGTTCTTCTCAAAAAAAAATTTCCTCTACCAACCTATATCTTTCCCCCTTTTAAATAAATAGAAAAGGATGGGGTTTGATATATATATACATTAATCAAAACATAACCAAAAAGATGAACACAAAATTGAATTAACTTGAAGAAGAAGAACCTTTCAGATTCTCTAGGATGACCTTCCATGACACTTTTCCTTCTTCCCATGAACCTTTTTCACTTACAAGAGTCTTGTGTAATAATTCAAGCTTAGTTAAGGATTCTATACCATTTGCTAAAGTATTGGTACTAAGATTAATCTCTGATAATTCACCAATACTATCAAGAGCACTAGAAATATAAATGTTCCTTAGTTTAATCATGTCTTTGAGTGCCACAAACTTCTTAATAACTTCTATCATTTGGTCCTGTAGGGAAAATATTTTTTCTTGAAGCTACACAATTTAGGAACACCTATGATTATCTCTATCTTCTACCAATCTGTATGTATCTAATTGAGTGATAATTTGTGTTTCACTTTTCCTTATCTCATCTCTTATGTTCAGTGTACTATCAAACCAATTTATGCAAAAAGAAAGTAGTTCCTATGCCTCTTCCTCACAAACTTGTACACTCTACAATTCCCTCAACACTCAACTATGTGCATTTGCACATTTATCCTTGATATCTTCTAGATTTCCTTATGTAGACCTGATTCCAACATGCACTTCTAGTCTAGAGATGTAGACCTTCAAAGAATTAATCATGTTTCTAAGATTCTCCACAACAAAAATAGATGAATCAAAATTAGCATTGAGAATAACCTTCTATAATTCTTCCAAATCTCCTTGAATGTTTATTCTTTCATGCTCATGTTGAGCTCTCTCTAACTCACTTCCTTTTGCAACTTCTTGTTTGACAACTCTCTTCCTTTTCTTCCTTGTTCCAGTTGTACTATTAGATGTACCTTCTACATTGGGATTCTTAGGGCTTTCCAAAAGGATTTTTGCATAATAATCAATTTCAGCCTCTAACACTTCATAATCTAACTCAAATATCATTACCAACCTTGATTCAACTACTTCCATGTGACAAAAATCTATAGACACTAGGAAATTGATATTTTTGGAGTACCTTTTAGTAACACTTACTGGAATCCTTGACCTTATGTTCATCCTCATCTGAAATGTTCCAAAGAATGCAATAAGAGCAGTCTCTTGTACATCTGAATTACTAAGATTTAACATAAAGTTCCTAATTTAATGGGAAATAAGCTCTATATTTGACCATTCTATTCTTCCTATTACTGTTAATTATTTCAAAAATTAAAAGAGTAAACATACAACCAAATTTCCATATCAGAATGTATTCTTCTTACTCTTCTTGATTTCTCTTAACTTCTTCAAAATATGTATTTGAAGTAATTCACATAAGTCATAATCCATACCTCTTTTAACCATATCAACAACAATATGTACAACCGTAGTAGAAATGGTGAGGTCATTGCTAGGTAAACAAACTTTATGACCAATGACCATAGCAGCATACCTAATGACTAGATCCATAATTGATCTCAAATCAACCTCTTTCCCTTCAAGAGTCACATTGGTTACCTCAATTATCTCTTTCTCATTCACAACCTTCCATTTGTGAATTGGTCTCAACGAACATAAACTAGTTACATATCTGATCACTTCTCTAGTAACCAAATTTGATTCATCAATCCATAAAGATTCATTATGAATTCTTCTCAAAACTATTCGAACAAACTTCTTGTCAGACTCAAATATAGGGGCTTTTTGCCAAACATCCAACTTCTTCTCAACCAACACTTTATAGGCATCATTGTTCTCTTCCAATTCATTCTTCCATATAAAACTTAGTTGGACCGATGGCATTTCCTCTATCTTACTATAAACAAATGCATAGATATCTTCTATGTGCAACACTCTAGGAGGGATGGAAGAGAATGCACCAACAGACTCTTCCGACACATTCTTCAAATAATTTCTCAAAATGACTTGCACTTTATCTGCACTATTCACAACCTTTGAATTATCCATAACAATAAAATTGAAAGATTGTACAAACAAGAATACCTTTTTAAATGACAACAAGAAATGGATAGATATCCAGATTTTGGAGAACACTTTGAATTACTCTCTAAACTTCCTTTGTACACTTCTCCAAAAATACATATGCCTCTTGAAATATCTGAATTTATTTCTTTCATTCTGAATTCTTTCACACTAAGTGCACTTCAAATTGCAGTTATATTGCCTTGAAAATTGTGTGTGCTTCCATTCTTTTGAATTCTATAAACTTCATTCTTCACACATGCCATTGAGAAATTCCTTAAATTTGTTACCACATACTTTTGTCATGATGTGACATAAGTATCAATGAGGGGGCTTATTAATTTTTTTTATAATTGCTCTCCCTTAGGTATTGCTAGCCTTAAATGTTGATAGGCGTATCTACATCGGAGGTCGACATAGATAAGACTCATGATTCTGATTCAAATTTCTTGAATTCTCCTTCCTTTCTCTAGACCCTTTTCATCTTTTTTCTTACTTCTTTTGGATTAATGAATCTTTTTATGTTTCTTCTCTAGATAATTATTTTTTCTTCTTCTGTGGGTATTAACAAGATGTTTAAGATTGCTGCACTTACAAAAAATAACATTCTTTCTTCCTTTTTTCTCTTATTCGACATATTTTCACACTAATTAGCTTTGTGTCCAACCTTCTTGCACTTAAAGCATTTTCTGAAGAATGATAGAGTATCATTCATTTTAATTTTGGAGTCTTTTTCCATATGACCAAATCTTTTACATGAATGACAAACACCATTGAAATAAAAATACCTTTTAGCATCAGGTTGTTAGAGAGTTCTTCCAAAATTTCTTCTTAGGTTCTTGATTAATCCATCTTTTCACTAACTATTCTTACATCGGTAGATTGCTTCACTTTATATTTTTGATATTCTTCAAACCCTAAACTACATTTATCCATTGTCAACTTATGAGAAGTAATCAACTCGTCAAGCATTGCAGAGCTTACCTTAAATTTATCTTCAAAAATTATTTCCTTTTCTAGATCAAATCTCCATATTTATGCTTCTTGCTCAAGTTTTGTGCATTCATCCATCTTCCTTTGAATTTCAATTTTCTAATAGTCTTCAGTTCTTTTCTTTTCATCAAATTTCTACAACAGGTTGGAGACAGTCTCATTTGCCTTATCTAATATATCACATGCTTCTTCACATTTACTTTGTAGTTTTTCAATATTCTCATTTTCTCTTATCAACTTGTCCTTCATATCTTCCATTTCTTCTAAATATCCAATAGAGATTACTTCTGAAGGAGAAAATTTCTTATACTCAAATATTGGGACCTTCCTTAAGCTGTAAGGTTCTTCTGAGGAACCAAGCTCTGATACCAATTGTTGAACACCAGAAATGTTGAGAGGAGGGGTGAATCAGTATTCCATAAGACCATTTAAATAAAATACATCTAACCATTATCACAAATCTGATTGAATCAACAAGAGAGAACATAGAAACAAATCAATGCAACCACACACATGAACACCAAGATTTTTATGTGGAAAACCAAAAAAGGGAAAATCCACGACGAGGGTTAACTCACAATATATTATATCTAGATACAAGATATTATAGGGCTCATTGCTAGGACTCACTTCCCTTGAAAGGCTCACAACCTTAGTATAAAAGATGGCTAACTACCAAGATACAAAGATTGTGGATCACTGCTAAAAGCTTGAACTGATAGAATACACCTTCAGTGTGCATGGTTCAATTCCAATGAAGCTTAGAATATGAAGTAATGCCACACACAACTATTGCTCAACAAATATGCTCTAATCCTCAATTGATAAATAATTTAGGCTCAGATCTTAACACACCCTTAATCATTTCCGCACCTTTCTTCTCCTCTCACACCCACACTCATTCATCTTCTTCAAACCATCTTATATATATACAACTATATCTTATTCATCAATTAGGTCGACCTAATTAGATGAAATAATAATAATAAAACACTCTTGTTAACATCATATATGATTTAATTATTTTTATCCATGTAGTGCATCATACCAAATTGACTAACATCCATAAAGCATAACTAGTCTCCTTAGTGAATTGCATACATTAGATTGACCAAGAATAGAGCTTAATTCATAGAATCTTGAAACCAGCATACAATCCTCAAAGAAAACACCTTCCAGATCTAAGATCACATCAATTTCTCATCATACTACTATCATAGAGACTACCATTGAAATTGCAGCATTAGAATGTTATCCTTAAGAAAATGCGGAGTCTCCCACACTAATATACTGAACAGGGAATAATAGTAAAATATAGCTTGTTGAACTCTGTTAGAGATAAAAAAATTCTCACAACCCAAAAAATCTCAAGATCTAGGATATAGCTGTCTGAATGAGACATGATAACATGGTTAAGAGAATAGAGTCATATATATTCTTTTGGTGAATTTCGGACTCAAATACCAAGACACTAGTTCATCACAAAAGAACATTACCAGTAGAGAAAAACTTCCATTAAACTAAGTAAACTTCCAATATAGTTTTCACCATGTTGACATCAATGACAACACAAGAACAACCAACAAAAACCAACTAAACATCATACTCATGTTGAAAGGCTCCATAATTACAATAATAAGATTCTCTTATTTGCCACCCTTTGGGGCTCACCTATTGGATAGTCGGAGTTCCATTAGCTCATGTGAGCATATGGTTTTTTTGCATAGTGGACAATGAGTTCCACTTGTAAATTATTTTTTTGAAAAAACAAATGAGGCATGTTCCACATCACATTGGAAAATTGAGGCATGATCCACCCTTTTTGTTTTTTCCTTTTCTTTAAGTCTTTGATATTGTATGATTGAGTATCTTTTCATTGTTGCATACTTATGTTTTGATTATCTACTTTAGTGCGATTTTGACATAAGTTCATCCTCTCACTAAAGTGGGGGCTAAATGTAGTGATGTAAAATGTATCCATCTACATTTTCTCATGTTTTTGGGCCCTCCTAGTTAAATTGGACTTAATTGTGCCTTAATTTAGTGTTGTAAAGTGTACCCCTTTACACTTTCACACTTATTTAGGAATCCTTTAATTAATTGAGCTTAATTATACCTTAATTGGACCTTTAATTCATTTTTCAAGACTATTTAATTATGTTTTCCAAAGAGGAAACTTGACATTCATTAATGCCTAAACATACCACTTTACATTGAGCAATGTGTATCCTAGGTTAATAGACCTAGGACCCATTTTCCCATGGGAAAATGGGTGCTCCCTAGACCTTAGGACCTAAATTTAAATTATGTCTTTGGTAGTATTTTAATATATTCAAATATGTGATTCAATTTCGGCTTGTGATATTTGAATTTCAGGAAATTAAGGATACATATCTATAAATATAAGGTTATTTCACTAAGTTTCACCTAGAATTTTCAAGAGAGCATCCTAGCAATTTTATGAGACTTCAAGAGAACTTTGAAGAGAAATTAAAAGCATTCAAGAGAATATTTATCAGAGTTTTATTGCAGCATTCAAGCTCCAATCATCATGTCAAATTCTTCTTGCATCATGCATGTTTTTGGAGCTAACATTGTGATGTAGGTTTCATGATCAAATCAAGCATTCAGAGCACTATTTCAAGCAAGATTCAAAGTTCAAGATCCACATAAATTGAATCCATTTCATGCAAGTTGTAGACTTTCATTCAAGTACTTATCCAAGGGTTTGTGGAGTGGTAACATAGATTTGTTCATTCTTCATTACATCTTTCATGCTTTTATTCATTTCAAGGTTTGATTACCAAAATGATGTTTCACCAAGGAAAACCCCCATTCACCAAAAAAAAACATTTTTTCCTTTTCATGTTGTGTTTGCAAATCTAGGTGGAAGAAAGCTTGAAGACCTCTTGAAGAGAAAATTTGGAGAAGTTGACAAAGTTGCAAAAGTTATCATAAAAGTTGTCATCTCAAGGAAACTCATCTACAAAAATTATTTTTGACATTCCAACACCACCACTTGGATAACTCGAAGATTCAAATCTGTATTAGAGGCTCCTGAAAGTTGTAGAAAAACTATGAAAGTGGACCCATTCACCCCTAGGTGAATGAGTCCTAGTTAGCCTTCAGAAAATCCCTTTTGGTGACTGGTAAAAATAGTTCTTCCCTTCCCAGATTTGTAATTTAATTTCTCATTCTTCTTATTTTGAGTTTAATATTGTTGTTTTAAGTTTAATTTGGCATAATTGGGTTAGTTTACTATTTTTAGTTTTTCTCCCAAAAGTGCCTAGTGAACCCAACCCCCGTCCTCCACACAAAAAGTAAATCTACAGATTCAGACCTTGAGTTGACTCACCTAAAGGTTGTAAGTCAATTCTTTGTGTCAATCTCATTTCCTAATGAAATAGTGAGAAATAGGTCCCCTAAGTGGTTCATCAACCCCATTTTGATAACTCACCTAATTTTTTACCTATTTCAGTTATCATGAGTGTATATTTAGTAATTTTTTTTACCATCACTCCTTTAAATTTCTAGTACCATACGAGTATACATTTCCAAGTAAAAATATTCCTTGTTCTTATTCTTCTTTATCTTACTTCAGTATAATTGTATAATATTTTCTATTAGTTCTACTTATTATGATAATCTATGATAGGTGCCCACTTTGAAGATTCTTTGTACACTATGAAATATCTCCCTATAAAGTTTCAAGTATTCAACTTCTCCTATGACTAGGTAGTTCACATGGAACCAAGAAATTAATGTATAAATAAGGTAAAAATCAACCATTCAAGTAGGGCACCCCCCTTGGATTCCTAGGTATTTTTATTAGAAACCTTTAAAACTTACTTGAAAATATCTACTCAACATTCTAAAATGTTTCCTATAGTCAACCTCTCTCCAATAACTCATCCAAGTCCTCTTTTACACTATTATTTGTCTCTTTTGTGTTTGTTTACAAGCTTCTTATTACATTTTCCACCTTTTTTCTTAGTCACTTGTTGGTTGTCAATCTCACCTCCCATTCTTAAGTAATTAGTAGTATAAAAATCACATAATTTTCACCTTTTTTAGTTTTCACTACATTACTTAAAAAAATAAAATGGATCTTACTAAAAAATATTTGTTAGGCTCTTTAATTTGAAAAAACAACATGAAGCATGGAGATTAAGAATACTCTTCAAAGTTTCTTATAAGAATTGTTTTATGCATTTGCTTCATTCCTTCCCATTCAATTTCTATACAAGGTCAAGAGAGATATTAGTGATAGGATATATAATTTAATCATTTTTAGATATTTATGAGCATGAAATAATGGTAAAAAAATTTCATGAATAAGATTGAATTCCAAACATTTATTCATTTGATAACCTAGAGAATTATTCATAGAATTATGAACATTATACAATTCACAAGAAAAATTAAATAATGTTGAGAGCACCAAGGATGAGCAATGCCTAAATCACCATAACAATTACATACACTCACTCATAGTATTGGTTTCTGATATATAATTAAATACATAAACTATAAATTTTTCAATGCCTCCAAGTTATATTTCAACTCATTTCTAGAACTCAATACACAATAGTTCACAACTAACTAGAAGTAAAGACTATCCTTCACAAGCTATTCACAAGATTCATTAGATTGATACTTTTGCATATATGATAAATATAAGGATTTAATTACATACAATATCATGAAGTTACCTAGATAAATCTTAGAGTCTTCAAGTACTAAAATGAGCTCCAAAATAGCAACCCATGATAGGCTAATAGGAGGTTGCTACCGCTTAACTATATGACATAATTATATTTTAGGGTTATCCCCACATTATAGTAAACCCCTTAGCTAATAGGATCTTCATAGGATCTAATGCACATGAAACACCTCAATCTACTCAATACATCATGATACACAACACATAGATTGAATAATCCACATACAAATATGAAGGTTGGAATACAAAATGGCTTAACTTAAGGAACATAAGAAACACAAAATACATGAAAGATACATGAGTTTCACATAAACACAAGCCAAACCACCAAGGATGGAAATTAACAAAAACATATAAAAATAAAAAATTAAAGAGGAAAGAGAGGAATAGAGAAGTGTCTCCTTGATATAAAACCTAACACCATATAAAGTTATTTCTCTCACTAATCAAGGAGTAAAATTCAATCATAGTTTTCTTCCAATTCAAAAATAATTGAAGGGAAAAAATAAGCATCCATACATAGTGATCTCAAGAATAAAACTAATATATGGAAAATGGGTATAATTTCTTATATTTTACACTATCATTTTCCATATGAAGCAATAATTTTTAGGCCATGTATTAATTTTATTTCACAAAATGTTATAGGGGCATTAAGAGCCAAATTTAAACAATATACAAGTCTTATATATAAATAGTGATGAATTATGGTATGTATAAATATATGAATATTTTTAATTTATATATTATTCTATATCATAATCTTAAGAATTTATTATCATTGTGCAAATGGAAGCCAAGTTTTGGTCCTTCAACAAATCTTGGCTACATTGCCCCAACTTATTTAAGGCTTTTGGGGCTCCCTCTGGAGTTTTGGAATCATAAATGTTTAAAGGTATAGCAAAATCTTTTAGATATTTTCTAGTGATAGATAAAGTAACTCAATATAAATCTAGATTAGTTTTTGTAAGGATATATGTGTTAATGTTATTGTTAACAAGGCCCGTCCCTCCTCTATCTCACTGAAATTAAGGTTTGAGGTTTGGAATCAAGTTATAAAATATGAAAAATATTTTTGTTAGATTTTCCAAAAGTTTGGACACTTATGTTGGAGTGAAAAAGACACTAAAAAGGTGTGAATCGGTGATTTTAATTGTTTTCACAATTTTAATAAAACTGAAATAAACTAGATGTATGCTATCATTTATCAATGATAAACTCATTCATGTATTGAATGCAATCACATAAACTGAAATGAGAATTGTAATAGTGAAACATAGCATATTAAATCATTCATGCAATGAATCATATGAACCATAGATAAGCAAATAAACAAAAGATATGTCAAGTGGAAAACCCTCCTGTGGTAGAAAAACCACTCCTAAACTGCTGCCTTTTTAGGCTTTCATTTTAATAATCACTTTTGACAATGCCTCATAGGCAGATTTCTGAGCACCAACTCAAGGAGCACCAACCCCTCTTTTAGAAACACCGATTTCAAGGAGCACCAACCCCTTTTATGTTTTCAGGAAGACATCCAATGATACAGAGGATCTCTCTATTTCTCTAATTTTTGTCAAGTGCCTCTTGACGGACAATGCTTACAATCCTCAAGGTTCAAGCATAACTCTTCAAAATTCTAGCCATTGTCAAGCCTTAAGACAGCTTGATGAAATAACTCATGATTTTTTATTTTCAATTTCAACTCACAACTTCTCTTAAATACATTCACAGTGATATTCTCACACTAGTTTTTCAGTCTTATTTCTCATACATTTTTATTGTTTCTTCAAAAACCAGTTAACATACTCTTTCTATTTTTCACCATAAAACTAAGAACCCTTATTTCACACTTTCTTTCTAAATCAGCAGCTCAAAGCCCTAATCTCTCTGTTTTCCATCTTACACAGATTTTATAATTTCATTTGAAAAGAAAATTACAACAATAGCTCAATTTTTTTTTTTCAAAAGCAAAAACAGAGGTGATTATCAGAGTACCCACTTTTTGTCGAGCAACAATGCTAGATGTTACAGTGTTCCTGAGAGAAATATCAGCATGTAGAATTTCTTTTGATAGGAATACCCAAGCAACATGCAAATTAAGAAAGTGGACTGAACCCTATCCTCTCAAGCAACCTACACAAGCAGTGCTAAATGAACTAGCATAAAAACTACAAAATATTCCTTGAACAATAGCCACTAAAACCGCTGCAACAGTAAAGTAACCAAATTCACAATGCAGTGTAACCAAAACCCCAAAATAATGCATCCAAGAATAGTTATAAATGAATCCAGGTAAGAAACTGAACAAATTCATAGACTTCATGATTACCCACAAACCAAAAAAACCAACCCATAATTTTGATATTGTAAACTATGGTGAAATGTAGTTTAGATTAAGTGAATTCATGCATTTAATTCTGACCATGAAGTGAATGAACCCATTTTTCATCTTCCATACAAAAGTAAGCACATATCTTCAAAAGTAACGGTTCTGCAAAGAAGTTAAAGAGATGAATACCTGAGAAGACCGGAAGAGATTTTGTCATGTAGCAATTTACAAGACCGACAGAGCTGCAAAGAAACACAAGCTTCTTCTAGTTTCGAGCTCTTACCTAGTGACATGAGATTGACAAGAGAATCAACCATGGACTTGGTCTTTCATATTCTCCCATACGCTATCCAAGAAAGTCAGAAAGACAACAAATACAATGAAACGGTTGTGAGGAGATTTACATGGTGGCAGCCAAAATAGGGTTTGAAACCCACAAACAATGAAACAAAATATTTTCCCTAATATTCCAAAACAAAAATAGCCGAAGACCTTTACCATTTTTGATAAAGATTGAAGTCCGAAAGGATTGAATTAATAATTCAACAATCATAATGCATTTTGAAATCCGTGGATTTTCCAATGCCTTGCATGCCAACCAACATCATTACCATTTATCAATTATTGACCAAGTGGAATGCTGACCAAATAATGCCTTGTATTATTTGACATGACCACTTTACACATCAAGTGTCGATTACCTTAGACTTGTTTGTTTCATAGTAATCAAAGCCAAGTCACTTCCATGGTGATATTTTAGAACATCATAACCTTATACCTGCTATCGGCCTTAAGGCCTAGTAATTTGTTAACCAAAGGACCCGAATCACAGGCACAAGAATGAACAATGTGATTGTCATTATTCAAATTCAATTTCCACCATATAATACCATATATACCCAATGTCATGTGAAGTATGATAAATCCTAATATTCATGCTAAATTCAATATGCCATTCACCCATGCCAAATTCAGTATACCGAATGATCAAGCCATTAACAAGTATTTAAGGAAACCCGATAGGTTTTTCTTAAGACAAAGAACCAAATGAAAGAATTACCTGACAGAGAAACCCACCTCTGATATTGTTCAAAAAAATTGTATCAATGTCATAATGGTAGAAAAAATGAATAAGACAACATGATATAATCCTGTAGATCACTGTAGCACAAAATGTCAAATCAGAATCATGTCACCTAAACATGGGAACATAAACCTATAACCAAGATTCCTTATGATCTGAACATAAACCTGCCACCAAAGACAATATCATAATATGAAGTAAGTATGCCAATGACAAAATGGAAACAATTCAACTGAGTAAACAACCACCAAGATACCAAACTGAAACAAATATTGTCATCAAGGACAAATAGAAAAAGAGAAGTTCAACAACCTAAGTGAGTCTTGTAAGAAAAAGCCAATAGATAAAAATAAAGAGATAACAACTCAAAATAGTAAAAATGTTTATGTCCAACCCTTACCTATAGAGAAGGGTATTTGTAACAATGGGGATAAGGAAATGATAAATCCATAATTTTCTCAATATAAGAAGGTAAGGGAGGAACAAAAACAAGAAATAAAAGGGGGAAAATGTTATTGAAAAAGAATCATTAGATACCCTAATTGAGAAATGTTTAGTGTCTAAAAACAATGTTTATAATGAAGATATGGATTTAATAATTTTTTTTGAAATGATTGATCATAAGGAAAATTTCATCTATTCCTCTCCAAAAGGATTTGAATCAAGTGAAATTGTTTTAGGTCTAAATGAGGTAAATAATGTGAAGGAGGTTATGATTGAAAAATCAAAGGTTTAGGATTTTGTTATATTACAAGGGGATCCTAATAAAGTCTTGTAGGATTCATATTATTCATTGGGATTTTGAGAATCTGAGTCTCTTAATCCCTTGTTTAAATATCTTGATGTTGATTTCAAGGAGGAGTGGTCTCAGGTTAATGGGAAATTAAAAACAAAAAGGAAATCAAACAAGGGATACCTTCTTAGAGGGATACTAGGGCTCAAGAGGTCTCTCATGAGGTGGTTTCTAGGAAACAAAATAGTTTGGATGGCCTCTCAAGGAAAAAATATATAAGTAAAGTTGTAGGGGGCTTAGCCCCTAGTGGTCAGTATCAATAGAATACTAACTATTAAAAATTGAGGTTTATAAATGAAGTTAATGTCCTAAGATGTTTAAGGGTTGAATAGCCCCTTCAAACAACATATAGTTAAATTTTGTATTGTGGACCTAAAAGTGGATATATTACTTATCCAAGAAACAAAGATGCAACATTCTATCTTTGATCAGATAGTAAAAATATTTGGCCTATGGTAGAGTATTATGTGTGTGATGCAGAAGGGGTCTCAAGTGGATTAGATACTCTATGAAACCCAACAAGGATAAAATAAGTTAAATGAAATAGTATTAAAAATAATTTGGAAAATGTTAAGAAATACTTGAAGAATTTAGTTAAATGGAACCTCATAAATATTTGTGCCCCTAATACTAGGATGAAAAGAGCCCATGATTGGGATACTTTATTTGATCTTATTTCTAATATACAAAGGGATTCTTGGATTCTTGGAGGGGATTTTAATACTCCTTTATTCCCCTCAAAACAATTAAGGGTCTTAGAGGATTTCTTAGATAGTATGATGGACTTTGCTGATTTTATATCTTCTTAGGGGTTGTTGGATGTTGATCTTCAAGGATCCAAGTTTACTTGGTCAAATAAGAGATAAGGAAATAATCATATTCAAGTTAGTTTGGATAGGGTTATTATCTCAAATATTTGGGATATTCTTGCTAAGCTAAATTTATATTCTCTTCCAAGAATAGGATCTAATCACATTTTTCTTCTCTTGGATTGGGAGGAGGTGATTTTCAGGGGTCCCTTTCCCTTCAAGAATGAAATCACATGGATTTCTCACCCTAACTTTAAGGATACCATTCAAATATGGTAGAGTCTCCCTTTTCAAGGTACTTTGATGTATTGCTTAGTCCATAAATAAAAAAGGATTAAAGATAACATTAAGGGATTGAACAAGATCTCATTTGGTAACATCTTTTACAAAAATAAGACCATCTTATCTAGTTTGAAGGAAACACAATAAAAAATGGAGAATAGAATTAATGATGAGGATAATTCTAAAAAGGAAATGGAGCTACAAATGGAATGTATTAAGACCTAAAAAATGGAGGAAACCTTTTGGAAATAGAAATCTAGGATTCAGTAGCTTTAAGAGGGTGACAAAAATACAAAATTCTTTCATCAATCCACCATGAAAAAAAAATAAAAATTGTAAGGTCCATGGTTATATAAGATTTCTCTATTTTGACAAGAGAAGAAAAAAATAATAGATTTTGTTTCCTTTTTGAAGATACTTGTGGTGATTATTATCAAGTAGCTGTTGGGATGGGGAACTTCTTAAAGTAATCACAAATCTAATTTCTAATAAGAACCTAAAGGAGTTGAGGAAACCTATTTGGCTGCAAGAAGTTAAAAGTGTAGTGTTTTATTTTGGAGCTTTTAAATCCCCTGGGCCAAATGGCTTTCCTCTCACCTTTTTTTAAGATTTATGATGCCACATTTATAGATCTTTTATTAAATGTTTCCAGGGATTTTGTCAAATTAGGAAAACTGCTCAATAAAATAAATTCCACCTTTATTGTGTTTATGCCCAAGAAAGATTATGTTTATTATTTATAGGATTATATACCTATAAGATTATGTAATAAAATATACAAAATCTTCTCTAAGATAATGGTCAATAGCTTGACAAGGGTTCTTGAAAAAATGATGTCTTCGAATCAAATAAGGTTTTATAGAAGGTAGACAAATTCTAGATGTTTCCTTAGTTACTCATAAGTACATTCACTCTATGAAACATAGTAAGAAACTAGGTATGGCTCTTAAACTAGATATTTCAAAAGCATATGATAGAGTCTCTTGGTTGTCTTTTATTTTTTCTTGAGAAGTTTTGTTTCAAATGATTTTAAAGTTGGAAAAAGCCTATGTCACTACCCACATTGTTTTTTTCCTAATCAATGGGGTCCCTAAAGGGATCTTCTCTTGTGGAAAAGGTTTAAGAAAAGGAGATCCTCTATATCCTTATTTTTTTATAGCTATTACAGTTCTAGAGAGAAACATACAAAAACAACTTGATCAATTGTTTCATAAAGGGGTTAAAGTTGCTTCATCTCTGCTTCTCTCTTCTCATCAATATTGTGTAGATGATTCTATTCCTTTTGGAGTTATGTCAATGGTTGAATCTTCCCATTGGAAATCTACTATCTAGGATTATGTTAAGGCCTTTGGTCAATACATTAATTATTCAAAAAGAAAGGTTTAATTTTTCAATATGGATTAGATGATTGAATACAAGGTTATGAGGATTTTAGGATGCCATTTTTTTTTCTAGCCTCTTATCTTGGTCTTCCTCTAAGTGGAAAAAAAACCTACTAATATCTATTAGAATGGTATTATTGAAAGGATTTAAAAAAATGTAAGGATGAAAAGGTAAGCTTCTAAGCAAAGCTAGAAAGCTTCAAATTTTAAAATATTCTCTTACAAATATCCCTATTTATTATCTTTCATTATTTAAGATTGCAACTTTCAATTCAAATAAAATTGAGCAAATTCAATGGAAATTCCTTTGAACTAGTACAAAAGAGAATAGTAGGATTGCTCTTGTCAATTGGGAAAAAGTGCGCTTACTAAAAAATTATGGGGGCCTTGGTATAAGAAGGTTGAAATTATTTAATAAAGCTCTTCTCTCTAAAATATGATTGAACATACTATAAGGTAACATAGATTGGGTGGATATTTTAAAAGCCAAATATCTAGGAAAATTTAATCTTGGATTCTTTCTATTTTCCTCAAATTTTCCAAATGGTATTGTAAATTTGGAACAACTTAATGGAAACCAAAAAATAAAATAAAAAAAGGGATCAAAAGGAGAGTGGGTAATGGAAGGAAGACTAGTTTTTGGGATGATTTATGAAAAAATGGCCCTATTTCATCTTTCCTAAATCAAGTAAATCAAATCAAGGAGAGGCTAATAAGAGTCAATGGGAAATACTTGCATTATTATGTTGATTGGGGAGGTGTTATTATAAAATGGAAGAATTTTGGGGAACAATTGATAGGAGGAAGTAATCTAAGGGGAGGGATACAACAAGAGTGGGAAGCTATTTCTTAGTTCTTATGTCATTAAAATGGAGATTGTCTCTTCTTCTCATATAATAGGGAGGATGAGTGGATATGGAGTAGAATCCATTCTTGGGATTTCTCAGTTAAATATTCTTATGCTATGATGGAGCAACATCTGCTTCCTTCCATTAATTTGACTAGAATCAGGTTTTAAATGCTAAAATTATTCCTAAAAAAATTTATTTTTGGTGGGCTAAAATCCATGGCAGTATCCTCACTATTGACAACATTAATAGAAGAGGTTTTTAGTTTATAAATAGATGCTCCCTTTTTTATGAGGATGGTAAGAATATAGAACACCTATTCTTTCATCATGCCTTTTCTAGAGAGGTCTGAACTTATGTTTTAAATTTTCTTTCGGTTCATTAGGTTTTTCTCTATTATCTCAAGGAATTTGTGGAAAATTAGAATATTTATTCTTTTAACCATCCTATCATTGAAGATTTGTTGAAGTAAATCCCCCCATTTTTTCATGGGGATTATAGAAAGAAAGAAATAATAGAATCTTTAGATATTAGAAGAGGAGTAGTATGGATGTCTTCTTGAGCATAAAATTGAAAATCTAGGAAAACATAAATTCGAGAAATTATGAATTCTCTAAAAGGATTCCTTCTTATGGTGACCTTTGTTGCAAGTATGGATGTGTTTTGGGGTGTTTTCATTAATGTCATTGATGTCAACATAGTTCAGTGTGATTGTAGATGGTACTTGTATAGTTGACATACTATAGAAGTGTTTAGAGTACATGGAGCTATATTTATGAAGTTGTAGTTATGTTTTTGCCAAGTGCTTTTGAGAAAATTAAGAAATAATGAAGGCAATGTTGAGTGAGTTTTCTGAGTGTGCTCCGGTATTGTGCCTTGCATTTTTTCTGTGTTGATCCTATGCCTGTGAAGATCTGTGGTATTATTCATGATCTTCAATGGATAATATATCCTAATTTTTTGCTTCTAAATCGATGGAGAGTGGACGATATGTTCACCGATATGTGAACCAATTTGAAAAAAAATTTGCTTGTGGACTAGGAGAATTTTGTTTGCTCCGCAGTCTTCTGGTGTTTTGTTTTAGATCTGGGAGATGATTTATACTGATGTTCTCAGTATTTTGTAAAATGAACTTGTGATTTGGTGCTCTAGAAGACTTTCTCTGAATATATTGTGTGTTACTGGTTGGTTCAGTTGGACTGGTGAACTATGCTTTGTGCATGAAGATTATTGTAGTTGCTGCAGATGTACCTGAAGGTTTCTTAAAGTTTTTGAAGTCTTTCGTGAAGCATGTTGGGTGATCCACATGTGATCATCTTGCTAGAGATGATTGTACTTCAAATATCATTGGTGTTTTCATTAGGTTTGGTTGACCTAGTTTCTACATGTTACATAATGATTTTTCATAAAATTAAGGAAGCATGTGATTGATTCAAGATGTTGTTTGGGTCCTAATTAAATTTGTAATTGGTCCTCTCTCATTCCTATCCACCGCAGAATGTTGAGTAGCTGACCTAATTTGAATTTGTAAATTGAAGGATGTATAGCCGACCTTGGAGAATGATTCTAGGGTTGATGATGGTATTAAAGAAATTCAAGATGTTACAAATTGTAAGACAAGAAAGTGAAGTGTGCGAACAAGTTTGAAAAATAGAGAGTGTAAGAGCAAATCAAGGAAGCAGTACTTTGATGTGTTAGATTCATGAAATTAGTGAGATGATGGTGTCTACAATCTTCTGATGAAGTTGTGAATGTGTGGAACCTACTGTGGTGGATCTTTATTTATCTTTTCTTTATTTTTAGGTAGTGAGCCTCTTTCTGAATAGTGAGTCCTATTGTAGGAAGTGAGACTTTTTATCTGGGTAGAGAGCCCTCTGGTAGTGAGCCTATGTATCTAGTATTATTGTTGGAAACAAGCCACACTGAGAGGGGGGTGAATCAGTGTTATACAAAAATTAGCTTTAGTAATCTTTAACTTCAAAGAATCAATAACATTCATTCATAATGCATAAACAAGAAAGTAAACACAACACCATAACACCAATATTTTTTTATGTGGAAACCCTATTAGGGGAAAAACCATGGTGGATGGCCAATCCACAAGTATGATTCTGAGTATACTCAAGAGTGAAGATTACAAGGTAATGCACTTGCATTTAGGTACACTGCCTAGACCTCATTGCTCAAGAAAGAAAGGGATTTCTGCCCAAGAGTTCAAATTAAAACCATCTGAAGATTTGAAGTGAGATGATAGCATCTAAAATGCCTGATTATAGTTCTTGATTAAGCACAACAATGGATTTGTTCTTCTAGAGACTAAATCTGCAATTTTTCTCTGCTCTTCTCATGTAAACAACATAAATATTCTATGTGCAAGTGAAACAACACATTATCTCACCTCTGCTCTTCTCTAACTCATTGTTCAGACTTCAACACAACTCTTACTACTTACAAAATGATACAAAAGAACAAGTATATATATCCGTAACATAGGATTTATTTACACAATGTTGGCTTCAACAAAACATAATAAAATTAAAATTGTTGGCTCACATTATAAGAAATATACAATGTGTACCCTCAAAGGTTAGTCATAACTTGGATAGGACCTAAACAATGACATACAAACATAGATATAATTAATTCATTCATTCCCATACATCTGTGACTTAATACGTTCATGAGGTCAGCCTCAATACAGGAAAAATTGAGAACACGACAATTGAATCTTCTAACTTTCACATGATTTGGTATGATCCACTACGCTTTAGAAGAAATGAAGATAATATGCCAAAAAATGTTCCTTGGGATGCACAAAGAAAAATAATAACCAGAAATGATCTTACAGATCGAAGAACACTATGTTACCGGATACTCTATTCTCACTTGACAATTCTGAGTCTTCTTATAGGTAGGACCAAATGATGGAGTGCGAACTGATAGATGATTATGGTTGCTATCAATGAAAACACCAAGTGAACTTCACAGTGTCTCTTTCCAACAATTACAATATTACTATATTAGGAGCTAATACTCACCATGGTTTTTCCCTCATTGGGATTTCCACATAAATCTAGTGTCTCTGGTGTTCTCTTTCTATTATTTTCATTTCCTGTTTACACTTAATAACAGATTGAGTTAAAGTGGAATTGATTAAGGTTACAATTAAATTAATTTGGTACAACTAATTCTCCCCCCTCTTATTTTTCTTGTGTATTTCAACAATTGGTATCAGAGCTCTGGTTCCTTGGTGAAAAGCTTAACCTCTTGAAAGAGATTAGATTGCACACAAGTGGTAAATCCCTATTTTTGATGGAGTTGATTAGAGTGACTGGAAAGAGAAAATGAGAGGTTATCTGGTCTCTCTCGGTTTCAATGCCTGGAAAGTTGTGGAGACAAAGTATGTTACGCCATCCGCTGGTCCTTCCTCTATAGATGAGATTGCTACTTATGAGGAGAATGAAAAGTCAAGGTATGCTATCTTCAGTGCTCTATCTAAAACTAACAGGACAAAAGCTATTTCTGTAGGCATTGCTTATGAATTCTAGGAAAAATTGAAATATATTTATGAAGGAAATGATAGAGTAAAATTATTAAGGAAGCTAATAGCTAAGCAAAAATTTGAGAACTTGAGAATAGAAGAGGGTGAAGATATTGCAAGCTATTATCAAAGAGTTGAACTTATAGCAAAATGAGATCAACAATCATGGTGGTACCATGTCAAATGAAGATATAATTGAGAAGATCTTGATGAAGGAATTTCTGATGATGAGTCTGATTTTGAGGAGGATAAAGATGAATTTTTATTTCTAGCCCTATAAAGTAAAGCCACATCTGCTAACCATGGAATATGTGCAAGGGAATCTGGTTCGGAGAGCAAGAAGGATGAGATGGAAGGTACTCTGGTGACTACTTTTCATGCTAGATAGGATGAAGACTATTGGGTAATTGATAGTGGGTGTTCTAATCACATGACTGGAGATAAAAGTAAGTTCACTAAACTTGAAAAGTATGATGGAGGAATAGTTATGTTTGGAGATGATTTTTGTGCTAAGATTATTGGTAAAGGAACAATTAGTTTTGATGGAAAACATAGTACTGATGATGTCTATTATGTTAAGGGTTTAAGGCATAATCTTTTGAGTGTTGGAAAAATGTGTAGCAAAGGATTTAATCTTGTGTTTCAGGATAACACTTGTGAGATCAAAAAAGGATCTGGAATTGTGGTAGTAACAAGAAGAAGAACTCATAGAAACATCTATTAGCTTAAGAGTGGTGATGGTTAGTGTTTTGTTTCACAGATTAATGAAATTTTTCTATGGCACCAGAGAATGGGACATGTAAATTTTTTACAATCTGATCAGGATCAGTTCAAAATAACTTTACAAAGATCTTCCTAGAATCAAAAAGCCTTCAAATTCAATTTACAGAAGTTGTCAGTTGGGAAAAAAACACGAAGCAATTTTAAAGGAAAGGAACAATCATCTACCACAATGTTGGAATTGATTCATATAGACCTATGTGGCCCTACAAGAATAGGAAGCCTTAATGGTGATAATTATTTTATGATCTTGATTGATGATTACTCTAGGATGACATGGATTACCTTTCTTAGAGAGAAATCTTAGGCTCTTGAGAGATTCAAAGTGTTGAAGGCAAGAGTAGAGAATGAGGTAAACCTGAGAATCAAATGTTTAAGGTCTGATAGAGGTGGAGAATTCACTTCTAGTGAGTTTAATGCATTTTGTGAAGAGCATGGCATAAAGAGACATTATTCTACCCCTAGAACCCCTCAATAGAATGGAGGTGTGCAAAGAAAGAATTGAACTGTTGAAGACGCTTCTAGAACTATGATAAAAGAAGAAAATGTTCTTGATGTGTATTGGAGAGAAGCAATCCATACTGTTGTTTAGATTCTTAATAGAGTTAAGACTAGAGGTAACAACACTAAGACTCCTTATGAGTTATGGACTGGTAAGAATCCTACTATTAAATACTTTAAAGTGTTTGGAAGTAGATGTTACATTAAAAGAGATGATGAGAATCTTGGAAAGTTTGATGCTAGATGCGATGAAGGAATTTTTCTTAGATATTGAAATAACTACAAGGCATATAGATGCTTCAATAAAATACTGAGGAAAATAGTTAAAAGTGCTAATGTAAAAGCCAATGAAGCTATATATAGACTAGTAGAAATAAGTGAAGTTGAACTATATGATCCTATTTGTGGGCAAGTACAAGAAGAAGAAAAGGAAGAGAAAGAATAAAGTGATGAAGAGGATATTCTAGAACTTGCACCTAGGACTCCTAAATATGTACAAAGAAATCATTCAAAGGAATGGATAATTGAAGACATAAGTGAAGGTGTAAAGACAAGAAGAAAAGTTGTTCAAGTGAACTTGTGTTTACTTTCTAAGATATAACCTAAGACTGTGAGTGAAGCATGCAATGATGAGAGTTGGGTTAGAGAAATGAAAGATGAACTACAACAAATAGAGAAGAATGAGACATGGGAACTAGTCCCTAGACTAGTAAACAAGAATGTAATTGGTTCAAAATGGGTATTCAGGAATAAGCTGAATGAAGATGGTGAAGTGGTAAGGAATACAGAAAGACTTGTATGAAGAGGTTATTCATAGGTTGAAGGAATATATTTTGAAGAGACATTTGCACCAGTAGCAAGAATGGAGGCCATTTGGATGTTCTTAGAATTTTCAGCTGATAAAGACTTCAAAGTGTACTAGATGGATGTGAAGTTTGCAATCGTTAATGGGGAATTGGAAGAAGAAGTGTATATGGAGCAATCAAAAGGATTTTAGCTATCAAACAAACCAGACATGGTTTGCAAGTTGAAAAAGGCACTATATGGACTTAAAAAGGCTCCCAGAGCTTGGTATGCAAGGTTGGATAGATACTTGACACATCAAGGATTCAACAAAGGGTCTACATATAACAATCTTTACTTCAAATTTGAGAGAAAAAAATGTTGATAGTTGTGGTATATGTTGATGATACGATCTTTGGTGGAAATGAAGGTATGTGTAAGAAATTTGTAGAGGAGATGCAAAAAGAGTTTGAGATGTCTATGATTGGTGAGTTGAATTTTTTCCTTGTACTTCAGGTGAATCAAATTGATAAGGGGATATCATTTCACAATATAATTATGTTAAGGAACTGTTGAAGAATTTTGGAATGAATGACTTAAAACTGGTCTGTACCCCTATGGTAACTAGATGTAAGCTGAGCAAGGATGATGAATCTTCTAAAGTTGATCAGACCATGTATAGATCTATGATTGGTGGAATATTGTATCTTACTGCCACTAGACCGAATATCATGCATGCAATATGTTTGGTTGCAATATTTCAAGAAGAACCTAAAGATGCACATATTATAGTTGTGAAGAGGATATTTAGGTATCTTAAGGGAAATCCATATTATGGGCTATGGTATCCTAAGGATACCGATTTCACATTGAATGCCTACATTGATGCAGATTGGGCTAGTTGTGTAGATGACCAAAAGAGTACAAGTGGTGGTGCATTATTCCATTCTTCCTTGGAGGAAGATTGGTCTCTTGGCTGAGTAAGAAATAGGATTTAGTTTCTTTATCCACTGCAAAATCTTAGTATACTGTAGCAGCATCTTGTTGTACACAGGTACTTTGGATGAAGAAAACTTTGAAGGACATAGGTGTGATGTGTGATGAGCCTATCTCTATCTTTTGTGACAGTACAAGTGTAATAAAAATTTAAAAGAATCATGTGATGCATTCTAGGACAAAGTGCATATCTATTAGGTATCACTTCTTGAGGGAGAAGGTATTGCAGAATGAAGTTAGACTTGAATATATGTCTACCAAGGAACACATTTCTGACATATTCACTAAGGCCCTTTCGAAGGATACTTTTGAGTATCTCAGGGGGAAGTTAGGGGTTACTGCCCCTCCTTCCTTGAACTAGGTGCACATGGAGGTGCATCAGTCTACTGGATTCATAGATTCCTTTCTAATCTAGACTGATGATTGTGGTCTACTCCTCTGGGGGAGTAGAGAGGTGCATTGTTGTAGTATGTGATGTGGGTGCACTCCTAAGGGGGATTGATCAGAGTCTTATATGGAAATTGTTTTCATGCAAAAATTTCCTTTGCCATTGATGTCAAAGGGGGAGAGAAAGTCATGTGATAAAGTTGAAAAGGGAGAGAGAGTCTTGTAAGGAGAGGAGAATAGAAGAAGCAATAGAATGTGTATGTTGTCCTTGATGGTTTTTCACATCGTGTGTTACCATCACTGACAAAGGGGGAGATTGTTGCAAGTATGGATGTATTTGGTTGTGGTTTCATTAATGTTTTCATTGATGTCAACACAATCCAGTGTGATTGTAGATGGTACTTGTATAGTTGAGATACTGTAGAAGAGTTTATTGTACATGGAGCTATATTTATAAAGTTGTAGTTGTGTTTTTGCTAAGTGCTTTTGAGAAAATTAAGAAATAGTGAAGGTAGTGTTGAGTGAGTGTTTTGAGTGTGCTCCACTATTATGCATTGCATTTCGTTTGTGTTGATCCTATGCCTGTGCAGATCTATGGTATTGTTCATGACCTTCAATAGATAATATATCCTAATTTTTTTCTTTTGGATCGATGGAGAGTGGAAGATATGTTAACTGGTATGTGAACTAGCTTGATAAAACTTTTTCTTGTGGACTAAGAGGAATGTTTTTTCTCCACAGTATTCTGGTGTTTTGTTTTAGATCTTTTGGATCTAAGAGATGATTTATAATGATGTTCTCAGTATTCTGGAAAATGGGCTTGTGATTTGGTGGTCCAAAAGACTTTCTCTAGAGCTCCTATGTGTTGCTCGTTGGTCTGGTTGGACTAGTGAACTATGTTATGTTCATGAATATTATTGTAGCTACTGCAGATGTACCTGAAGGTTTCTTATATTTTTTGAAATGTTTGGTGAAGCGTGCTGGGTGATCCGCATGTGATCATCTTGCTGGAGATACACATACTTCAAAGATCATTGGTGTTTTCATTAGGTTTGGCTGACCTAGTGTCTACATGTTACATAGAGATCTTTTATCGAATTAAGGAAGTGTGTGATTGATTCAAGATGTTGTTTTGGTCCTAATTAAATGTGTAATTGGTACCCTCTCATTCCTATCCACTGGAAGAATGTTGAGTAGCTGACCTAATTTGAATTTTTAAATTGAAGGATGTATAGCCGACCTTGGAGAATGCTTTTAGGGTTGAAGATGGTATAAAAGCAAGTGAAGATGTTGTGAATTATAAGACAAGCAAGTGAAGTGTGTGAAAAATTGCAATAAGTAGAGTGTGTAAGAGTGAATCAAGAAAATAGTACTTTGATGTGTTAGATTCCTAAAATCAATGAGTTGATGGTGTCTACAAACTTCTGATCAAGCTACGAATGAGTGGAACCTAATGTGGTGGATCTATATTTATCTTTTCTTTATATGTATGTAGTGAGCCTCCTTCTAGATAGTGAGTCCTATTGTAGGAAGTAAGCCTTTGTATCTGGGCAGTGAGCCCTTTGGCAAGGAGCCTCTATATCTGGTATTACATTATTACTATATTGTGAGCTAATCCTCACCGTGGTTTTCCCCTCATTGGGGTTTCCATGTAAATATGGTGTTCCTGGTGTTTGCTTTCTTTTATTTCCATTTCATGTTTACACTTAATAATAGATTGAGTTAAAGGGGAATTGATTAAGGTTAGAATTAAAGTAATTTGGTACAACTAATTCACCATTGTGCTCTCAGTTGTCTTGTGTATTTCAATAGCCTTAGAATTAAATATAATTAGGGAATTAAGGACTTAATTAGAGTTAACTAGCAAAAAAATTTAAGTCGAAAGTTAACCAAATGGCTACCTCTTGATGAAGGATGGATAAAGCTCAATTTTGATGATTGTTCGAAAGAAAACCCAAGTATGATAATGGTTGGTGGTGTAATAAGAGAAAAAAAAGGCTATCTAATTGAAGTTTATGAAAATAATTTATGTATTTACACTAGCAATGTGGTAGAAGCAACTATTGTTTGGTGGGATTTGAAGAGAATTAGAGAGTTGGGTTATAAACAATTTTTATAGAAAGAGATTTTAAATTGGTAATAGATATTCTCAAGGGAGACTATGCTATACCCTAGGTAATAAGAGACTTGATGGAAGATTCAAAAATATTAATGGGGGCTTCCTTCAGTTTAAAATTTGACACTCATAAAAATAGGGAAATAAGGTAGCATATGTTGATTCTAATGAGGGGATTTCTTGCCCTCACTGGGTAAGTTGGATATATGGTCAAGCCCCTCAAAAATGAAAGAGTTTATATCAAAAGAGAGAATTGGGGTTAATAGAAGTCTTAAAAATTAAAATTTTATGTGATGCTTGCAAGGTGTCTAAGGGAAAGGTGAGTATTGAAGACTTATGGTCTCTCCCTCATAGCATTAAGAATAATTATTGATTCAAAATATTTAAGTTTTCCCTTTTTCAACTAGACATTGGGATAATAACAAGAAAAGGGATAGGTTATGATAATTATAACAAGGATCAACTTTTATTTTGTCATAGTAATGATTTCTATTATAGAGGTTTTTTTAATTATTAATGGATGGAAATGTTGAATTCCTATTATAAAAGAGGATAGATGCATTATTATTTGGAAAAGGATGGGGAATGGTTATTAAAAAATGTATTACAATGTCAAGATTTCAAGAAATAAAAAGGGTGTCCTAATATTTCTTCATAAGGACATAGAAGAGCGATTAGATATTCATTCAAATCCTAAAGATATGTTAGAGGGATTTGTAACCATGCAAAGGCATGGAAAATTTATTTTGAACATGATCTCTATGTCTATTCCCTTGAGGAAACTTAATTGGCATAAGTTTCAGTTAAATTATCATACCTCAAGACACTTCAATCATGAAATGTGGTTTGATAATCATAAGAATCTCATTATTAGCTCGACTCACTCCAAATTTTTTTTTTTTTCCTTTCTTAGCTATAGTTACTCCATAAAGGGTTATCTTTGTAGTCTTATTTATTTTTATCTCTTTCAAAGTGGAAATGAAATTGGTTATATGAGTTTTCATCTAGGGCTGTGGAAGGGTCTAGGGAGAAACATGGGAGGCCCAAAGAAATATTTTGAGTCTCTTTCATGCATCCCTTTAAAATAAAATGTTGAATTGTGTAAGATATTTGAGGAAGCTAGTATAACTCCCTTCTTTTTGGTTATGTAGGGATTCAATAAAGAGCTAACTTCAAAATTTTGTCTCATGGAATGAGAGATATGTCTCTATCAATAGCATAAATTTTAAGGTGATCCCACAACTCATTGGAGAAGCAACAGGCTTAGAATGCAAAGGAATTTAGGTGGTGAAAGTCAGCAATGAAAAATATCAAAATCTCATTGATAACTTCTTTGAAAAGGGGGAGAAATTACAAATATTTCAAAATGACTATACAAGAGATAGATTGCTAGTGCTCTTTATTCTTGTGAGAATTCATATCATACATTATTTCAAAAAAAAAGGGAGATTTAAAGCAATTCATGGGTAAAAATTCCCCTTTTTGAATCACATCAAATACAAAGAAAATTTTAATATGTTGTTCTTCCTCTCATCTTCCCTTCACCTTTGCATTGCCAAGGGGGATTCTCCTCCCTTGCACTAGGGTTTAATTTTAACCCTTTATGAAAGTGTGTTATCCACCACTCCACAGTCATCCCCTACTTATTCTATTACATATTTGTAGATTAAGTTATCTAGATGTAATCCCCAATTATCTCAAAAAAACCCCTCTTGAGGAAGAAAGCTAAACCCCAAAAATGTCTTCTAAAAAATATTGTTTCCTCGAATCCTTCCTTTGATGAAAATTCATTAAATATTACCCCTCAAAAAAGGAAAATCCAATTAAACCCTAATAATTCATAAATGAAGAATTTGGGCCCCCTATGAGTCAAGGGTCAAAGGATGAACCTATTGAGAATTTTGAGGAGGGTGAAACTAGTCAACAATATGGTAAAAGTGGAGGGATGGGTGAGAGATGGTTTTCGTATTTATCTAATGTTGATCTTCAGAATAGAGGAAAAACTTATAAAGGTAAAATGTTTGTTTAACATAATAAAATGTTGAGGGGGTGAGTCAACATATATTGAAAATTAACCATTCCCATTTGTAAATTAAACATCACATCATGTAAATTGAAAGAAGAGCATAAATAAAACATGCACCACACAAGGACAGCAAGATTTTTATGTTAAAAACCCAATGAGAAAAATCATAGTGAGAGTTAACTCACAATATGTGAAGCTCACTACTTACAAAGATTACAATGTTGTTTAAGGATCAATGTCTATGGACTTGTAGACTGAGGTGTACCACCTTAGGGAAAGATAAAAAGGACCTGATGAGACTCACTATCTCAGAGCAGGATACATGAAAAATATAATGAGAAATATGAATATTAACTTCTTCATTAGAGGATCCAAACACATCATAACACATTCGCCAAAACAAGATTGATTAATCAGTATGAATTGTGGATGAAGGAAACAATTTTGTCGGCCCAAGTAATGATAGAACCACAAAAACTACCATCTATTCATCTTCAAACCACTGAGGAGATATCAAAAACATCATGCAGACCAAGATGTGAACAATATAGTTCATACATAATATCTCCCCAACCTTTTCCTAAAGTTTTTAATCATCATATGCTAGCACAACTAAAGAAATCCGTTGAAAACACATGAATAGAGCAATCCAAACAAATTGTAGAAAATTATCATTTGAAAGATGATCTTGCAGATCATTAAAACATTTTAGACTTGCAAGGAAGAATCCATATAACTCTATGAACATATCCCTAAGTCCACATGGTCACATCTATCTCACCGTAGGAATGTGAAGCATCCCAATACTCCCTCATCAACTCTTTATGTTTCCAGAGCACAAAATAGAACACTATCACTAATAATTTTCATTGTAGAAGGTGTGATGACGTGAATCCTTGCATATAACACCTTTACATCTCAACCATTTTATATTTTAAACTACAAGAGAAAAATCTTAGACTACAGAGGGATGTAGACCAAAATACTATGTAGATCTAAATGTGTGGTACACCAAATAGGAATGATGTAAATGTAGGAATATTGTAAACATATAAAAACTTGTGTACTTACCTCCACAACATACTTAGACACTAGACTGAATACTGCAAACAATGAGAAATGGCTTAGGCCTGCGACTGCATTTTTTGTTATCAATTCAAGATACTCGAAAAATGATTAAATGATTTTATCATTTAATTATAACTTAACATCCTAGTTCCTCTAATTAATTAAATAGTTTTAGCCATTTAATTAATTCATTTCATTATTCTTCTAAAATTGATTAACTAAGTAAATTACATTAATTTATCTTAATTATGTCGCTAATTAATTCTAATCTCTTATTTTGATTGATTAAATAAGTTTCATAAATTTATTTTACTACGTCATTTAATTCTAATCTCTTCTTTTGATTACTTAAATAAGTTTCATAAATTTATTTAATTAGATCATTTAATTCTAATCTCTTCTTTTGATTAATTATTTAAGTTTCATAAATTTATCTAATTATGTCATTTAATTCTAATCTCTTCTTTTAATAAATTAAATAAGTTTCCTAAATTTATTTAATTACACATCTAATTAATTCATATCCTACAACATTTAATTAAATAAATGATTATTTTTTTAATCATTTACTCTATCTTCTCACCTAAAGTGCCTCCGTAAGTTAAATAGTTCATTCAACTATCTAATCACGTAGACACAACTTTTTCCACCAAGAAAGGAATTAATTTTATAATTAATTCTTCTATTTGAGTACATGTCTCATAAATTTTCAAGTAAATGTTGCATGTATAATTCTCTCTCAATTCACTCATCTAATTGATCTGTCACCTCCTTCTGACTGGTAAAATTAATTTTTTGATATCTAAAATTTTGAGTTTTTATTTTAATGCTTAAAGTTTGTTATGACTAATTTGGAGTTTACATCATGTGATCTGGTGGAGTTAACCTAATTTTTGTAGGATGATTAATAGAAGACAAAAATACAAACTTCTAATGTGTGGTTTTGTAAGATGATTGTTGAAGAAAATAATCTGAAAATTCTACTCTATCTTTTTTTCTTCCATGTTTTGAGTCTTCACATAGGATTTCATTTATTAAATCAATCGGTTAATTAACCCTGTGTTGAATCTTTACATAGTAGTTTATTTAAGTAAGGTGGATTTAATATTGTTCTTTGTGTTTGGGAAGGTTGGCAGGCTCATATGCTCTCACCTTGGGAAACCTTGGTGATCAAAAAGCTAGACCCATCCACTTTTATGTTTACCTATTAGAGGGCCTACCTTGGTGGGAAAAAGTACTCACCCCAAGGGAATGACCCAACTGGTAATGAGCTAAAGCCAAGCTACTCCCAACCGATATATAAATTTGAATTCTAAGGAAATCTCAGCATTACAAGTGCTCCTACAGACAAACAAGAAACCTTTTATAAGAGCTAATCTTGCCTCTTGTGTGGCCACCTGAATGGGTGCATTGATTAAAAATCATTTTTTTATATTTTCTAAAAACCTTCTATCTATTGGTCTAGGAACTATCATTCCCAAGCTAACCCACATTAAACATGAAGTCTTATAGTAGAGATGACAAATTCCTTGTTCATGTGGGAATCCAAATCTTGGTAAGCCCAAGAACTGAGTGCACTGTAAGGGGGAGCCTATGATACCAAGATCCTAAGTCATTCGCTCTAGATAGTGCGGTTGGAGGAAACTCTAAGTGGGAGTCCAATGGTTATTGTCCACTCCAACCTTGAGTTTGTAATTATCTATTTATTTATTTCAAACAATTTACTTGGTATGTCTTATGTGTGTGTTCAATTAGATTTGATCAAGCAAAAAAATCCAAAAATTTGATCCTAAACAAGTCAAAAAATGTGTCAAAATTTAGGACTAGTTCACTTTTCAACACATCTATAACACAAAAACCTGCATTTGATTTTTTGGATTGCATTTGACTGTCAAAACTTAGGACCAATTCATTCTTCAATGCATCTGTCACACATAAACTTGCATTTTATATTACGAGTCGTAATTGCCAAAACCTACAACACATCTAATATTTTAAACCAAATCTATGAAATTTTGTGGTGCCTCTGATCGTATGAACCACATTTGCAGTCTAAAAGGATGCATCTATCTGTCACAAAAAATATTACACTTAACAGATTGAAAAATCAAACGAAACCTTGTAGGAATTCATTACCATATCTACTCTCTACTATAAACCTGATCCGAACTTGTGACATGATCATATTTAGGTTCATCCTCAGTTTTCCTAGATAATTTCATCATTACATTATTTAGATCATCCTTAGCATACTTAGGGAAATCCTTGTCCATAATACATTGTAGACTTTAGGTAGATAATCTGTCTTGATTGAAAACTTTGATTCAAATACGATTTCCCTCAACAGATAATTCTACAATTTTTCCTTTGTCAACTTAGTGGAATACCTCAAACTCACCAGGATGGTTTGAATTCCACTGAGTCAACCTATCACTTAGTTTTTCTGGGATTGATCCTAAAATTTTATTGACAATCTTAGTTGGAACCTTGCATCAAACTTGGTCATTTAGTGATTCATCCCTTAGTTATCCATAGGTATTGAAATATAATTTGGATTATACCCTAGTTATTGCATGTCATAATTTATGCCAAAATACCAAAAACATAGCTTAACTTTCACATCCTTGATATTTTCATTTTATATGATATCTTAGGTCATACCTTATATTCTGAAAATACAAAAACAAAACAAGAAAAAAAAAAACCAACTTAGGTAGTTGCATAACCTACGGTTTTTACATTTACGAGTCATCCTCCTTTGAGCAATACTATCTTATGGTCCAAACTAGATTATAAAAGAGATGATTGGAAATGGAACCTTCATGAAAATGTGATGACCTTTACAATCACACTAGTGAAATGAACATTGGTCCTACACCTCCCCAAGTCAATACCAATACCACACACATAGGGTTTGTTGGTGTTTTTTCCAACTAAGCTTTCAAATTCCCTAAAGGATTGTCAACCCTTATATTCAAGAACTACAAAATCTTGTGGCCAACTAACAAGTAAAGAATTTTAGGCTCTTACTCCTACTCTTTAGGCCCTGTGGGACTAAGGAGGGTATTCCTAATTGTGTTCATTTGATATTTAATGCCTCAAGAACAATTCAACACACAAATCTGTTCCTACTAAGTGCAACCAGGTAATTCTTACTTAAGGCTTGGTAGACCTTTGAGCAAATATCTACCTCACACTAGGAATTGAATGATACTTTAAGCACATACATCATAATTGTAATATTTAATGATTTATAATTTTGTTCTTCTTTTGAATCCCTAGTCAGTGTATTACCAACTCAAGTTCTTCATTATTATCCATGAATAGACTAGTGCTTCATCAATTGGGTAAATGGAGTCAAATATGTAATAACTAGTAATATATCAAGTAATGAATCTAAAACATGTGGCCTATTATCATAGTGCTTTGCAACATGAGAACTCACAATGCTTGTAACATAACTTCTTACCAAATCCTATGCAAGTCCTTACAAATCTATGATTCCCTTTGAGCATTTAATTAACTCTTTGATTTAAAGCAAAAAAAGAGCCATATATTCAATTGAACCATTGAAGACAAAGGAAAATGCCCTTGATATTTTCATTCACAACTTGCAAAAGAGGATATAGAGGAGAGTAATGTTTCAAAACTTAAGATTTTTTTTATATCAGTAATTTCTATAAAACATATTTAAGACTACTACATATATACCCTTAACCAAGAAAATATACTATTCTACTCATTGACCATTTGCATTATGATTCACATACGAGTTGAATCCTACCAGATCATCCTAAGACTTCAAAATTTGACCTCTTGCCATGAGCCATGAAATCCCTTTTATAGATTAAGGGAGCAATAAGCATCTAATTAAAATGCAATTAGAATTCAAAATTCATTTAATTTCAAAACAAATTTTAACTACATTTTAGAAAATCCCCAAATGGTAATTTGTAATCATATACCAAACAAGGGAATCAATAATTCACACTACCCACCAAACCCAATTAATGTCACCACAAGCACTGCTAGATGTAATTGAGCCCTTGTAATTGACATTCACCAGCACAAACTTCATGATACCAACCGACAAGAACCCACGTAGAAAAGGGAAACCAGGGTAGCCACCATGATTCACATTTATCACCAAAACACAAAAACTATGACCCAATATCACCCACTTAATCAAATGGAGAAAACACATTCCCATTTCATGTCTTGGTAGAGGCTATTGAAACCACTGCTTGATCTTTATCAACATTCCTTTTAACAACAAAATGGGTACATCCACATGGTGCTTTCATGAAAATTGGGGAAACTGTGATCACCTCCTCATTTGCAATAGCCAATTCGGTTAAGGCCGTAAGATATTGGCCATAACCAAATCCAGTCTCAGCCTCACTATCTGAATAATCAGAAAGCTCAATGGGTGACTGATGCTTTCCTATATAGGCCTGATGATAATTTTCCTTCATCACCACCTTCTTCTCAGACTAGTTAATTTCTCTTTTCTTGCCTTTGACTCCTTCTCTAGAGACAATTCTTCCTCTCAAATGATAAGTGTGCTTGAGGAAAACTCGTGTAGACCTCCCACCACCTCTTATGTTTTCCTATGGATTGGCATGAACTCCAAGCACATGCTACTCAATCATGGAGGAACCATCTTGAGACTTCAAGAGGTGAAGTCTCTTTGAGCATCTCATAGGACTAACATATGCGCTCAGTCAACTCATTTTAACTAGACAACACTTATATTTTGCAAAAAAACCCACTCATAGCAAGCTCGTAATTATTGAAGATAACAAGTGGTGAAATAAAATATTCTGCACTCCGCATTAAATAGAAAAAAATGGATCATACCTCATTAACGTTCCAAGGTAATTTGCATAAGTGAGCTGGCAACTTGTTTCTATGCAAAATCTTGACCACTTAATACTGAGATGCATTAAAAATGTATACAAATGTTGTATGTGTGAAACAAATAATTATGCACATGCACCGAAATCAAATTGAATGGCCTTTTGTTTATCCTACTATTAATGATCACTTGTGTGATACAAATCAACTGCATACATGAGAACTTAGCTTTTTATGTCAGTTGTTAATCTTAATTGTAGAGGAATCCTAGCAACAAAATTCACATCATATCACTCATCACTCATTTATCAACATCGAGTGGTCTCAACTAGCAATGCTCGACCTCATGTGATGGAGAGAAACTCAACCCATTGGTGGTCGCGGGTTCCTCCTTGGAAGGTTAAGAACAACTGGTGATAGTTAAAATGCTAGTGATGGGTTAAAAATTTAACCGCATCGCTCATCTGGGGTCAAATTTTGGGTGGTGATAAATGAACAAGCGATGGGAAATGGATCATAAAATTATTGGGGGAACACAAAATTGCTCATCCTAGGTTAGACACATGATGAGAGATAAACCACCAAAAGGTGAACTTAAGTGATGATAAATGCATGTGGGTCTAAGTTGATATAAAAGGGGAACCTAGGCTTGATGGGTAACCTAAAATTTGGGTTCAACCAAACAATGAGATTCAATACCATGAAGTGTAACTAATCCAACTAGTTACTGGATACAACTAGTCAACGAAGAGTTATAATCCAAAGATAACTATGAATAAAACCATAAACCCTTAAACCCTAATGGCAACAAGACATGAGCATCCAAATTCTGACCGTGAAACAAAAGGGGCCATGAAATTTTTTAGGGTTTCACCAATGGCTTCGACTTGGGATGTACGCCTCTTACAGGTATAACAAGATCTTAGACCATAGGTTGAAGTAGACCAACAAAAGGGGAGCAAAACCAGGAGCTTGCCCAGATAAGACAAGCAAACACAACAAAAGGGAAACACACCAAACCCTATATACAATAATTACAAGAATGTACAAAGTGCCTCCCTTTTAGGAGGTCTCATCCAATTCCACTAGCTTCAGTTTTAAGATTGGTGGCCTAAGGCCTCCCAAATTTTGGAACCAATTCCTTCCTTTCTTAAAAATTTCACTTTCATTCATCTGTAATGGATTGATATTCTTATCAGGCACTTCCCAATAGTCAACATCATTATCATGGGTACCATCAATCCCATATGTCTCAAAATTTCCCTGCTCACTAACCTCAAACTTATCAAGTTGAAATGGAAAAAAGAAACATCCATATTCCACTTGATCATATATTTTGTCCACATTCAATTTTCATATCAAATTGAAATCCTTCAATAAAATTGTGCAACATACTAGGCCAACAATCTCTTGAAGCATCATAAAGAAAGGATACAGGTTAAAAAAAAATTTCATTCTACTTCACATAAATGTTATCCTCATTAAGAGGAAACAAATTCATAATGATGTCCAAAAGATGAGGATCATCAACAAAGACCTCAAATGCACATTCATGTTTGTTAACATCATACCCAATATTATCAGGATCATTTGGATGGCACACCCATGAACCTAATTACCCTCCATTATTTATGAGCCCTAATGCTAACCTATAATCTATTTGTGCATCTAGATGTAAAATTCAGTCATCAAATATTGAAACTCCTCCCTCATCAATGTACAAATCATCCTCTAAGCATTTGACATTAGACTCAACATCCACAAACTAAACAATGTCACTCTTGTCTTCATATTATTCATCACTCTCATATATAACATGCTCTTCCTTATGTGGCTGAAACATTTCCAGGTCATCCTCATAAAGGCTATTACATTGCTAGGAGAAACACTCAAAGACTTCGATCCCATGTTGATCCTTAGTCTCACCTATCACAACAATATTAAATTTTAAAAATTCATAAGAACTTCTTTCAAAATACTTGCTAGTGTATTGCTTTGCCTTCCCACAACCATATCCTGACCATCCATCCAAAGTATCATCAAAATCCTCAAAAAGTGGAATATTTCTACACTAGTAAATGGATTTGCCCTTGTTAACTAATATGGATAGAGGCTCATAAAAAATAGGATTATCTATTACATTCAATTCTATCAAGGAATCGTGTGCTTCCTTTATGTAAGGATGCAAAATTTGCAACCTATCATCCTTGTAAGTAGTTGAAAAGGGATGCACCTTCATTTTGTAAGGATAATCACATTGAACAAAAGAATGATATGACTCGGTGTCATCATAACTACCATAGCATGAAGACCCACCAATACTAAGACTTCACTCAAGTTCCTTGGACTGAATTTCAACATCTTGATCATTAGTAGGTGACAGAGCATCATCGATATTAGCACTATTGTTATTGATCAAATCTCTTAATGGGGTAACCTTTTGTACCTCTTGCAGCTCTTCACCCTTCAAGATATCCCAAGAACTCAAATCAGATACATCACACCTATTATCATAATGTATGTCTTCATCCTCATCATTGTTGTAATGATATGCCAATGTGTCACTAGTGAATTGATTATAATCATTATATTCTCCTATACAATAGGATGAATTTTCAGATTCTAATACTCTTTCTTCACATCTTTGCATTGTTTCTTGCTCTTTATCAACAACACTATGACCAATATTATTCAAATTCTAATACTCTTTCTTCAAATCTTTGCAATGTACTCAATCTTGATAGGTATATTTCACAAAACAAGTCAATGCACATTGACTCCTCAAGCCTGACATTTTTGGGTATCTCCAACAAAATATCCACAAATATAGGGAACAAGCAATAAGGTGATTCACCTTCAAACCTTTTCATTTCATACAATATTTTAATGGAAGAGACATGGCTAGCTTTACTTGGATCTTGGGAACACTTCACTTGGGGCTCATTATGATCCTCATATTGTGGTGATAAAGAAATTGAAACAACAAAAACCTTATCATCTTGATGTAATTCTCTATGGATTGATCTTTTGATTGTATTTGTATGAGATGTGCTAGGATGACCAATCTTTGTGGTCAAGCATCCTTTCATCATTGAATATTTCAAATTGTTTTCAATATCTATAGAAATTTGATATGCTTGGTGCAGTGTTTTGGGATCTTTATCTCTTAAAAAATAACTAATCTTTCTATCAAATGCACCTAAATATACAACCAATAATTCTGCATCATTTGGTCTTATGCTCTCAGGGATCTCCCTTACAATATTTGAAAATATGAGATTAAAAGAAGGGACCAACTCATCCTCTTTTCTGTGGATTTCCATAAAACTTTTTCTCACCACATTTGGGTTTACTCTCTCACCAAATTGTTCCATGAATACCATCTTAAACTCATACCAATAATGTATAGAAGATACTGGTATTAAAGAGAACCAGTCCCTTGCATCTCCAGAGATTGAACAAACAAATTCATGACAACATCTTCAAAATCCAATTCATAATCTCCCATCATATCAACAAACTCTTACAAATGCTTTCTTTCCGACTCATATTTTTCACTATTAAACTTTGGTACCTTTTCTTTGATTTTAGGCAGTACATCATTTGGATAACCATGAATGTTACTAAAATCTATAGCTCTGTACCTTTCAGTACTTAAATTTCCTTGATGTGACAAGGGATACCCATTATTCAGTGTTGAATTTAGATCCACACCAAGATACACAATTTGATAAGGCATTTTGTCGTACATGTTGGTGATTTTTTAAGAATCAATTAGATCTCACCAAATACTTATGAGTTTTCCACACTCAATTCTCAAGTACTTAAGAGACAATTGGCCAACGAATGAGATGAAGCCTTAACACTTCTTCTCCTATGATTTGGGCTCTGCAAAACCCAGGAGGGTGATACCACAACATATACCTTCCAACTTATTTATCAAACTATATCATACGTTATATATCAAAGAAGATGTATTCCCATTAGAGGCTAAAATATGAAATCCTTCAAGAAATGGATAATTCCTTAGAAGAACCAACTACCAAAAGCCGAGAATACGATAATACAAAATATAGGTAAACCAATTATAATGTATTTATAAAGGATGTTTTCAAATCAAAGACCTGACCTACAAGAAATGCACTCAACACATTAATATTAGTGTCTTATCTTAGGGTATGGATTCATTACAAAGAAAACTGAACTACAAGGTGAATTTAATCGTAGACTTCCATGATCTTAGTGAAAATGTATTACAATTCACATATTAACAATCAAAACCACCAACTACTTACATAATCCATTTAATATTCACATAAAACCATGTTATAATTAAAGCATTTTAACTAGTTCATTAAACTAGAGCCATAATCAAAATGTATTTCATTGCGAGAAACAATGAAAATCAATAAAGTGATTCTTGATCATATTTTCATTTATAATTCATGTATAATGAAAAAATGGAGAGATGAAGGTATCAAAAGATTAGCATACCTAATTTTGACATGCCTAAGAACCACACAATTGATAACGTTAACTTCCTTAACTCGGAACCTAAGACCTTGACTCAAAACATGATATTTTTGTGCTTATTCATTTGCATCACTTCAATCTAGAATTCAACAAAAGACCTCTACATATGGTTGTGAAATCCCTTTTATAATAACAAGGGAGAAAAACAAGATTTAGGCTAATATGTACGCATGTCCCATTTCTATTGGACCGCTAAAATACATATTCCCTTTGCAGTTACACTTACAAACAGAGGGAAACATGTGAGACAAAACTTACTTACAACAACAAATATAACTACCTTCCAAAAGGAATAATGGAGTATGATGATAACCTTCATACTATTGTAACCTCTTTTGTCTTCCTAAACATCTGAGGGATGGAAAAAGAGTCACCATGTAGATCAGCATCAACACCAATCCGTGTCAGCACCAGTCAACATTTGTTCATTATATTTTGAGCTAAGGAGAAAACACATCTTTATACAATGTAACTTATGAGGCTAGACCTGTACTATACTCGACCAAGTACATATGTTATCCTTCTATATTCTTAGCTCCAAATCATCAATGAAAATCCTCTTCCATGATTCATACTTTGTGTCTGAAGGCCAATTAAACCCGATAATCTGATCTATCTTCTATTTGTATGGGGCATAATTTATCATTATAGAAGTAGCCTCTTTGTCAAAATCCTAGAAGAAACCAATGATGAAATACAACTTCTCAAGAGTATTTTTCAACATGTCAATATAATTTCCTTTACAAATATATGATGCTTGAGAAGCAATGGTTTCTACGATCTAATCCCTCCATACCTACAGATATTTGATATCCTGAAACATTCTCTTCATCTCACTTCTTATATTGGCTTGTATAGCTTCCTCTAGGAGATCAGGGTGCAAACTTCTTTCCTTGACCACCCTCTTAGTATATTCTTGAACACTTTGCCTCCACATAAAGATTTTAAATGCCTTAGTCTCGATGAATGAATCATCTTCCATGAATCCCCTATAGGCATCTTGTCTCATATCATCATCATTGTTCAGACCACTCAAATCCATTTTACTCAACCTAAGGTCACCCATTCCAGAGCTTGATGCCACTTCTCTTAGGGGAGAATGCATCCCTTGTTGCATATCTTCAGAGGTTACCAAAATATCATCCTCATCTGAGTCAGAATAATAATCAACCTTACACACCTCAACTTTTTGGTTCCTAGTTAGGGGTTGCTCTGATGGAAGAGATTCCCTAGGAGGTGAATCAATATCAACAATAATTGGTGAAGAATGCCTAAGAGGTGATGGCATTGAGTTGTGAGGGGAAACCACTATTGATCCCTTTGATACAGTAGGGGTTGGCAATGTTTTTTGCTTCCTTACCTTATCCTTCCTTCTAGAATAGATCCTTAAGTTTGGTTATGGCTGATAAGAAGGTGTCTCCTCAAGCACCACTATGGGATCCTATTCTACTGCCACTGATTTTACTTTGTCTACCAATGCACATTTAGCCCTCAAAAAACCTACTATATCTTCAAAATTTTAATGGTGTACACAAGCCTATTGAGTTCACCTATAATATTTGGCATGGGATTATACTTAGGATCTCTCTTTGTGACTTGCTCCATCATCTTTTGGGAAACCAACAATGAAACCCTCTGGATCATGATTCCTTGGGCATACTATTTTCAACTCGTAAGCTGCCATAAACTTACTCCAATCCTTCCAACCACCCTTAACCATCACAAAGTCAACAAGCATTGTCCATTTAGGGAAGAATGACCCTTTCTTTCTTGAGTCTGGAAGATATGCTATTTGCGATGCCCCCAACTATCTCATGATTTCAATAAATCCTAATCTTAAAGGCACATCCCTTGGGAAAACATAAGGATTCACAAGAGTGCCATATACTCTGAAAATAGTAGTATGAGGGTACGTAATTATATCACCCCAATTGTGACTCAAATTCAAATCAGGCCTCCTCTCCATAGGCCTCAAAAATTCATGGATTTCCTTTGGAATCCTAGGTGGGTTAAGAACCAAAAATCCTCTTAGCCTTGAGGCAAAGATATTGTTGAGCACCACATAGCCAAACTTTGAATCATCCTTATCTAGAATCTGTGTCCAACATTGGATAGGCAAGTTAGTGTCATCCTCCCTTTTCTTCAATTTTATATCTTTCCCAAAAACCTTCTCCCCCTTGAAAAGGAACATGTGCATCAACAAGGAGTATGAAAAAAATCTCACTAGTTCTTTGCCCTCCTTAAGTATACTTAGACCTTGGTGCATCATTTCTGATAAGTATGTGGCATAGTCATAAACCACATTATAATTTGAATGTTGGAGGTGTGCAACCATATACATGAGGTCTATAGGCATGGTGGATGGCTCATCCATGCCAAGGATATGGAAAATGGAATACACCATCTTCTTGAAGTAACTAGAAAATTATCTAATGGGAAAAGGCTCCTTTTCATCTTCACCAATCTTGATTTGCCTTTTGTTCTTTTCTTTCCTCGTGGAGGTAGTGTGAACCAGTAGAATTGTTGTTCTGAAAAGAACCTTTGTATTCTTATACTCCTCCCTAAAGGCTTTGAGGTCAATTGGGATCATGCTCACATCCCATTCATGCAAATTAAAAACATTTTGAATTTCCTCTATGGTTATTTTGAAAAATTCTTTTCCTACAAATGACCTAAATATTCTTGAAATAGGGTCGTACCTTAAAGAAATATACATCAATAGATAGATATCCATGTATACATTTGGTACCACCAATTTTCCCAAGTCTAACCTCCAAGGGTTGCAAACAAGGACACCCAAATTCCTATTTCCAAAATAATTTAGAAATAATCGCCATCTAGGAATCGATAAATTAGCATCCCTGATACCACACATTTTATCTTTCAACCTTTCCTAAACATGACAGCCATATAACAAGGTGGCTCCCTCAACATTTTTTCTTGTGGAGGGTTTCAATTGGTAAATTATAACTTGGGAAAGAGTCCTATGTTGGGTTCCTAAACCAGATGTTGGAGCTTTGGGTGCCATAGGTAGAAATAGATACTAAAACAACCCAAGGCTTTACCAGAAGGATGAAAAAGACCTAGCACCTCAGTACCAATACTAAGATACCACCTACGAGATGAAAATTTATAGAATTCAATGAGGCCTACTACCCTTTAATTCATATCAAACCCTAATAAAGAAATTAAAATAAATAGATGAAATCAAACAATAGATATCTACCCTAACTCAAGCTTTCTTCTTTTTTAAGAAAATGATACAGGGACAATGTTTGTTCCACTTACAACTTTCTACTGATAGGAAACAAAAATCTTGGTTGTAGTGAACTCTGGAATGTGTTTTATCGATCTCTAGGGTACCTATGAATCACTAACAATCTTCAGGTGCTTAGAAGAAACCAGCCTTAAATGTACTTGTGTTGACATTATATGGCCTCAAGCGAATTTACTACAATTACTATTCACTCACATGAAAGGCAATGACTCTTAAACTTACAATTTTGATTTTAAATCACATCAGTAGATCTGATTTTGATGTGGCACATCCACGACCCCACTCCATCAATCGCTGAAAATTTCAACACTCAGACACAAGTCATTTGAAAGAGGGACCCACATTATTTTCCCTATCAGAAGGAAGATACACACATCACAATCATGCACACTATGCAACAGGCTTTAAAATTTGATTTTCAGGCTTGCACGGTGTGTGCTCAACGACTCAGATTTGATCGTATTGTTATATCCTTGTCGTTGATTCTCCAACTTAGGCGTATCAAGTGTTGTAGTGAAAAATGAGTCCCACATTATGCTAAGGGACACATGTGACAAGTGGACAAATTGCATAACTTTTCAAAGATGAGTCATTTTAATCTTGTGCGGTGTGCACTCACGACCAAGATTTAATCTTTGAAATTAATGGCCCTATTTTCTGCACTTATAACTAGACTTAGTCATTAAAAGGGGGCCCTAACTATGTTGAAGGATGACATATCCTTAATGAATACATTCAACATTTAAGACTTCATTCGAAAAACATTAGGCCTGACTATGGAAAATTTAGAGCAATAGTGAATAAAAGAGACCGACAAGCCTAAGTGAAGGGCCAATAATAACAATGGATACAATGACTTAAGTGATTACTAAAGCAACCAACAACTTGGTTTAACAATTCAATGTGCAAATATAAACCAAGGGTTTAAGGCTAGAGATAATTGGAATGAAGGTTTTAGACCTTAAAACCCTAGGCTAAACTGCTAAGCATAGAAGCAAAGGACTATTCTAATCATGGGAATGGATCAAAATTTATCCATATTTTAAAAGCTCTACTAGTACCTTTACAAGCCTTGTTAGATTTATCAAAGGGAAATTAAAATTCCCTTTGCAACTAATATCTCAAGCCTTTAGAGTGCAAAATTTATATTTATTTTGCTTAAGATCTAAAATATAACATGCTTCGCTATTATAATTCATGAATTTCTCATTACACTCTACAAACATGCAAAATTTCAACCGATATTTCCATCTATTAGAGCTACTTCACTTAATTGGGAACCATGTACATCGCTATTCTTTAAAAATTTCTCATGCATTGCTTTCAAACAAAATAATGACTTCTTTAGATTTTATGAGAATACCTAGGAAACTTGTAGCAACTATCAACCTTTCATCCTGACAACAAATTTTGCATCTTTGGGAATACTCTTCACATCTTTAATAGGTTCTATAGAAACAGTTGCCACCTCTTTTCACAGACGTCTAAACTTCAAACAATATGAAGTTCTTTCAAGAGTAAATCTCGTTCTCGGTTTTCTCCAACAACAAAGCCACACTCAAATCCTTTGATCCTTACTGCAATCAAACGTTTTCTAGTTCCAAAGCTTCTCAATTATCTAAACAAGATGAACAGATCCACCAAGAAATTCACTTTATACAAATGGATATTTCTTTGCTTTTCCTCAGCGGAGTCTTCATTTTTGTCAGTGTTTTTTCCAACTAAGCTTGGAGTACTTTTTCCCACCAAGACAGGCCCAAGTTCTAGAGTCAACAACTGTTTCTCTTACACCAAGGATCACATGACTATGCAAAGGGAGAGGATACTTCGGTGTACTAAATTGTAAGGGTTACAAATGCGTGCAAAGCACCAGACAAAGAAGTCAATGGTTCTTTTCAATCCAAATGACTATTTGCTATCTATCAAACAAGAAATTATTTTTAAACCCACACAACAATTATCTATCTACCAAACAAAATCTTGCTTAAATAAATAAATCAACACAAAAGCATTAGGTCCTGCATGCAAATATATCAGTAGTTCATTGTTTTTCAGTTTTTTTCCTGCAGAAAAATTGTCTTACATTTTTAAACGTCTTCTATGCTTCGTCTTGAAAACACTATGTTATTCCTCCTTAACACAACTGAAACAAACATTAGCGAAAATCAAAATATCCTAAAAAGAGAAAAACAAAAATATGGATGCACAAAAACCGATAAAAAAATGAAAATGGTTTACTAGCTAGATGCGGCTTTTGGAGCCATAGATGTAGTTTGACTGTTGACAGGCAGATGCGGTTCATGACGTTTTTTGAAAGGAGGATGTGGTTTGTGACTTCACGGATGCGGCTTTTGATTATAGATGCGTCACTTTTTTTCATAGATGCGGTTCATAGATATAGATGTGTCGTTTTGTGGAACAGATGTGGTGCACTGTACAGAAAACCTGCAAAAAAGAACAAAAAATAGAAAGACAAAAATATGTGCGGATTTTGAAGCGTGTTCATGTCGGGTTCGCCAAATGTAACATGATAGATTTTCTGCAAGCTAGAATAACAATGTTAAATCCTAATCTAAATAATAATCTAAAATATAACAACAAAGAACGAGGAAATAAACTAAACAAACTTAAACAATTTAATGGAAAGCTCTCATTGAATATGCATTCACCCCTTCGAATTATCTTCATTGTTCTTCTCCATTTTTCCTTTTCAGTATTCTTGCCCTCAGATTTCTATGTTTGAATGCAAGTATAACTTCATCGAGTGTCTAAGCAAAATATCAAAGATAAGTCTCTTCTCAAAAGTGTATGATTTTGGGAGTAATGATTTCGGGAGAAGGAATAATGATAATGACAGGCCATTTTATAGATTTTGGGTTTTCTAACGATTGGCTCAGATTGAAAGAGAGATCGATGGATGAGATTGATGAATGCCATGCGATGTGAGTTCTGTCTCAAATAGAATGTGAGTTAGAACATGAGTTTAGGATAGACTGCAGATAGAGACTAAGTTAGAACGTGAGTGAGAACATGAGTTTAGGATCTTAATCTCCAAAAATAGAAGAAATAGACTTTGTATGCAAAATCCAAAGTTGGAACTCGAAAACTAATGCATTCGAATGCAAACATGAGTTAGAACTAGTTAATCGACTAGTTGTGACGGAGAGTCTTCTCGCAGAGATAAATAGGTGTTGAATTCGGAGATAACTAGAGAACTAAAAATAGATCTCGAGTTAGAAGATAAGTGAATGACTAGATAATTGAATGATAGAGGAATGTGACATAAATAATTAAATATTAATTAAATATTAATTTAATTCAACATTCGAAAATAAGAGACTCTAATTAAATAAATAAACTAATTTATTTAATTTGACTGTTTGAAAAGGATTAAGTGAATAATTAAATAATAAGTATTTAGTTATAGATAAAGGGGGTTAAATGAATAATTAAATAAAGATATTTAATTATAGTTGGAAAAGTATGATAAAGGGGTAATTAAATAATAAATATTTTAATTGATAGATAAAGGGGGAAGAATTAATTAGTTTGCAACATAATTAAATATATATGATTTATTTAATTAATCAAGTTGCATAAAGGTTAATAATGAATTAATGAATTAATTAAAAAGGGGTATTTAATTAATAGAGGAAATATGTGTTAGAAAAGATAATTAAATAATTAACATTATTTAATCAAGACCACGGACTATAGAAAATTATGTCGAATGTGTACTTGCAGGCCTAGACCAATTTTCGGTATCTACAGTTTGCCCCTCTTTGATACAATTTTGGTACAACATTGTGTCAAAGAAAATATGCCCCGATCATGCCCCAACATGAAACAGGTTAAGGTATGCCCCCCTTGGGAAAATTGACAAATTTTTGAAAGTTTCAAAACAATCAGGAAATATTCCCGATAAGTCAATTTGATAGTCAGAAATGCTCTGAAGTTGGCGGAAATGAAATTGGAGTTGATACAGACGAATACGGGTCGTTTGAAGTTGAAAGGTTACACGGCCAATAGATTAGGTCAGAAGAAATGCCATTTGAAATCCACCTATAAATAGAAATTAGGGCTAAACCTAATTCATTTGCACCCGGAGGAGATAGAAAAGAGGAGATTTTCCTTTGACTAGCTGACGTAATGGCACCCATTCCATACGCTGCGCATCATGGTTATCGGATCTGGACTTTTAGGAGGCCAGCCGATGCAGGACCACCGATATATACCCGAAAACGAACTCTTGAAAGTTAATTTTGCATGTATTTCTAGGCGTTAGAAAATCAATTAAGAAAATGCGATGTGTCGTAAATGACACATATGCCGTCGTATTCGCCGCATCTAATTGTGAAACGGCACATTTGCAAAAACTGGTTTAGGCTAGATTAGGCTATTTAGGGAATGATCACATGTGAATCATTATGCACCGCATGTATAGTTATGCAACACATTTGCATTAGGGGTAGATGCAGGTGTGGTTGTGAGCCACATATGCATTTATGAAACACATATGTTGTAGTTAGGCGGGTTGATGAAACTGCACCGCATTTGTTAAAAATGCATTGTGTAATACCCCTTCATTTTGCTTCTTGTTCAGTTTGCCTGATACTTTATTTGGTTGCAGATACTTTGATACTAGACACATTTTGTTATTATGTTTTTGATTGCTAATATTGAGCGGCAACTATTATTGCGTGATGTGGTTATCTGATTTTGTTTCACATGCTTTCATGGATTAATGATGTTAGTAGAATTATCATGAGATTTTATATGTGAGCATTGATTATGACGTTAGTGTTAGTCCTTGATGAGTGTATTGGTGAAGAGGACGGGTTCGCATCACTTGCTTGCGAGCTCCCTACGAATCCGTGATTTCTTCTTCACGGTGTGTATTATATGTTGGATATACTATATGATGTTTAATTGGTTTTTCAGGTTGCAGGTACATGACATTGACTCCACCTGGTCTCACAGGTTTGAGCGTGTCGATCCAAAGGTTAAGTTGAAAGGGAGATAGTAGCTAGGTAACATGTGTTGGTCTACGCCCTAGCCTTAGTGTGTCGTTAGTTCTGATTGTTGATTCATGTCTTACCTTATTTAATGTTATTTGATTATGTATGATGTGTATTTATCAAATCAATTGTTGGAATTATAGCATTGATTAAAAGTAATGATTATTTTATATTAAATTAAAATTTTGCCCTGATGTTATATTTAAAGTTGATAATTAAGTTTAATTAGTTAAATTTTAATTTATTTAATTAATTAAATTTAATCTCAAAAGGATTGAGTTTAGTTATTAAATAATTAAAATCAATTAATTAAGGTTAGGGAATTAAATTAAATTAAAAGCAAATGAATGTGTAAAAGATTTGAAATTGCATTTTAATTCAAAGTGAGTTTCGAAAATTGAAAATGGAATTAATATCTAACTTTCAATTTTGCATGCAATTAGATTTTGGAAGATATTTTGAATTATGGCAATTGCATATTTTATTTGTTGATGAGAGTTGTTTAGTTTAGAAATTATATTTGTTTTAGAAAATTACTAAATTAATTTGAGGAATTTGTGTGAGGTTTTTGGGGTTTTTCCTTTTTAGTTGTTTTTCTTTTTTGAAAAATGGGTGTTAGGTGAAAGGAAGGAAAAAGCTGCAGAGAAAAGAAAGAAAGAAAAGAGAAAAAAAGAAAAGAAATTGAGAGAGGGTTTTTTGGCTGTAGAATTGTTTTGAGAAATTGGGTAGAATTAATTGAGAAATTGGGTAGGATTGATTTAAAGAAAAAAGAAGAAATTTGCTTGAAGTGGATTGAGCTTTTAGATCATTGCTTGCTAGGATTCGTTGCACAAACGAAAGAAATTCAAGAGAGCATTGGAGGAGGCTCTGCATCAAAGATCCTCTTCATTGCCTATAGCTTCAAAATCTAGGTTTTCTTTTATGCTGTGAATTTTGTTCTGGTTTATTTAAAATAAATTTACATTGTTTTAAAGAATCTATTAATTGACTTCTTTAGGATTTAAGATTAGTTAATTGAAACTAGATTCAAAATTATCAGGAATTTAGAAGATTGTACAAATTTACTGTAGGTTTTAATTTTGCAATAAAGGAAATGGTAGAATCATTATTTTTTCTAGATCCTAAATTGTGCGTCAATTGTAGATTGTTGAAGAAATTGTATTTCTATAGAAAACAAGTAAATCTGGTTCTAGTTTTAAAAGAAAAAAAATCAAATCCTCTGTAGAAAATTTTGTAATGGAGAGAATTAGATTCCCTGTAATTTTCCTAATTTTGTATTGGCTGTAATTTAAAGGAATGTGTTAACAGAATCATTTTTTTTGTTATTCTTTTGAACTTTTGGGAAATCTAGAAAATCATTTGAAAATTTGATTTTCCTGTACTTGGTTATTTTTTTTTGGTTTCTCAGTTTTTCCTGTACATCTATTCTGTGTTAAAAAATATATATAAATCTATATTATAGTAGTTATATCTTCGAATATAAATACATTTAATATATTTATATGTATATAACTTTTAAATGTTATAGATTAAATCCTTCCTTTTCTTTTTAATAATGTTGTCCATACGACGTACCTAGGAAAACGAACTTCGAATTTAATTGTTCCAGAATTTTTTTTTGTCATAAGAAATGGTTTTAAAAAAAATTAAAATAAAGAGAAAAATAAAAATAATAAAAGGTGTTTGGTGGGGGCAGATATACCCCCACCATACCTGTGGTGAGCGCGGCTCACGCACCAAGGGACTGGCCTATACATTGTACAGACCAACACCCTTTATAAGGGGTGGCTAGTTGTACAATGTACAGTCTGGCACCCTAGTGTTCTACCAGCATCGGTTGTTGCAGGGTATCGATGGTACCATCCGCCGGATTGTGTACCGTTTGGTCACCCTCACCACCTCCCAATGTTTTTTTTTTGAAATTGTTTTTTTGGCTTTTGGTGTTTATAAACTTCGGTTATAAATTAAAGTTTTTGCTTATGAAATTTTGTGTATCATTCTATATTAAATATTATTATATGATATTTAATATACATGTATTTAATGATAATTTATTTTAATATAGATTTAATAAATTATGCATATTTATATATATTTTAATATTATATAACAATGTATAATATTAAATATGTATTTATAAGTTTATATTGGGAAATGAATATATAAGTTGGATTTCATCCAAAAGTAATTAATTTTATAATCTGGTAGTTTTTTTTTTTTTGTAGGACAGAAGGTTAAATCAAGGCTGAATATAGTTGTTATTTTATTTCTATTTTAATTTAGATTTGTATATTCAGGTATATGTTTTATATGTTGTTTCAGATTTTTGGTTTCATGCAAAGTATTTATTTACTGATTTTAAAACTGAAACGGATAGTATGCATGGTTAGATAGATAGAGAAAATATATTTTTTTAATGGAGGAATTTATTTGTTTTAATGAAAATTTAGAATTAGATTGTTTTAATTTCTACGAAAAGCTTTAGATAAGGAAATGGATTTAAGATATCCAAATATAGTGGAATTTATTGCTAATGCATTTTAATATTAAAATTTCCTTATGTTGTTTGCTTTGGGAACGAGAAATTTATGTTATAAACTGTTAAGTCTTCTAGAGATTGTGGGTCATTCCCTTGTTAAGATAATGTTTGTTTTCCTTTGGGTAGTGTTATAAGTGTTTTGTTTCCTCCTGGTATTGGAGTGGATTTCCTTATTTGTTTCCTCCTAGAATAGGAAAGACTGCGTTGTTCAATTTTGTAGCACTTGAGTTACCCTTGGAGTCTAGATTTGTGTAGCATGTTATCCATTAGAAGAGTGGCTTTTGTTAGGGGTCAGAGCCCAAAGAGGTAAACCGGGTAACCTTCATAAGTGATTTTAACAAATGAAAATTAAAGTAATGTACTTAGATGATTAGGATGCATTTCACATTAATCAAGATCAATTAACCTCACTCATAGGCACAAGGGCTTGTTTAGACTTGGGGTGAGTGAGAAGGCCTGGAATGGCAAGGTCAACTATCTTGTCCATACGAAAGGTAGTTGATTTTGCATGAGTGAGTATGAGGGCCGGGATTCTGCTGAGGCCACCAGGATCACCGGAGCCTATGAAGAATTCCCAGAGGAGATCTCATGACAAACCTTGTGATGACACTCTATCTAGGATAACATAGTGTTGTATGTTGTGTGTATGGATTCTTATCATACTCGATAAATTTTATGTCTGGAAGCAATGTGACCATGTTAGTGTTAGACTCTTATTGTACATGTGTTTGGTTGAGTCAGTATGTGTCAGTACAAGTCTGCCTTTGGTTAGAGGTAGTAGTATCTTGTCCATGTTGCATTGTTACTATCTCCTAGCATGGGGGGTGGGCCTTCGGGTACCACTTGGTTGGGAGAAACATGCACCAAAACCGTTGGGTCCCCCTTGATCTTCAACACTTGGTGGTGAGACATCCAGATGGACAGCTCGCAGATCTTGTTATTATTTCTTGTACTTGGCTTTCAAAATGTATTAATTAGATTCTACCCCTCTTGTTTTTATGAGGTGGATTTATGTAACTGAAACAATTATGTATTTATGACTCATTCTGGGAATGATAATTGTAAATAGTTATTCAGTTAATGGATTTATGCTATGGATGTTATCTTGTTATTCATTTAATTTATTTATGTTGAATGAATGTTTTTACTTGAGTATTTTAATGCAATGAATCTTAATGATGTATGATAATGGGGAAATAAGTAATCTCAGTTATGTAACCCTAGGGGATGCTATCAATTAATAGATGAACATGTATGTTTAATTCACTTTAAAAAAAAGAAAAAAATGATTATGCGTTTATAGTGAATTAAAAACTTCCTCTAGGGTTGTGTGGCGGGGTGTTACACACCGCATGTGGTTTAATGAACCACATGTGCAGTAGGTTGGGAAGGGGTGTGGGAAATATGAGACGCATATGTGATATGCACCACATTTGAGGCTCTGTGCAACACATTTGAAAAAATGCACCGCATTTGTTAAAGTGAGCTGCATTTGACTGGTAAAATTTTTGAAAACTTTTTCTAAGGAAAACTTGAAAATTCTTAACATCATGGTTTAAATGCAGGTGGTTCTAGATCCTATTTATACACAAGAGTCATGACTAGACACATTCGATCTCTGAGATCGATTGACGAGTGCAGAGATTCGGCTTCTATGGAAGCTAGGTCTACGCCACTGTTTGTCGATGCCTACCATTCAGGCGAACAGGGGGATGTTGAAAACACTTTGTGAGCGATGGAATTCAGAGACATCATCATTTCATTTACCGACTAGGGAGGCCACTGTCATATTGGAGGATGTGTACAGGATTTTGAGACTACCTATTAGAGGAGAGCGGGTCATGTATGATACCCAACGAGGATTGACAAAGTTAGCACAATTTTATCAGGTGGATGACATCAGTAGGCTTAGGATCAAGCACTATGAGATTAGGTGGCTAGTATTAGTAGACAGATATGACATGATTGACTATATATTATTACATTGATTGGGGGGATAGTCCTATCAGACAGATGGGGTCATCGATTTCCAGTGGGATGGGGAGCTATGTTGGTTGACATGTTAGAGAGCGAGACGAGGTATGCATGGGGTCCATGTCTACTCAGGATGTTATACTTCCATCTGCACCACATTGCCTACAGAGATGCATATTCATTGAGTTGTGGGACTACACTGCTGATGGTATGGGGTTGGGAGAGGATAGTTGTCTTTCGTCCTCAGTTATAGTAGAGAGAGAGGAGAGACACCCATATGTGTTTCAATATATAGGACAAATTACGTAGACACATGTTGGAGACATAGGATATTGGTGACATGCATTAGATATCCTTGACTAGTTCACATGGAGACCTTACATGGATTGTGAGGAGTGGGTGGATGAGGATATACATTTTCCATTCTACTGATAGACACAATATCTCATTAGGAGGACTGTTTCTAGTGTTCACATCATTGAGCGACACCTACCAGATAGAGTTCTGAAATACTTGGGCAAGGTTCAGAATGAGCCTCAGAGAAGAGCAGAGTTTGCTCGTTCATCCAGATAGGTTCCATATTGAGGACCTATAATACTAGTAGCTACAACAGAGGTAGAGATACAGGCGTTACAACCAGTATAGTGGGGGTGGAGAGATGGATTAGTAGACCCAGGTACGATAGCTGTGTATGATGCATGGTGGGTGGAGCATCGACCTATTTCATACACGGATCCAGATCAGCCAACACTGATAGAGAGATGAGGCACAGGGCCTAGAGGACGACGGAGAGGTGGAGGTGCTAGAGTGGGGAGAGTTGGTGGGAGAGATGGTGATGGGAGAGGTGGTAGATGAGGTCGGAGAGGATGAAGAGGGGGTTGGGCAGGTGCACTATCACCTATCCGTGAGGCAGTAGCTGAGGATGTACCTATGGTAGACATCAGAGGGGGAGTGGATGTACAGGCTAGGGGTGAGCATGCTGTAGCGGGGGTAGTGGTTGAGGAGCGCGCAGAGGAAGATGTTGCAGTAGAGGATGTGGCAGAGGATTTGGATGCAGACATGGCTATGGACCCCTTGGGTGTGTTGGCAGGATACAAAGAGGATGATGTGGAGGAGGATGCACCAATGGAGGAGTAGGAGAGAGACCTGAGAGATTGGATCATGGAGGGGAGATGGGAGGAGGATGCTCCTAGAGATGGTGAGAGGGAGCCTTTAGAGGAGAGACTCAGACTCATGACAACAGAGTTTGATGTGATGAGGCTAGAGAGAGACAATGCCTATATAGAGAGAGATAGTGGATATGCAGAGAGGGATAGTGCTCGCTCAGAGAGGGATAGTGCTCTTATGGAGAGAGACTAGGCGATAGCTCGGAGGCATGAGATAGATCAGCAATTCATAGAGGTTAGACGCCTTTGTAGTGGGTCCTCATCTGATGACATGGTACGAGAGTTGGTTAGATCGATGGAGAGAGCCACTTATTACAAGGACTTATATGAGGCAGCAGTGCCAATAGAGAGATGAGCTCTTACATTTTCAAAGGTGAGGAGTCAGAGGTCACAGGGTAGGAGTTAGAGGACACAAAGTACAGAGAGGGTGGTAGGACCATCGAGGATAGGTCCATATGAGAGGCCTTCCCCCTTGCAGAGAGCACCTTCGAGTCTTTTCCTACCACCTTCACCATGTGACAGTAGTGGTAGTAGGACATGATGACAGGGTTACATATTTAAGTAGACATTTGTATTTTGATCAGAGAGCCAACGAGCTCATGTTTTATTTATGGATACATTCAAACATTGTACTGTGACACACTATTTGAGCGATATATATATATATATGATTTTGGCGGCTTCTATATGATATGCAATTCTATTTTATGGATGATGCTTTATTTCTACATGATTATGTTTCCTAGATGATTTATATACATGTGTTATGAATGACTGTTTCTTCATGTTTATGAGTTATGCATTTAATAATGATGTTATGGATGTCTTAATTTACTTATGATAGTGGATGCAAATGTCTATATGATGCTTATTTATATGTGATGGTAATATGTACATGCAATGTTTACATTATTTATGCTATGATGATGCAATGCCTATTATGTCATGATTGAAATGCAATGTAATGAAGATGAATGCTACTATATATATGTTGAAATGCTATGCAACTATGTAGAATGCTTATCAAATGTATGCAAATGCAAATGATCTAATTTTTTTATGGTGTCACAGGACTTTATCTTTATGTTAAAGAAGGGAAATGTTAGGATGAAATAAATTCAAAATGTTAATAAGAAATAATTAAGTTCGATTGATGGAGAAAAAATATATAATGAAAGTTGATTGATTGAGAAAAAGATATAATCTTCGATATATTTCCAAATATGCTATACTTTCTTGTTATCATCATTGGGTGAGACATGACGCAGATGGATAGGACACACTATGATATGAGATAAACCATAGTGTACAAAGTCATCCATCTGTGAAAAATAGACAGTCACAGACAACGAGTGTCCTAACTCATACTAAGGACAGTAATTACCCCAGTCGTTTTGTCGAGACAAACCACAGACAACAGACAAAATAAAATATGGGTCATGAGATGTCATTGCTCCTCTAAATCATTGATAGGAAATCCTTGAGGACACTAGTAACATGACTCAAAAACCAATGTTTAAAAAGACAACAACCAAAGAAAAAGAGTCCTGAGACATTGTTGCTTCTCTAAATCCTTCAAGGGACATCCTCGAGAAAGCTAGTAACTGGACTAATTCACAAATCAATAAAAAGATCAGACAAAATAAGATATAAAGTCATAAAGCCAAATAAATGTATTCGCCAAAACTTGATCTTGTGGGATTGTTTGATGTTTCATGTTTGACATCGCATAATGTGAGAGAATGACACATACTGCATAAGACGTTGAGTCTGGTTTTGACTTGGTGACTTCTATATAAGGCATGACAAAACCTAGTTTCAGAAAGACACGTGTCATATAAGATGTTGGAGTCTGATGACGTTGAAGTGACAAGCCACATGAGACTATGACAATTTGATGATGTTTGTTGACAAGAAAGACATATCTTGTTTAAGACATAGGTTGATCACTTTGACAATGTGTTTGATATTGACTTGATGACAATTTGAGATGTTTTTCCTTGTTGATGCATGACTTGTTTTGATTCCCTGACTGATAAAAAGTGTGTGTGTAGACAGTGTATGACATGAAATGATACCCTAAACTATGATATGCAACTTGTGTAATAGTGACTATGAATGAACCTTATTGGACTAACCTAGTGTGGTCTCAGGAGCTCATCAATTGATTAGCCTTGCCTATGTTGTACATGCAGAGATCTCATAGTGCGACATGACCAATGACTTTGAATATACAAAGTGTCGTGATTTAAGTGTGTGTGATACATGACAAACCTAGACTGATAGACCTAATGCCTTGGGGGCACATTGATTGATGGCCTTGCCTACATCCCAGTCGCAGAGGAAATGTAGTTCGACTATGTCTACGACTGACTTAACATGATTGACTTGACATGATTGACTTGACATGATGACTTGACATGATGACTTGAAATGATGACTTGACATGATTGACTTGACATGAATGACTAGACATGACTGACTAGACATGACTAACTAGACATGATTGACTTGACTCTATTTTTTGGTATTTCTGACATTTTTGGATTTTTGAAGTTTTCTAATGTTTTTGGGATTTTTCAAGAAATTTTTGATGGTGTGACGTTATTTACACGGTGTTAGGGCATAGAACAAGGATCTTCCCCTAGTCAAGAATAATATTTGGGAGATGGAGTGGATAATGTGATGAAATGGACGTTAGATGTCAATCATTCTAAGGAATGGATGACAACCATTTATTATGAGTGATGGTGAAAAATTCTGACTAGAATGATGGTAGACAGAAGAGCGAGCTTGACTACACATGGCGCCTGTTTGCCAGGTTTTCACCATGGTACTTATCCATAGCACCACCGAAACATTTTTTAGTATTGGACAGATTTATTTGTCTTTACTTTTTTTATTTTCTCAATTTTTTTGGTGTTACAAAGACGCTTGTTTGCCAGGTTTTCATCAAGGTAACCATTTTTTTTTTTTTTTTGTATTTTCTAGATTAAGACATGGATTCTTAGAGACTAAGCATATAACCTCTTTAGATGCATATTGTTGATAGGCGACAAAAGTGGCTCACCTTCAAGAGTAGAGAGTTGGTACGCTCCTGATCCAAAGGCTTCTATGACTATAGGGCCCCAACCAGTTAGGCTCAAACTTACCTGGTTTTTCTCTTTTAGCTTGGTTCTTAGGATTCTCCATTAATACCAGGTCACCAATGTCAAAGTGTCTATTGAGAACCTTCCTATTGTAACTACGATGAAGATGATTTTGATATGCTTGCAAATGATCTAATGCTTTCTATCTTCGCTCATCCAACAATTCTAGCTCTTATAACCTAGAGACACGGTACTCTTCATCATCAATATGACCCTTCAAGGATACCCTTAGAGAAGGTATTTCAATCTCGATAGGTAAGATAGCTTTGGACCCGAATATGAGGGAAAATGGAGTGGCACTAGTGGGAGTACGAATGCTTGTGTGATAAGCCCATAAGGCAAGATTAAGCTGTAGGTGCCAGTCATGACCAATGTCATTAATAGTCTTCTTAAGGATTCTAACAATAGTCTTATTAGATTCCTCAGCTTGGCCATTACCTTGTGGGTACTACGAGCTGGAAAAATGGTGTTTGATGTGGAATTATTCACATAAATGGCGTACTTCTTGGTTCATGAATGGGTGGCCATTGTCTATGATTATGGATTGAGGTACACCATACCGACAAATGATATAGTTTAGGATAAACTTAGATATTTGTGTGCCTGTTATGTATGTCATGGGAATAGCTTCAATCCATTTGGTGAAGTATTCAGTGGCGGTGATGATGAATTTATGGCCATTAGATGATGAAGGGTGTATCTTACCTATGAGGTCAAGTCCCCATTGGGCGAAGGGCCATGGTGAAGTACTTGGACGAAGCTCCTACGCTAGCACTCTTATCAAGTCTCCATGTATTTGACATTGTCTACATTTCTTTACAAAAATGTATGAGTCTTTCTCCATTGTAGGCCAATAGTAACCTAGTCTCATAATATTATGGGCTAGAGTAGCACCACTCGAATGAGATCCGCATATACCCTCATGTACCACTCACAATGTTGTTTGTGCTTCTTTAGCATCGAGACATCTCATGAGGGCGTTATCTAAGGTACGTCTATATAGGGTTTCTCCGATGATGGTGTACTTAGCTGACTTTCGAATGAAGGTTCAACATTGGTGATTGGACAAGTCTTGAGGTAGGGTTTGGTCAGTGAGGTAATTGAATATGTCTTTATACCAAGGAGACATAGAACCAACAATGGTACACAATATCGGGGACATCATAAGCAGGGACCAACAACTGTTCAACTAGAAACTAGAACTTAGGCACATTACTCAGAATATCAAAGAAGGATCCCACGGTTGCCATAGCATCTGCAGCTCTATTCTAGATACATGGTATTTGTTAAAAATTTATGTCATTGAAATATTGTTTGAAACTATCAGCCATTCGCTTGTAAGGTGCAAGATTTTCATCCTTAGTCTCGTAGTCATCATTTACCTGTCGAATTACCAGTTGAGAGTCGCCAAAAACATGTAGGCTCTTAATTTTCCATTGAGCTACCATTTTTAACCTTGTCACTAAAGCTTCGTATTCTACTATATTGTTGGTACAAGGAAAAGAAATCCTAAAGGATTTGGGAATGGTATCACCTTGAGGTGTAACAAATAAGATACCTGCTCCTGAACCATGATTTGTATGTGACCCATCAAAGTATAGTTTCCATTCCGTTTTAATGTCAATGTTGAAGAGAAATTCATCTAGAAAATCTACCACTAATTGATGGTCTACCTTTATAGGTGCATCAGCTAGTTGATCTGCAATCACCTGTCCTTTTATAGCCTTCCTTTCGACATATTGAATGTCATACTCGCTAAGTATCATAACCCATTTAGCCAATCGGCCTATTAAAGCTGCCTTACTTAGGAGGTATTTAAGTGGATCAATATTTGCAATTAACATTGTTTATCGATTGAGCATATAGTGCCAAAGTTTTTGGGTAGAAAATACTACCACAAGATAGGCATGTTCTATGTTGCTATAGTTCAATTCATAGCCCACTAAGGTATGACTGATATAATAGACTTCTCTCTCATGACCTTGCTCATTGTGTTGTGCGAGAAGAGCCCTTAATGCCGATTGAGTTGCTGAGATGTAAAGTATCAATGGTTTTTCCTCTATAGGTGGCATTAATATTGTTGGAGTAAGTAGATAGTCCTTGATTTTCTGGAAGGCCTCTTGACATTTAGGTGTCCACAAAAATGGTACTCCTTTCTTGAGTAGATGCTGAAATGGGTGTATTTTATCTGCTAGTTGTACTATGAAACTCCTAATGGATTGTAATCTCCCCTGTAGAGTTCTGAGTTGACCAATACTAACTAGAGGAGGCATTTCTATGATAGCTCTTACCTTCTCTAGATCCACTTCAATGCCTCTGTGAGAGATGATATACCCTAACAGTTTCCCTGATTTCACTCCAAAGACACACTTCTTCGGATTTAGCCTGACATTGTAATTCTCTAGCCTCTGAAATATCTTGTCTAAGACTTTCAAATGATCTTCCCTTGTTTCTAATTTTTCTATAATTTCATCTACATAATCTTCCATGAAATTATGTACAAAGTCATGGAAAATCGTAGTCATGGCCCGTTGATAGGTAGATCCTACATTCTTAAGGCCAAACAGCATAACATTCCAATAGTATGTGCCCCATGGACACATGAAAGTTGTCTTGTGTTGGTCTTCAGGTGCTATTTTAATCTGGTTATATCCAGAGAAACCATCCATGAGGGATAGCATCTTGTTTCTTTCTATAAGGTCTACTATCATGTCGATATTCGACAAAGGGAAGTCATCTTTAGGACATGCCTTATTGATGTCTCTAAAGTCAATGCAAATGTGAATGCCCCTAGCTGGCTTAGTCACTGGTACAAGATTTGATATCCAATCTGCATAGTCTATTGTCCTTATGAATCCTACATCCAAGAGTTTCTTAAGTTCTACCTTGACCAATAGAGCAATTTGTGGATGCATTTTCCTCAACTTCTGTTTGACTGGCTTAATACCTAGCTGTAGTGGTAAATGATGCAATATTAGGTTTGGATCTAGCCCAAACATGTCAGCATATGACCATGCAAAATTTATTTGTCTCTTTGTGAAGAAGTCCTTAAACTCATGTTTTTATGTCTTTGTTAAAGAAGCTACAAAATATACCTTATGAGGATTCTCTTTTGTACCTATGTTGACTTTAGCAGATTATTCTACTAGCATTGGTGACCTTTCCTATTCAACAGGGAGAATATTTAAACCCCTATCCTTGGGTGCCTCTGAGAGGTTTTTACCCTCGAATACATCCTTTATTTTGACTTTTTCTTTGTCCAAAGGTGCCTTTCATTTTTCACCTAGGGACTCATCATTTTTATTCTCATTATCCTTTTTCTTTTCATTCTCATTTTTGTGACTAGAGGTGTAAATAGACTCCCCAAAATATGCCTTATCGTCTAAGTCTATGGTAAAACCTACTTTATGATCCCCTCTTGGTATGCCTTCTCTAAGTCCCATGAACTCAACAACTGCTTTATCATTCTCGAATGTATCTATCATAGGTGTAGCTTGTTGATCCCATTCAATAAGTTTGGGATATATAAGGGGCATGTCATCATCAGAGTTTTTAAAGGTAGTTGCTGACAAGGTGAATATAGAATGGTTGACATGGTCACAAAATTTTTGGACTAACTCCTTCTTATTCTTCTTCCTAGGTGTAGGTATATTCTGATGTGGGACTATAGTAAGGGAAGATTTGTCAGAAGATGGCTTGTCAGGTGCCCAAGATGCATGATCAAGGGTTTCCCAATAATAGTTCTCTTGCCATTCTTTTTTGGAAAAATGTTTCTTAAGATGAGGACTAGATGGTTTTGGTTTAGGTTTCATGTTTAGGTCCAATTCTCCAAATAAGATATCTATCTTCATGGTACTAGTAGATGAAAAGGAATCCCATTCACCATCGCTTGAGTAAGGGGATTCATCATAGACTGGAGGTTTATCATAAACTAGGGGTTTATCGTAAACTAGGGGTTTGTCGTAAACTAGGAGAAGTGGTTCATGAGATGTCTCGATGTCTACACAACCACTAACTTCCTCTTGAAAAGATGACGAAGTACCAAGACACCCAATTCTAAGCGGTTGACACCCTAGCCCTAAGTATTTTGGTCATGGGTAGACAATGATCAATTCTGTCCTTCCATTTTGATATAGTGCTAACCCATTGTGCTCGTCATAGCCTTCATTTTGAATTACCGTAAATCCTTTTCCATATTGGTCCTTGGCTATTTGAATAGATGGGGAGGGGTATTCATGTTCTTCTTGATACAACCAAGAATCACCTTGATCCACAATTTCTTCACTTAGCTCTCCCCATTTGGTTAATGTCATTGTAGGGGGAACATGAAACGTGACCACTGACTTTCTTCTATCCGCCATGGGTAGGCCATATGCCTTAGGTGGAATCAGTTGACTAACATAGTATGATGCCTTTATATTATATTCACCACAACCTTTGTCTTGGATCTTGAGTTTAGGAGTGGATGATGGTGGTTTGAATTAAATGGACTTAGTGAGATGCAATGGGTCAACATATTGGGATAAAGTGGATGATGAAGCTTCTTTGTTAACTGGCACTTCTCGCTGTGGAATTTCCCTTAGGCTTGTACAATACTGGAAAGGATTTGGATCACCATCAATGGTGATCTTTGTGCCATTATACGGGAACTTGAGACACTGGTGATATGTTCAAAGTATAACTTTCATTATGTGTATCCAAGGTCTACCTAACAACAAGTTGTATGGGAGGGTGAGATCCAAGACTTGGAAGCTGGTGTTCATGATTGCTAGGCCAATTCGGATAAGGAGTGTGACAACTGCTTTGGATGATCTTTCCTCATCATCATAAGCCTTGATTAATATACTCTTAGAGATATCTACATAGTCTTCCAAGAATCCTAATGCCTTAACCAATTTAAGGGTACATAGGTTCAAACCTGCTCCTTCGTCTACCAAGACTTGTCGAACTTTTTTTTGATGGACTAAGACTTCAAGATGTAAGGGGTCATTATGATCTGACTTTTTAGTTGAGTAATCTTGTTGGGAAAATGTGGCATGATGTGAGTTGGTCAAATATCCCACCATTTCTTTGAAATGATTGACATCTAAGTCTATAGGAATAGTTATGTTCTGTAGAGATTTGTCAAGAATGGCTTGATGCCCAGGTGATAAGGTCAACAATTCCAAGATAGATATTTGCACGGGGGTTTTACTCAATTGATCAAGAATGTTATACTTAAACTTGAAAGCTTGCGTAGATGGCTCGGAAGAAGGACTAGGAATAGTAATCTTAGTTCTGCATGTGTTTACATTACATTCTGGATGCTTCTTAATGGTGAAGGTTTTGAAATTCTCGTTTGCGGCTCGAAGATAATTTATGATCTTTCCTTTACCATAGTCATACTTGGTATTGTTATAGTTGGCCGATGGATTATTCTGGGGTCCCGAACTGGAGGCTTTTCATTTTGTGTGGTCATGTAATGGGTCCGTGAAGACCTTATGATCACTGTTCTTGGTGTTTTTCTTCCCACCAACCTCTATGGTTCCTTTTTCAACAAAGTCTTGTATGATGTTCTTGAGTTGACTACATTGTTGGAGGTTGTGTCCTTTCGTTCGATGATAGTCACAAAAAGAGTTATCATCCCACCATGAAGGTTTGAATTATCTAGGATCATATTCTCTTGGTTCCAAAGGTTTGATAAGATTATGTTTAATCAACTCTTTGAAAATAGTCTCGATTGGTTGTCCTAAAGGTGTAAATTCACGTGTAGGAAATCTCCTTTGTTGTGGTCTTTGTTGTTGTGAATTTTTGACATAGTTAGCTTGTTGATCTGCACTATTCATTGTGTCTTGATTGGGATTGTAACCTCTAAGGGTGATAACTGGTCCTATATGTATGTGTTTAGCATCAACAATGCCATCATTTGTAGCATTCTTGTTTCTAGACCAGAATTTTTTTCTATCATTTGGCACATTTTGATGTTGGACAACCAGATTTCTGCTTGGTACTTTCATTTCTCCTTTGTCTATAAGGCCTTTCTCAAGGATGATTCCCTTTTGTACCAAGTCTGAGAATGAAGTACAATAGTGTACCCTTAGATCACTTCACAATTTGGGGTTGATGTTCTCTAGGAATATTGTGACCTTTTGTTTTTTGGGTATTTCAACTGGACATCTACTAGCTAGACTTCGCCATCTTCTTGTGTCATGTGGCACAAGGTTGCAATTGTTACCTCATTGTCTATGTTAAAGGAAAAATGTTCAATAAAATTTTCAGCTAATTCGCCCCAAGATCGTATACCATATGGTAATTTAGAGAACCATTTCAGTCCTATCCCAACAAGGGTTCATGGAAATAGTCTCATCAAGTATGTGGGGTCATATGATGTCCATGGATGTTGTTGAGAACTCTATAATGTGTTCTAAAGGATTATTTCTCCCATTATACTTAGGAAAAACCGATATAATGTATCCATGGGGGAAAGGTGTCATATAGAGCACTTTGTCAAATGGACATGGACATAGGTCTTGCGCTGAGATAGTTCATTTTCTGGACATAGACATGTTGTCCATCTGTTGTTGAAGAGATTGCATTTTGTTTTGAAGGACATCAAATTGTGTCAAGGACATGGTGCTTGTGATATTTGGATCAATGTAGGTGTTTTGATACGCCATATTCTGTGACAGGTTATGATTGGGCGAGGGAATATATCCTGTCAAAATATTTTGATTCGGGATAGGGATATTCCCTGTCTAAATGGTTTGAGTTGGTATAGGAATGCTTCCTGTCTGAATTGTCTGATTTGGTATAGGAATGCTTCCTGTCTGAATGGTTTGGTTTGGTATAGGTACATTTCCACCAACTTTGGATCTCTTACCAGTCGTGTTGGTGCCAAAGGGGTTGGAGGAAGTTGCCCCCGTAGTAAATTGTAAACCTTGTGTTTAGAATTGACGATGTTTGAGTTGGTATACTAGTTGGTATCGCTGCGGTAATTTGGGGAATAGAGACAGTTGACATTACAGTTTGGGATGGTTGAGTTGATTGTGTTTACAAGGTACGAATATCAAATCCTATGGGTAGTTTGGCACCTTCTGCTAGCAATTTTGCTAGATAGCGTTAGGGATGATTTGCAAAACATTCATCCATGAAGGATGCAAATTCAAGATCTTGTACTGCTACGTCTATGTCTTCTATGTAAATCTGACCATGTGTGTCTCTAGTGACATGTCTTTCTAGCAAAGGCTTGTGTGGTCATTTACTTCTTAACAGTTGGTTTCTAAATGGATTGATGAATTCGTTAGGGTCTGTCATTGCTTTGTGTTTCTTTTTGGACCTTGTTTCGACCATGAAAAAGTTGCTCAAAATGGGTAATGCAGACTATGCCTAAAAACTGATATGACCTATGTCTATGTTTTTTAATTTTTTTGACAATAAATGACATTGCTAAGATGGTTTCTAAAAAGACATATACTAAGATGACGTATGATAGGATGGACAAAATGCAAAAATTTCAAGTAGACTATGACAATAAATGAGTCTAAGATGGTATAACCTACCACCTATGGGATAAATGCATGCACAAACTTATTTTTGACCAAGGAACCTAATTGTATGACAAGGACAGTTGACAAGGTGAACTTTTCAAACTAGACTATTGAGCTGAAAAGATCCACTAGATGGGACTAAAGTGACAAGGTTCAATGATTTTGAAAAATTGTAACATGAATGTTTCCAATGACGAGGAAAGTTATCTATTATGTGATATGCAATTTCCTAGGGAGTATCTATATGCATGCAACTTAGGATGACTATGACTAAGATGTTTACTTTAACTAAGACAGATATGACACCTAATGATGCAAGGTTTTTGAGAAAAATTAACTAGTTTCTAATCCAAGGTTGATCCTAAAAACCTAAAGCAAATAGTGACAATAATGTTTCAGACTCAGCTTGCAGTTTTTGATGTTTTCTGTTGATAGGAAAATGCGGTTCACCTAATATTCATGGTTCAGATTCTGACAGATGCGGTTTTTGACAGTGCATGCAGTGTTTTTGACAGTTGCGGCTTTTCTTATGACAAATGCGGTTTACCGATACACATGCAGCTCGAAAACTGATAGATGCGGTTTGCATGCACACATGTGACTCAGAATGTGATAGTTGCGACTCGTGATATCTAGACTATGAAAAGTGAAAATTTTGATAGACAGATGCGGATTTTCCCCTAACAGATGCGACTCGCTAATACATATGCGGTGTTTAAACTGACAAATGCGACTTGGTTTTCTAACAGTTGAATTTTTTTTTAAAGTTGTTGACTGACTTTGTTTGTTTGATCAATATTTTGACGAATACAACAAAGATAAAACACAACAATCAATGTATTTTCAGTTTTTGTAATGGAAGGATTGTTAAGACTCAAAAAACAGTTACAACCTAGGCTTTTAGGACAATACTTGTACTTGGATTTCTCTAGTTACGCATATTTATGATGAATCACTAGTAGCTTGAACCCACTGTCTCCCCTCCATAGAATTCACTTATACGGGGCAGCCAGGCTACTGTATCCATGAAACTCCCATGGAATACATTTCATTTCCACACACAAACCATAAAAATGTAAGACGGCTTCATAGGGCCGACCCTGCGGCTCCAAAAAATAGATAGGATTTTGGTAACTCTATAACAAGGTGTTTAATAAGGGCATTCCATTTGGGGGACACTATCCAACATTGGCGAGAGTCCATTTCTATCCATCTCATCAGAATAGTGCACGTGATTCGTGGGCTTTCCCCAAGAATTCACTTTTCTATACCGACTGGAAGTAGCTTGGCTTTAGCATGCTATCGGTCTGAGTTGTCTTGGGGTGAGTACATTTTCCCCCCAAGACAGGCCCAAGTTCTAGAGTCAGCAACCATTTCTCTTACACCCAGGATCACATGACTATGCAAGGGGAGAGGATACTTCGGTGTACTGAATCGTAAGGGTTAGAAATGCATGTAAAGCACCAAACAAAGAAGACAATGGTTCTTTTTAATCCAAACGACAATTTGCTATCTATCAAACATGAAATTATTTTTAAACCCACATGACGATTATCTATCTACCAAACAAAATCTTTCTTGAATAAATAAATAAACACAAAGGCATTAGGTTTTGCATGCAAATTTATCAGTAGTTCATTGTTTTTCAACTTTCATCCTGTAGAAAAATTGTCTTAGGTTTTGAAATGTCTTCTATGCTTTGTCCTACAAACACTATGTTATTCCTCCTTAACACAATTGAAACAAACATTAGCAAAAATCCAAACAGCCTAAAAAGAGAAAAATGAAAATATGGATGCATGAAAATCAATAAAAAAATGAAAAAGTTTTACTAGCCAAATGCGGCTTTTGGAGCCACAGATGCGGTTTGACTGTTGACAAGCGGATGCAGTTCGTGACTTCGCAGATGCGGCTTTTGATTTCAGATGCGTCGATTTTTTTCACAGATGTGATTCATAGATATAGATGCATCGTTTTGCGGAACAGATGTGGTGCACCATATGGAAAACCTGCAAAAAAGAACAAAAAATGGAAAGACAAAAATATGTGCGGATTTTGAAGCGTGTTCAGGTCAGGTTCACCAAATGTAACATGATATATTTTTTGCAAGCTAGAATAACAATGTTAAATCCTAATCTAAATAATAATCTAAAATCTAACAACAAGGAACAAGGAAATAAACTAAACAAACTTAAACAATTTAATGGAAAGCTCTCACTGAATATGCGTTCACCCGTTCGAATTATCTTGATTGTTCTTCTCCATTTTTCCTTTTCAGTATTCTTTCCCTCAAATTTGTATGTTTGAATGCAAGTATAACTTTGTCGAGTGTCTAATCCAAATATCAAAGATAAGTCTCTTCTCAAAAGTGTATGATTTTGGGAGTAATTATTTCAAGAGGAGGAATAATGATAATGACAGAACATTTTATAGATTTTGGGTTTTCTAACGATCGGCTCAGATTGATGAAAGCCATGTGATGTGAGTTATGTCTCAGATAGAACGTGAGTTAGAACATGAGTTTAGGAAAGACTGCAGATAGAGACTAAGTTAGAACGTGAGTTAGAACACGAGTTCAGGATCTTAATCTCCAAAAATAGAAGAAATAGACTTTGTATGCAAAATCCAAAGGTGGAACTCAAAGACTAATGCATTTGAATGCAAACATGAGTTAGAACTAGTTAATCGACTAGTTGTGACAGAGAGTCTTCTCGCAGAGATAAACAGGTGTTGAATTCGGAGATAACTGGAGAACTAAAAATAGATCTCGAGTCAAAAGGTAAGTGAATGACTAGATAACTGAATGATAGAGGAATGTGACATAAATAATTAAATATTAATTTAATTCAACATTTGAAAATAAGAGACTTTAATTAAATAAATAAAGTAATTTATTTAATTTGACTGTTTGAAAAGGATTAAGTGAATAATTAAATAATAAGTATTTAATTATAGATAAAGGGGGTTAAATGAATAATTAAATAAAGATATTTAATTATAGTTGGAAAAGTATTATAAAGGGGTAATTAAATAATAAATATTTTAAGTGATAGATAAAGGGGGAAGAATTAATTAGTTCGCAACATAATTAAATAAATATGATTTATTTAATTAATCAAGTTGAATAAAGGTTAATAATGAATTAATTAAAAAGGGGTATTTAATTAATAGAGGAAATATGTGTTAGAAAAGATAATTAAATAATTAACATTATTTAATCAAGACCACGGACTATAGAAAATTATGTCGAATGTGTACTCGCAGGCCTAGACCAATTTTTGGTATCTACACCAACACCTCAAGAACACTTCAACACACAAATATGTTCCTACTAAGTGCAACGAGGTAATTCTTAAGTAAGGCTTGGTAGAACTTTGAGCAAATAAATACCTCATGCTAGGAATTGAATGATACTTTAAGCACATATATCATAATTGGAATATTAAATGATTTATAATTTTATTCTTCTTTTGAATCCCTAATCAATGTATTACCAAATCAAGTGCTTCATTATTATTCATGAATAGACCAGTGCTTCATCAATTTGGTAAATGGAGTCAAATATGTAATAACTAGTAATATATGAATTAATGAATCTAAAATGTGTGGCCTATTATCGTAGTGCTTTGTAATATGAGAATTAACAATCCCTCTAACATAACTTCTTGCTAAATCCAATGTAACTCTTTACAAATCTATGACTCCCTTTGAGCATTTAATTAACTCTTTGAGTTAAAGAAAAAATAGAGCCATATATTCAATTGAACCATTGAAGACAAATGAAAAGACCCTTGATATTTTCATTAATAACTTGCAAAAGAGGATACATAGAAGAGTAATGTTTCAGAACTTAAGATTTGTTTTGATATCAATAATTTCTATAAAACATATTTAAGACTACTACATATATACCCTTAACCAATACAATATTATATTCTACTCATTGACCATTTATAGTATGCTTCACATATGAGCTGAATCCTACCCAAATCATCCCAAGACTTCAAAATTCGAACTCTTTCCATGAGCCATGAAATCCCTTTTATAGATTAAGGGAGCAACAAGAATCTAGTTCAAATGTAATTACAATTCAAAATTCATTTCATTTCAAAACAAATTTTAACTGCATTTCAAAAAATTCCCAAATGGTTACTTGTAAGCATATACCAATCAAGGGAATCAAGAATTCACACTACCCGCCAAAACCAGTTGATGTCGCCACAAGCACTGCTAGATTTCATTGAACCCTTGTAATCCACATTCAGTAGCACAAAATTCACAATAGTAGCCGATAAGAACCCACATAGAAAAGGAAAACCAGGGTAACTGCCATGATTCACATTTATCACCAAAACAGAAAAACCAGAACCCAATATCACCCACTTAATCAAATGGAGAAAACACATGCCCACTTCATGTCTTGGTAGAGGCCAGAGAAAACACCCCTTTATCCTTATCAAAATTCATTTTAACAACTGAACGAGTACATCCACATGGGGATTTCACAAAAAATGGGGTAATTGTGATCAACTCCTCATTTGCACCAGCCAACTCGGTTAAGGCCATAAGATATCAACCATAACTAGAGTTAGTCTCATCCTCACTATTTGAACAATCGAAAAGATCAATGGGTGAGTGATGATTGCCTATATAGGCCTGATGATACATGTCCTTCATCACCACCTTCTTCTTAGACTTTTTAATTTCTCTTTCCTTGCCTTTGACTCCTTTTCTAGAGACAATTCTTCCTCTCAAATGATAAGTGCACTTAAGGAAACATCGTGTAGGCCTCCCGCCACCCCTTATGTTTTCCTACGAGTTTGCATGAACTTTAGGCACAGCCTGCTCAATCATGGGGCAACCATCCTAAGAATTTAAGAGATCAAGTCTCTTTTAGCATCTCATAGCACTAATAGATGTGCTTAATTGACTCATTTCAACCATAAAACAATAAGATTTTGCAACAATTTCACCCACTCATAGCAAGCTCGCAATTCTTGAAGATAATAAGTGGTGAAATAGAAAAAATGGATCATGCCTCATTAACGTTCCAAGCGAATTCACAAAATTGAGTTGGAAAATTTTTTCTATGCAAAATCTCGACCACTTAATACTGAGATGCATTAAAACTACATACAAATATTGTACTTGCGAAACAAATAATTATGCACATAAACCAGAATAAAATTGAATAGTCGTGTGTTTATCCTGCCCTTAATGATGACTTGTGTGATAAAGAATGGCTACATACATGAGAACTTGGCTTTGAATTCTGACCATTTATCTTAATTGCAAAGGAATCTTGGATGCAAACTTCACATCATATCGCCCATCGCTCGATCATTAGCATCAAGTGGTCTTAACAGGGGATGCCATGACCTCACATGATGGGGAGAAACTCAACCCATCGACAGTCGCGAGTTCCTCCTTCAAAGGCAAAGAACAATTGGTGATAGTTAAAATGCCAATGATGGGTTAAAAACTTAAGCGCATCACTCATCAAGGGTTACATTTTGGCTGGTGATAAAGGAACAAGCAATGGGTGATGGATCATAAAACTATTAGGGGAACACAATATTTCTTGTTGCAGGTTAGACACAAGTTTCCCATAGGAGACACATGATGAGCGATAGACCACCAAAAGGTGAACTTAAGTGATGATAGATGCACATGGGCTTAAGTTCATTTAAAAGGGGAACCTAGGCTTGATGGGTAACCTAGAATTTGTGGTCAGTCAAACAATGAGATTCAATACCATGAGGTGTAACTAATGCAATAGGTTACCAAATATAGTTGGTCAATGAAGAATTATAAGGCAAGGATAATCGTGAATAAAACCATAAACCCTCAAACCCTAATGGCAACAAGACATGAGCATCTAGATTTTGATCATAAAAAAAAGGGACCATGAAATTTTTTAGGGTTTCTCCAATGGCTCCGACTAGGGATGTATGCCTCTTGCAGACATAGCAAGATCTCAGATATTAGGTTGAAGCAAACTAGCACACAAGGATCAAAACTAGGAGCTTGCCCAAACAAGACAAGTAGACACAATAGAAGGGAAACACTCCAAACCCTGTATATAATAATTACAAGACTGCACAAAGTGCCTCACTTTTAGGAGGTCTCATCCAATTCCACTAGCTTCAATTTTTAAGCTTTGTTTCCCAAGGCCCCCCAAATTTTGGAACCAATTCCTTCCTTTGTTAAAGACCTCACTTTCAGTCATCTGTAATGGACTAATATTCTTACCAGGCACTTCCCAATAGTTAATATCATTATGATGGGTACCATCAATCCCACATGTCTCAAAACTTCCTTGCTCACTAACCTCAGACTTATCAAGTTGAAGTGGAAAAGGAAACATCCATATTCCACTTGATCATATATTATGTTATCAAATTAAATTTGCATATCAAATTGAAATCCTTCAAAAACACTGTGTAATAGACTAGGCCAACAATCTCTTGAAGCATCCGAAAGAAAGGATACAGATTCAAAAAAATCTTCATTTTGCTTCACATAAATTTTATCCTCATTAAGTGGAAGAAAATCCATAATGATGCCCAAAAGATGAGGATCGTCAGCAAAGAATGCAATTACACATTCATGTTGGTTAACATCATACACAATTTTATCAGCATCATTTGGATGCCACACCCATGAAACTAATTGCCCTCCATTATTTATGAGCCCTAATGCTAACCCATAATCTATGTGTGCATCCAGATGTAAAATTTGGTCATCAAATAATGAGGCTCCTCCCTCATAAATGTACACATCATCCTCTAAGTATTTGACATTAGACTCAACATCCACACACTGAACAATGACACTCTTGTCTTCATATTCTTCATCACTCTCATATTTAACATGCTCTTCCTCATGTGGCTGAAAAATTTCCAAGTCATCCTCATAAAGGAAAATACATTCCTAGGAGAAACACTCAAAGAATATGATCTCCTCTTGATCCTTAGTCTCACCTATCATAGTAGTATCAAATGTGAAAAATTCACAAGCACTTCTTTCAAAAGACTTGGTAGTGTACTAATTTGCCTTCTCACAACCATATCTTGACCATGCATCCAAAGCATCAGTGGAATACTCAAAAAGTGGATTATCTGTGCACCAATAAAGAGCTTCACCCTTGTCAACTAATATGGATAGAGGCTCATCAAAAAGAGGATTTTATATTACATTCATTTTTGTCATGGAATCTTGTGGTTCCTTTATGTGAGAATACAAAATTTACTACCTATCATCCTTGTAAGCACTTGGACAGGGGAACACCTTAATTTTATAAGGATAATAAAATTAAACAAAAGAATGATATGACTCAGTGTCATCATAACTACCACAACATGAAAACCCACCAATACTAATATTGCACTCAAGTTCCTCGAATTGGATGTCAATATTTTGATCATTAGTAGGTGACAAAGCATCATCGGTATTAGCGCTACTATTATTGATCAAATATCTTAATGGGATAACCTTTCATACCTCTTCCAATGCTTCACCCTTCAATATCTCCCAAGAACTCAAATCAGATACATCACACATGTTATCATAATGTATGTCTTCATCCCCAACATTGTTGTAATCATATGCCAATGTGTCACTAATGAATTGATTACAATCATTATATTCTCCTATACAATAAGATGAATGTTTAGATTTTGATACACTTTCTTCACATATTTTCATTGTTTCCTACTCTTTCTCAACAAGACTATGACTAGTATTATTCAAGGGCATCTCATGTTATGCATAATGTTATGCATAATCATTCCCAACTCCCTCTACCATCTTTATCCAGTCAATTACTTGGCTCAAACTTTTAGGTTTCAATTCCTTTGGTAATGCACTTAGTCCTGATTGGTATATTTCACAAAAAAAGTCAATGCACATTGACTCCTCAGACCTGACATTTTTGGGTATCTCCAACAAAATATCCAAAAATCTAGGGAACAAGTAATAAGGTGATTCTCCTTGAAACCTTTTCACTTCATACAATATTTTAATAGAAGAGACATGGCCAGCTTTACTTGGATCTTGAGAACACTTCACTTGGGGCTCATTATGATCCTCATATTCTGGTGATGGAGAAATTGAAACAATAGAAACCTTATCATCTTGAAATAATTATCTATTTATTGATCCATTGATTTTATTTGCACAAGATGTGTTGGGATGACCAATATTTGTAGTTAAGCATCCTTTCATCATTGAATATTTCAAACTGTTTTCAATATCTATAGCAATTTGATATGCTTGGTGCAGTATTGTGGGATCTTTATCTCTTAATAGATAACTCATCTTTCTATCAAATGCACCTAAATATACAACCAAACATTCTTGATCATTTGGTCTTATGCTCTCAAGGATCTTCCTTACGATCTTTGAAAATCTGAGATTAATAGAAGGGACCAACTTGTCCACATTTCTATGGATTTCCATAAATATTTTTCTCACCACACTTGTGTTTACTCTCTCACCACATTATTCCCTGAATTTCATCTTAAACTCATACCAAGAATGTATAGAAGATACTTGTAGAAAAGAGAACCAATCCCTTGCATCTCCTTTCAAAGATTGAAAAAACTTCATGACAACATCTTCAAAATCCAATTCATAATCTCCCATCATATCAACAAACTCCTACAGATGCTTGTTTGTTGACTCATATTTTTCACCATTAAAATTAAGTACATTTTCTCTGATTTTAGGTGGCACATCATTTGGATAACCATGAATGTTACTAAAATCTATAGCTTTGTACCTTTTAGTACTGAAATTTCATTGATGTTACAAGGGATACCCATTATTCATTTTTGTATTCAGATCCAAACTAGGATAAAAAATTGGATAATCATTTTTCCATACCTTTGCAAGCCTTGTTGGATTTATCAAAGGGAAATTCAAATTCCCTTTACAACTAAGATCTCAAGCCTTTATAGTGCAAACTTTCTATCTATTTTTCTTAAGATCTAAAATATAAAATGCTTCATTATTATGATTCATGAATTTCTCATTACACTCTAGAAACATGCAAAATTTCCATTGATATTTCCCTCTATTAGTGCTACTTCACTTAATTGGGAACCACTTACATCTCTATTCTTTGAAAATTTCTCATTCATTGCCTTCAAACAGAATAATGCTTTCTTTAGATTTTATGAGAATAATTGGAAACTTGTAGCAACTGTTAACCTTTTGTCCCGACAGAAAATTTTGCATCTCTGGGAATTTTCTTCACATGTTTAATAGGTTGTATAGACAGATTCACCACCTCTTTTCATAGAGGAGTGAACTTCAAACAATGTGAAGTTATTTCAAGAGTAAATTTCATTATGGGTTTTCTCCAACAATGGAGCCACACTTAAATCCTTTGATCTTTTTTGCAATCAAACCTTTTCTAGGTCCAAGAACTTCTCAATTATTTGAAAAGTATGTCTAGATCTACCAAACAATTGATTCCATACAAATGGATATTTCTTTTCTTCTCCCCAACATAGTCATCATTTATGTTGGTGTTTTTTCCAACTAAGTTTCAAAATTTCCTAAAGGATTGAAAGGATTACCAACCCTTATTCAAGAACTACAAAAGCTTGTGGTCAACTAAAGGGTAAATATTTCTAGGCTCTTACCCCTACTCTTTAGGCTCTGTGAGACCAAGGAGGGTATTCCTGATTGTGTTCGTTTGATATTTAATCCCTCAAGAATACTTCAACACATAGATTTGTTCCTACTAAGTGCAACCAGATAATTCTTGCTAAATGCTTGATAGACCTTTGATAAAATAACTACCACATGCTTGGAATTGAATGATACTTAAAGCACATACATCATAATTGGAATATTTAATGATTTATAATTTTTCTTCTTCTTTTGAATCCCTAATCAGTGTATTACCAACTCAAGTTATTCATTATTATCCATGAATGGACTAGTGCTTCATCAATTGGGTAAATGGAGTCAAATATGTAATAACCAATAATATATCGCTTAATGAATCTAAAATGTGTGGCCTATTATCATAGTTCTTTGCAATATGAGAAATCACAATGGCTGTAATATAACTTCTTACCAAATACTATACAACTCTTTACAAATGTGTGACTCCCTTTGAACATTTAAAAAATATTTGAGTTAAAGAAAAAATAGAGCCATATATCCAATTGAACCATTGAAGACAAACGAAAAGACCCTTCATATTTTCATTCATAACTTGAAAAAGAGGATGTACAAAGGAGAGTAATGTTTTATAACTTAAGATTTTTTTCAATATCAGTAATTTCTATAAAACATATTTAAGACTAATACATATATACCCTTAACCAAGACAATATATTGTTCTACTCATTGACCATTTACAGTATGCTTCACATATGAGATGAATCTGACCTAGGTCATTCCGAATCTTCAAAATTTGACCTCTTTCCATGAGCCATGAAATCCCTTTAATATATTAATGGAGAAACAAGCATCCGACTCAAATGCAATTACAATTAAAATTGAATTTCATTTCAAAATAAAATTTAACTACATTTTAGAAAATCCCCAAATAGTTATTTGTAATCATATACCAAACAAGGGAATCAAAAATTCAAACTACCTGGCATAACCAGTTGATGTCACCACAACTGCTAGTAGATGTCATTGAGCCCTTGTAATCCACATTCACAAGCAAAAACTTCATGATACAAGCCGATAAGAACCCACATATAAAATGGAAACCAAGGTAACCGCTATGATTCACATTTATCACCAAAACACAAAAACTAGGACCCAATATCACCCACTTAATCAAATGGAGAAAACACATGCCTACTTCATGTCTTGGCAAAGGCTAGGGAAACCACCCCTTCATCCTTATCAAAATTCCTTTTAACAACATAATGGCTACATCCACATGGTGCTTTCATAGAAATTGGGGAAACTATGATCACCTCTTCATTTGCAATAGCCAATTCAGTTAGTGCCATAATATATCGACCATAACCAGAGTTAGTCTCAACCTCACTATCTGAACAATCAAAAATCTCAATGGGAAAGTGATGATTTCCTATATAGGCCTAATGATACTTCTTCTTCATCACCACCTTCTTATCAGACTAGTTAATTTCTCTTTCCTTGCCTTTGACTCCTTCTCCAAAGAAAATTATTTCTCTCAAATGATAAGTGGGCCTGAGGAAACCTCATGCAGGTCTCTCACAACCTCTTATGTTTTCCTATGGATTCGCATGAACTTTAGGCACACCCTACTCGATCATGGGGGAACCATCCTGAGACTTTAAAAGATCAAGTTTCTTCGAGTGTCTCATAGGACTAATAGATGCACTCGGTGAACTCATTTTAATGAGACAACACTCAAATTTTACAACAACTTCACCCACTCACAAAAAGCTCACAATTCTTGAAGACAACAAGTGGTGAAATAAAATAGCCTACACTTCGCATCAAATAGAAAAAAATGTATTATGCCTCATTAACATTCCAAGGGAATTCACACAAGTGAGCTAGTGACTTATTTCTATGTGAAATCTCAACCACTTAATACTGAGATACATTAAAACTGCATACAAATCTTGTACGTGTGAAACAAATAATTAAGCACATGCAATAGAATCAAATTGAATATTCTTGTGGCTATGCTACCATTAATGATCACTTGTGTGATACGAAATGGATAAATACATGAGAATTTGGTTTTGAATGTCGGTTGTTGATCTTAATCACAGAGGAATCTTGGCTGCAAAATTCACATCATTATTCCCATTGCTCATTCATCAACATCGAGCAGTCTCAACTGGCAATGCCCCAAACTCATGTGATAGGGAGAAAACCAACCCATCGGCAATCCTAGGTTCCTCCTTTGAAGGTGAAGAACAACCAGTGATAGTTAAAATGCCAACGATGGGTTGAAAACTTAACCGCATCACTCATAAGGGGTTACATTTTGGGTGCTAATAAAGGAACAAGCAATGGGTGATGGATCATAAAACTATTAGGGGAACACAACATTAGTCATCATGGGTTAGACACAAGCCACCCAAAGGAAAAATTCAATGAGTGATAGACTGCCAAAAGGTGAAATTAATTGATGATAAATGCATGTGGGCTTAAGTTGATTTAAAAGGGGAACCTAAGCTCGACTAGTAACCTAAAATTTGGGGCTGGTCAAACAATGAGATTCAATACCATGAGGTACAACTAATGCAACCGGTTACTTGATACATCCGATAAAAGAAGAATTATATGCCAAGGATAACCATGAATAAAACCATAAAACCTTAAATCCTAATGGCAACAAGACATGAGCATCTAGATTTTGACCATGAAACAAAAGGGGCCATGAAAAATTTTATGGTTCCACCATGGTCAACATCACAACAACCTATAAAATCTAGCCCATATGGTAATCCATTAGAAAATCTCCTCATAAGAGATGACCTAGTTCGTATCTTTGTTAAAGAACTTGAGGCAGCAACCTAGGATCCTGAGGTGGCCGAATTTCTTGATGATCTTATCATGCTTGACCTTGAGAGATTTTTATCCAAACTCCTAGAGGATGGGGTTAAATTACCACCTGGATTTGATACAAACATACTACAAGTGACACCCTCACCTATAAATGTCTCAAAAACAAGTATGGACCTAAACACATATTCCACATAACATTACACCTTAGGTAAACCTCAATATACCTTTGAGAGAAGCTACATAGAGTTCTTCAACAATTCACACTACTCCCACTTTTGGGATTCCCTTCACAACTCTACCTATAGCATCATTTGTTCCACAATCCATGACACAGGCTACAACCCAATCAATATCAACCCCTCTAACATAGTCAACAACAAAACCAATGGGCCACAACAACACAATAGGTAATTAACGTTGACTTTTTTGCTAGATTTTAGTGTATTTTGAGTACATCAATTGAAAAATTTGGATGGAACTCAACCCGATGCAAATAGGAATGATCAGTTTGGCATCGAATTTTGTGTTGAATTGAGTGTCAGATTGAGCACCTCTTTAGCGCCATAAAATCATAGCGCCTCTATTAGTGCCTAAAATAGTGTTGAGAAGTAACATAAAAAATTGTGCCAAAGTGGGCACCTAATTTGTCTTTTGATTTTGCTTCCATGTCTACTCCCATTTTCTCTTCTAGTTTGGCTTCTAGTTTTGCTTCCAATTTTACGTCCAGTTGGTGTAGTCATGGTAGGAGGGTCCTCAAAGAGAATGATCTAGGTCGTGCAGCTAGAGTAACGCAAATAAAGCAAGACAAAATATGGAGTAAAATTTAGATGTAAACATTCATATAATCATGAAATTCAATTACATATAGTCGGCCACATCCGGGCGTATAGATTCAGCTCACAAGCTTGATTATAATGTGCTCAAAACATAGCGCTCATACATGCAAGCGAAAATCCTATAGATCGAACTCTATATACATCATACTCTACTTTGTTCATGTTCACTAACAATATAATGATTCATTACAAGCTCTATATCCTATCCATGAGTCAAAAAACATCCGTGTCGGCCAAGATCATTACAATCTTTGATGAAGAAAAATGTAACGTGTGCAAGAATAGGTCTGCCTCAAATATGAAATTCATCCATGGTAGATGTGCATGATGAAGTGTGGACCTAAGTGTAAGATCGGGAATACTCCATAGAACAAATCTAAACACACCATGAGGATCTGCAAGTCATGAGAAAGATCCGCGATTGATCCAACTAGCTGTTAGGTTTTAAAATTATTCTGTTCCAAAAAATTTCACATACTCTAGAAGTGATAACTTGTTGGAAAAATATACAATCGAGCTGAAAAATTGGAACAAGGTAATTGAGCATGTCCACGATGAAATCATAGGTATGCAAGATCTAGTGAGCAACTATGAAGAAATATCAGATCTCCCAAATTGAACAAGAATAAGAATAGAACAAGGAAAAAATTGAATGAAAATATTTTTGGTTGATGCAAGATTGCCAAGAACCAGGGATGCTCCTGCATCAGACATCCAGGGTTAATGAAAAGTGAGTCCATCACTTTGTTGGGGTCAAAGGAAAACCAATACGGTCTACCTCATCCTGAGAAATCCAAGAAGAATCCTCCATTGGTCTACCTTTCCACTTCACAAGATATTCTTTGTATTGTCTTCCACAAGTCTTTCCCCCATCTTTGATATCCAAAATCTCTTGTATCTCATCTGATTGTCGCTTAGGAAGTTGTCCTTCCAACTTTTCTTTACTATCTTCACTAAATTTTGCTTCATGATACTAATGAAAATCTGCAACATTAAATATAGATGATATACCCATGTCATCTAGAAACTCTACTTCATATGCATTTCCTGAATCAAACTTTTTCAAAATCCTACAGGGTCCAAACTTCCTCATCTTCAGTTTACTATATGTGCCAACTCAAAATCTTTCCTTCCTCAAATATACCATTACTTCATTTCCAACTTTGAACTCCTTGTGTCTCCTCTTTTCATCTGCTTTCTCCTTATACTTCTGGTTCATGTTTTATAAATGTTGCTTCACTTGAATATGCACTGTATTTATATGCTATGTGGATTCTTCTGCTTCTACACTCCTTTTATCTTCCTTACTGATGTCTCTCAATTTTGATATACCTCTAGGATGAACTCCAGTAACAATATCAAAAGGTGTCTTTCTTGTACTTCTATTTACTGAATTATTGTAGGCAAACTCTACTTGTGCAAGGGCTAAAACCCAACTTCCGATCTTCTCTCCAACCAAACATCTCAATAAATTTCCTAAACTCCTGTTCACTACCTCTATATATCCATCAATCTATGGTTGAAATGTAGAACTAAACTTCAAATATTTCTTCAACTTCTTCCAAAGTGTCCTCCAAAAGTAACCAACAAACTTTGTATCTCTATCTGAAACAATACTCCTAGGTAACCCATGCAATTTGACTACTTCTCTAAAAAACAAGTCTGCTACATGTACTACATCTATTATCTTCTTACAAGGTATGAAATGTGCCAATTTAGAAAATCTTTCCACCACCACAATTACAAAATCATTACCTCTACGTGTCTTCGACAAACCAAGTATGAAATCCATGCTGATATCTTCCCAAGGTCTTTCTGGAACTGTCAAAGGTTTATACAATCCAATATTCTAACTACTCCCTTTTGCAACTTGACAAACTCTACAACTCTACACAAATTTCCTAACATCCTTATGAATTTGGGGCCAAAAGTAATTCTCACTTACCAGTGCTACTATTTTATCAACTCCAAAATGTCCTGCCAATCCTCCACTATGTTTTTCTTTCACCAAGTTATCCCTCATTGAACGTTGGGGTATACTGAATGAATTTCCTCTGAACAACATATCCTCCTAAATGAAATAATCCAACCATTGACTTTTATCCTTCAAAACTGGTTCTTTACATTCTCTCCAAGGTTCTACAAAATACGGGTCTTCCTCATACAATTTCTTCAATTCATCAAAGCCTAACACCTCCACTTTCATTTGTGTCAATAGATTATTCTCCTACTCAAAGCATAAAAAAATCTATTTGATTTTCCACTCTTGTGTTTCAAAAAAAATTTATAACTCTGCAAGAACTCCACCCATCTCATGTGTTTGTGATTTAACTTACCTTGATTGTTCAAATACTGCAAAGCCTGATGATCCGTATACAACAAAAATTCCTTAGATAACAAGTAATTTCTCCACTTCTTCAAAGATTGAACTATGGCATATAACTCTTGATCATATACTAGATATCTTTTTCTTGCATCATTCAACTTCTCACTAAAATAAGCTACCGGTATTCCTTCTTGACTCAACACTGCTCCAATTACATTTCCACTTGCATCAAAGTCTACCTAAAATATCTTACCAAAGTCTGGTAAAGCCAAAATAGGATGCTCAGTTGCCTTCTTTTTCAACAAATCAAAACTTCTATCTACTCCAGATATCCATCTAAAATCATTCTTATCTCCTCTCTTTGTCTCTATCATAGGGATGTAAATAGAACTGAAACTCCTAATTAACTTTTGGTAAAAACTAGTCAATCCATGAAATGATCTTACCTCTCCAATGCTTTCATGTGTAGGCCATTCAAAAATAGCTCTTACCTTCTTAGGATCCATCTTAAATCCATCCACTGATATCACAAACCCAAGATATACCAATTCTTGCTTCATAAAACTACACTTCTTGATGTTTATCAACAACCGCTCTTCCCTCAATCTCTACAAAACTTGTCTTATGTGCAACAAATTTTCTCCTCTAGTTTTACTGAAAAAATTAAGATGTCATCCAAATAAACAATCACAAACTTACCCAAATACTTCTTCAATACTTCATTCATCAACCTCATGAAAGCACTCGGTGCATTTTTTAGTCCAAAAGGCATCACCAACCATTCATACAATCCTTCATTTTTCTTGAATGTTGTTTTACACTCATCTCCTTCTCTGATTCTGATATGATGATATCCACTCTTTAAATATATCTTTTTAAAGTATTTAGCTCCACTCAAACAATCCATAATGTCATTGATCTGGGGCAAGGGAAATCTATACTTCACTATGATCTTGTTTATGGCTCTAGATTATGTGCACATCCTCCACTCTCCATCCTTCTTAGGTGCAAGCACAACAGATATTGCACAAGGACTTATGCTTTCTCTGATCAATCCTTTTCTAAAAAATTCTTGCACTTGTCCATTCAATTATTCATTCTTTGTTAGTGCCATCTAATGTGTTGCTTTATTAGGCAAACTAGTTCCAGGAATTAGATTCATGCAATGACTAATACTCCTTACAGGTGGCAATCCATTAGGTACATTGTCTGAAATGATAGCTTCATATTTTGTTAGCAATTCCTTTATCTCCTCAGGTTGTTCTTCTACATGCTTCAAGTTTTCAACCTTCTTAGGTACCAAGGCATAACACATGTTCTCATGTCTTATTCCATCCAAAAATCTCCTTCCATCAACTAAACAAATTCTAGCATTCGTGCAAACTCCAACTTTAGAAACATCCTCCAAGGATAACAAAATCTATTTCATTAGCAACAATAGTGTAGATGTTCTTCTTTCCATCATGAATAGCCTATCTATCATACTGCCAAGGTCTTCCCAATAAAACACGGCATATGTCCATAGGCATAATATCACACAAAACTTCATCATGATAATTTCCTATCTTCAATTTTTCCAAGCATTGTTCACTTACCAGTATCTTATGCTCATCTTGGATCCAAGCTATCTGATAGGGTTTTAGGTATTTCAATCTTTCCAACTTCAACTTGGTCACCATTTCTTCAAAAACCAGGTTCTCTAAACTTCCACTTTCAATGATCACTTTGCAACATTTATCAGCCACCTTGCATCTGGTCTGAAACAAGTTCTTCCACTACAATGGTTCCTTCTCCAATTCACTTTGACACAATACTCACCTATTTACCAATACTTATTCTTCCAGGTGATTAGGTGATCTAGAATTATTTTCCTCAATAAAGGTTGTCCTTCTATTGTTCTCAGTCTTTTTGCTTGTCTATCCCTGTTTGCATTCAAAGGCTCTATGTCCTTCTCCACCACATTTGAAACAAGTTCCCCTGAATAATCTTTTCTATATGCTTCATTTATGTAACTATCATATCCTCCTCTTCTGTAAGAGGTTCCACTATCTCTTCGATATGAATTTTCATTCTTATTGACCTCCTTATCTTTGTTTAGATCTAGGAAATATCCTCTTCCTCCTCCAATAAAGAATATTCCTCTCTAAAATCTTCCACCTCTTCCTCTCTGTCTCTGCTCATGTCTTTTTTGTAACTTCTCTTCTTCTTTTAGGGAACACTGATATGCTTCTTCCACACTTAACATCTTAATCAAAATGATCTCATCTTGTATAGATGAACTCAACCCATTTACATATTTGGCTACTTGCTCAATCTCATCCTCTGAATGTCTAGATCTAATGTTCAACTTATAGAACTCTTCAGTATACTCTGTCACATTTGGTTCTTTCTATTTCAGATTTTGCAACTTCTTGAACAAACTAATCTGATAGTCAGCAAGCATGAACTTTGTCTTCAACTTATTCACCATACAATCCCATGATCTTATCTATTCCTTTCCTTTTATTTGTCTATATATCTGCAAATTTTCTCACCAAATGGATGCATGTCCTCTCAAATTTGTACAAGATAATTTCACCTTCTTATCTTCTGGGGTACCTTCAAAAACAAAGTACTTTTCCGTCTTTGTTATCTAATCCAACAATTCATCTGAATCCAACTTACCATTATAATTCGGTGGATTGAAATGTGGCTTAGTATTCACTTTGGTTAGGGCTCTTATGAACCTTTCTTCTCCCTGATCTAGGCTAGGTTTCTCTTCTCTTACAACTTCTTCTTGTTCTTCTACTTCTTCATCAGTTACATCCTCAACAGTCAACCTCTCCTCTGGGCTATTTCAATTTCTTCCAATCTAGCAGGAATTCCTCTCAAAATTTCCATTACAATAGGGTTTTCATTTCCACGCGCTCCATTTCCTCTACCATTCCTTCTTCCCACCATCTTTACAAAAGTCTTCTACAGCTGTAGATCAGATCCTTAGTCTGCCACCCCACAAAAAATCTTCAACAAGACTATGCAATCTTTTACAATCTCATAAGGAATAAACCTCGCTCTGATACCAATTTGGTGCAGTCACGATAGGAGGCTCCTCAAAGAGAACAATTTGGGTCGTGTAGCTAGAGTAACACAGAAAAAGAAACACAAAACATGGAGGAAAATGCAAATGTAAACATTCATATAATCATGAAATTCAATTACATATAGTTAGCCACATCTGGGCATACAGATTTAGCTCACAAGCCTGATTATAATATGCTCAAAATATAGTGCTCATACATGCCAGTGAAAATCCTATAGATCGAGCTCTATATACATCATAATCTACTCCGTTCATGTTCATTGCCAATCTAATGATTCATTTCAAGTTTTATATGCTATTTGTGAGTCAAGAAACATCTGCGTCGACCAAGATTATTACAATCTTCAATGAAGAAAAATGTAACGTGTGTAGGAACAGGTCGGCCTCAAATCTGAAATTCATCCATAGTAGATGCACATGATGAATTGTGGACCTAAGTGTAAGATCGGGAAAACTCCATAGAATAAATCTAAACACATGTTGAGGATCCGCAAGTCACGGGAAAGATCCGCGATCGATCCAACTAGCCGTTAGGTTTTGAAATTATTCTGGGGCCAGTTCCAAAAACTGTCACATACTCTGGAAGTGATAAATTGCCGAAAAAAGATCCAATCGAGCTGAAAAATTGGAACAAGGTAATTGAGCATGTCCATAATGAAACCATAGGTAGACAAGATTTGGTGAGCAACTATGAAGAAATACTAGATCTCCCAACTTGAGCAAGAATTAGAATAGAACAAGGGAAAAACTAAATGAAAATATTTTTGGTTGATGCAATATTGCCAAGAACCAGGGATGCTCTTGCATCACCAATTTTTCTTCTAGGTTTGCTTCTAATTTTGCTTTCAATTTTGCTTCCAGTTTTGCTTCCTGTTTTTCTTCCAAGTTTGCTTCCCATTTTTCTTCCGGTTTTTCTTCTAGTTTTGCTTTTGGTTTTTCTTCCAAGTTTGCTTCCAGTTTTTCTTCTAATTTTTCTTCTAATTTTTCTTTCAATTTTTCTTTCGGTTTTGCTTCCATTTTTTCTTCCAGTTTTGCTTCCATTTTTCTTCTAGGTTTGCTTCTAGTTTTGCTTTTGATTCTACTTCCATTTTTGCTTCCAAGTTTGCTTCCAGATTTTCTTCCAGATTTACTTCTAGTTTTTCTTCTAGGTTTGCTTCTAGTTTTGCTTTTGGTTTTTCTTCCAATTTTCCTTCCAAGATTGCTTCTAGTTTGGCTTCCATTTATTTATTTAATATGTTTTATTTCAATTTAATCAGTTAAATATATTGTGCCTCTTGAATAACTCATATGATTATAGAATAAGTAATTTAATTATTTAACTCATATGATTAAATAAAAATATAATTATTGTAACATGATCATCATCTATAATTAAAACAAGTGAGTCAAATATCTATAATTGAATTGAATTTGACATCCATCCTAAGCAGTAAATTAAAATCATCATACTTAATAAACATCTATCCAAAAATCATCGACCACTTTTAATATATATAAATTGACAAGTCAATACTGATAAGATCATCATCATATATAACTAAAACAAGTGAAAGTCAAATATGCCAGTACATCAAAAATATGTCAAAATGATACATGTCCAACAATCGACATAAGTGAAAATGATACATGTACAAATGATATAAATAAAATTGATAAATTATGTAACTCAAAATGATACAATTCAAGATAATACATGTCCAAATGATATAGTGAAAATGATACATGTCAATATGATACAACTCAACAATATAGTACTATAGGCCGTGAAAATGATACATATGATAGTAACCATGAAAAGAGTCATCATAACGATATATCAACAATGATCCATGATGTAGTCTATATGATCATGAATGTCATTGGTTACTATCACCAACTATATCATCATCATCATCATCATCATCATCATCATCATCATCATCATCATCATCATCATCATCATCATAATCATCATCATCATCATCATCATCGTTGTCATCATCATTGTCATTGGCCTCGGTGTCTTCCATATTTGCATCATCATCATCCTCTGCCATGTGATTTGTACCGAAAAAACCAATATTTTGTGGATCTATATCATGCTGAGGATCATCTTGATCTTTTGGAAGACCCGTGTTCTGCAAAAAAAAACATTTAAAATAAAAAGTTATTATTTATTTCATGCAATAATTTATTTTTCTATTATATATCTAATATTACATATGAGATGAAACCATAATCATATTCCATCATATCAAAGTGCATATACCATAATAAAATTTCAAAAAAGTTATAGCTAATACTAGTGAGTTAGGAGAAACTTCAGCTTTCAAAAACAAAGCTAATTAGGCTAGCAGACTTGTGGATCAGGCCAATATTTGGTGGAATAGGAAGAAAGATGACTAGAACTCTAGAGGCCCACCATAATGGATTTCAGTATTCAACCATGAGAGCAGAAGAGAGAGATGATATCATGTATCAAACAATTAAGCATGCATTCTTCCAGCCAACGGAGAAGGAGATGATTACTTTGCTTCATTTTCATTTGCATAACCATAACATGGCATGGGAACCAAGAAGACCAAGGATTTCCAATTTTATGTGGAGGTAATGGATGTGGTCCAAAATTTAGGAGGGCAGATCTTGATTTCTTCCAAGAGGCATAAAGTCAGAAGAATTAAGTTCACCTACATGTCTGTCAAAGTTTACTTTCAATTTTTATGGTTGTTTTTCTTGACTGTCAGAGTTTACTTACAAATTTGAAATTTCTTTCTAGTATTTTTGATGGTATATTCAACCAATGTGTAAGCACCTTCTATTTGTATCACAAGCATATGCACATTGCAATAATTTTGATTATCTATGGTCTACAACTATGTCATCTCACTTATTGGATCTTCTATTTCAATATTTTCTATGGCCTTCTCTATTTGAGGTAGAACCTGACAATCCTACCTCCTTTCCTTAGCTGAGAAGTGGATTTGAATTTGGAAATACTACACTTTAAAACTAGCTATGGTTTAAGGAGAGTTATTCTAGCTTTGTTGTTGACACCCTCAATCTTCAACAAGGACTTAGATGCATTGATTGAAATGTACTATTTCAAACTTAGATTTGAATGTGCATAATTTGATTGATTATGGTTTTCATAGGTAGGTTTTTTTACATGACTATTCTGGATTGTCAATACATGTAATAGTGACTACATCCTTATCAAGTTTGGCTACCATTATACATAATGCCTTGTTCTTTGGACTCGATACAAAGTTGTACATGCAGGACAAAGGGTACAACATATAGAAATTCAATACTATCATCCAAGGAAAACTTACAGATGGTGTATCAAGAACAACAAAAAATTATTTTATTAGGGTTAATGCTTTCTTCCCCCATGCTACTGATATTTTCCCCAAAACATTTTTTTTTAATTTGTTCAATTCATCTCAAAATTCAATGTATTGAATAACATTTGTTACACATTTCAATTGTTTATGCAAATGATTCATATATGTTAACTTGATCAGTGTTGTTACTTTGGTAGTTTGAATTCTATGACAACCAACCATTAGGCCATTGTGTGTGGGAGCACGTTTGTGTTTTTAGTTAGCTTTCTTTGATAGCTCTACTGGGTGTTGAGGATATTCCATTTATATTTTGAATGTTAAGAAGTCATAGTTTCAAGGATTTGTCAAGCGAGTAAGAGAGCTATGGGAGTAGCCTCATCTAAAATGTTTTGAAATAGAGTTTGATATACCATTTAGAGAGCTTGGTTTTAATGGACTTCCTTTTAAAGCCTCTACTTTTATTGTTCCTACAATAAAATTTTTGGTGGAATTGATGGAATTGCCTTTCTTAGTAATCGCTATTAGTGAGATTGAGAATTGTTAACCTTGAGAGAGTGGGACTTGGGAAAAGGGAATTTGATATGGCTATTGTTTTGAAAGACTTCAAGCGGGATGTACTCTACATGTATGCCATTCCTCAATCTTCGCTTGATGGCATCAAGGAATGGTTGAACTCCATGGATATAAAGTATTATGAAAGCAGAATGAACTTGAAATTGTGGCCAATTTTGAAGAGTATTACTGATGATCCAGATAAATTTATTTAAGATGGTGGTTGGGAACTTTTGAATATGGAAGCTAGTGATTCTGATTTTGATAATTTAGAAGAGTCAGATCAAGCATACAAACCCTCTGATGTAGAAGAGGAATCAAAATCAGATGAGGAAGGTTCAAAAGATGAATCTCTTGTGGAGTCGGAGGAGGAAAAAGAAGAAGAAGAAGAAGAAGATTCTAAAGAGGAGGAAGGTAAAACATGGGATGAATTAGAAGTTGAAGCTAGAAATGTAGATAAGGAAAAAGGAGGTGAGTCTGACAATGAAGATCAAGAAAGGCAGCAACGAAAGGTAAAAGCTATAGGGAAGTCTCAGGCACCTAATATTAGAGATTCAAGAGGAATTCTTGCCAAGAGGCATATATTTAGATGAATTAAGTTCATCTACATCCTTCTACTATTTATTCATGCACATAAATGGTCATCTTGTAATCATAAGATTTGAGCTCTATTTACTCATCCTACGCATCAATAAACAACTCAACACAAGAGATGAAAATTGACATATTAACACTAAAATATCCAACTAAGTTATTGAAACTCAACTATTGATACCTCGTTCTCCATCCAAATTACAAAATTGTTCCACTTTTTATTTTGTAACATATTCTTGTCAAATTACTTTGGATGGTAGCCATATTTCTCCTCCTATCAAAACATGGCACATGGACTTGTTAAACTAATTAATATGTAATCATTTACTTTTTCCAAGGAAATAAAATATATGTATCATTTAACATATTAAATATACTTAAAAATGTATAGATCAATGCATGTAAACCTTTTTGGCCATTGCAATGCGTGACACAAAGTTTCTCAATCCTAGCCTTGGAGGCCTTGTCCTAAAACATATACTAATAAAATTTAAATATTTTTTAATAAATTTGATATAATCTTATGAGAAAATTAAAATACCTACATACTCTCCTCAATAGACTTCCTTCATGCATCAGACTTCTCATATGCTTTTACAAGTTCTTTCCATTCTTTCACACTTACATCAACTGGTCTTCTTTTCTACCTTAGCTCAGGGGGGATTTTTTTTATCATCTTTGTTTGGTTGCACCGAAATATCTTGCAGCTTTGAGACATTTGTAGCTTTATCTTCTTTACAGACCAACCTGTGCCAAATTCAGTCTCCATGTCATGGAAAACTGCTTTTTTCAGTTGCATGGGTATCTATGAGAATGGAAAATTTAGATGGTCTTTGAAGCGTTGAAGCATTATTCCTTTAACCTATTCACAAATGTTTTCCCAACATCTTTCATTCGGACTTCCCCTGAAACCACCTCGTATTCTATCTTCGTATTGTAGCTACCAATGCAAGATTGATAACATGGTGTGGTGGAAGAAGTATGTGTCCTAGGAGTGGCTGGGACATTGGAAGTCTGTCGTCCCTGTTCCATATTCTTAGAGTTTATTGTCATTGATTTCCTCCTAGATATTTTGCTTGATCCAAGACTGGTTGGGGAATCAATTGATTCCCTTTCACACAATTGATTTGTTTGCAATGTTTGAGGGTCGTTACCAAATTGTTTTTCTATGGATCTAGCAAGGGTTGTCCAGTCCACATTAACCAATTTTTTCATTGCCTCTACCCCCAATATGGAAGCCAATTCCTCTTTATCTTTGTCAGTCTCATGTCCCTATATATATATATATTTTTAAATTATATTTCTTCTTTTAAATTTAGAAATAAAAAAACTAAAAAGTAAAATTCAAAGAAATAATGGAAACATTTACAAATCTATAAATTGACAATGAATTGCCTCATTGTGGCTAGAGTCTACTGACAATGCTCACTTCCTTCTATTGCTTGACATTTTAAGGCAACTTAGGGAAAATTATTTTCGTTCGGTCTGTGGAGGAAAACAAAGTTCACACTATCAGGTATGAAAGTTTTGTTTTGTGGGAAAATATGTTCGTTGGGTTTGCTTAGTGTTGATAACCTAGGGAAAATATGTTTGATGGGTTTTCTTAGTGTTGATAACCTTATCATGAAAACTCTTTCATAATGCAATCTTGCATGAATTTATCATGGAATCAGTGACTATGGCACGACTAGGAAAAACCAAGCGATTTATGCGTTTATTTTCAGTAGTTGCTCAACAGTGACCAACCCAATTCCCAGATTTTCCAAGAAGTTCACTATTTCCTTGATACCCAGGTTAGGGAAAGAATATAGAGGCATCCTGGCTTCATGTTATAATATTTTGAGCCAAAGCTCAAATTGGCAGGGTAAAATTTTTGGTTGGTTTCTCAAAGTTTTAACAATTTATAATGATGGGACAATTTAGAGGTTGCCTAGATAGGTTAGGCCATGAACTAGTAAACAATCATGAATTCAAGTGCAATACAAAGAGAAGTAAACAATCAAAAATTCAACCAAGAAAGAAAAATTGTAACCTTACCTATGGTGTCACAAACTAAATCAAATTTATCATCAATTGCTAGTAGTGCCCTGCTCTATTCCTTCGCACAACGTTTTTCCCTTTTTTATCGTTTGATTTCTTCCTTCACGCATGAAATTTTTTAATTTTTGATTTTAATTTAGTATTCGGCATTAGTTAACACCAACTTCAACGCTGAATTTTGGCCATTAATGTAATCTATTTGGGGTGCCTAAGATGGTACCAAGTGCACCTAATTGAGCACCTATCATTGTTGTATAGTGACTATTTTCATTGTTGTGTATGACAAGATCTAGAGTGTTGGAAATAATTCCAACTCCTGCCTTTTTTTGTGACCACCATTGTCCCATGGCTCCTTCATCAACTCGGTGTAGTAGAGTGGTTTTTACCATAGTCTCGCAAAGTTCTTCATTCTTCTCGGTGATAGTGCGGTGAAAGCTTCTGTGGTAGCACACAAGTCTTCCTTATGTTCCTAGAGGTGTTGTGGTGACTCCCACAATTCTTCTACCAAAGGCATGCAGTAGTGTGGTGACCACCATTGTCCCACAGATCCTTCATTAGCTCAATGCGGTAGAGCAGTTTTTACCACGGTCCCGCAAGTTTCTTCTTCCTTCTCGGCAATAGTGCAGTGAAACCTTCTGTGGCAGCATTTTTATTCATAGAATAGGCCATGGAGAGAGGACGTGGATGAAATAGAAATACTAAATCACTGAGAGGAAAGTGGGTGGAAATAGATGAGATAACAAAATCTGCAGATACAATAGAGGTAAGAAGAGAAAGCAACCTCAACCAAAGGAGGAAGGTGTTTATGAATTCACAAATGCTACAACATAGAGGAGATATCAATATGTCAAATATATGACTAAAGTGAGGTTTTGTGTTGGATAGCATACTCATTGAAATGATATAATTGGTGTACTAAAAATTATTTATTATGTTGTGTATTATAGGGGCGAGACGAGGCCATGGCAAAAAATTGTGTCATATCAAATGAGGACACAACAAATGAAGTGGGACATTAGGTACTCAAATTTTGACTTAACTTACGAAAACATAATCTGATGGAATTTTGTGATATGTCCATCTTTTGTCATAGTATTATTGAAATTTATAATGTATTATCCAATCTTGACATAAATTAATGCATGTTGTTGATTATTTTAGATGGATATTGGAGCAAATGTAGAGCTTGAGCATTCAACTAGCAAAAGAAGAAGATATCTACATGGATGTGGACCTAAAACTATTAAATAACATAGATGACATTGGGTGGAAGAGGATATGACAATGGATATTGCAGACACAACAAATGATTGCACTGAAGAAGAGGTAGGTTAGGACTATGGTACATAGGATGAATACTTTGAGAAAATTGTTGTTTGTGGATGTTTTGTATGTCGTGGAAATAAATAATTCAAATGAGCGATTATATAAAGACATTAGATATATGATGAGCTTCCAGTCAGTAGTATGCCTCATGTAATCGATTAAAGCCAAATAATAATAAATGAGTGTGGACTGATGTTTTATAAACTATGTTGCCAAAATTGTGTTTTATTTAAATTATTGTATAAAAAGGGTAGTCTATAAAATAATGTTCCATTATTCAATTGATGTATATAGGTTCTTACAATTTTTATTTTTATTTTCTAAGCCATATTTGATTATATTTATTTGGAATTGATACATTTATGATTTATCCAATTGTTACCAAACATTAAATAATGCTTGTGTTTTTTGATAGGTAGAAGATTTTGATGAAACACATACTAATACCCAAGATCCAACTGGGTTATTAAGATTTGGACGAGATGATCCAAACCATCCTTTAAACCATACTAGGGGGATAAGAGAAAGATTGAAGAGAACACTACCACCTAAGAAATTTGAAGAGTTGATGAGAGTCGCATACACTGATGACATGCCACCTAGCCTTAATGATGATGATCATGATACTGAAAATACAGTGCACGAAGAAGGATTGAATGAAATGCTTATAGGTTTCTTTGGGGATGGAAACAATGATGACAATAATGATGATATGGTAGAAAATATCGATGATAGTAGGGGTAATTACCACCAACGTAATGTTGATGATAACAACATCAAAGACTCCATCAAGTAAGAAATGAAGACACCCGTGTTCAAATCAGGTGCAAGTAGAACCTCAAAAATAGCATGCACATTAATATTTTTAGAAATCAAGTCACTATTTGGTTGGTCAGACAAAGGATTCACTACCCTACTGAAGTGAGTTGAAATCTATTTCTTACTTTGCATTGTCAAATGGTGTACACAATTCATAAACATTCATCAACTTCATTTATATTTCTTTAAGGGGGTTTTAAAACCATATATTGTATATACATAGTCCTAGTATAGATTGACATATCAAACATGTTCATCATAAGTTAAAAATTCAATTGATTTAATCTCTGGAAAACTTATAGGGCACTAAAAACTAAAATATTCCCTAAAGAGAATGTGTTGCCATCAACTTGCAGAGAGGTGCATCTATTGTTGGTTGAGTTGGGGATTGAATATAAGAAAATTCATTCATGTAAAAATGATTGCATTTTATATAGAGATGAATATCAAAACAAGGTAGAATGCCCTATATGCAAAGAGAAGAGATATCGTAGAGATGTACAAGGTCCTACAATTCCAAAGAAGGTTTTATGTCACATGCCAATTATACCTAGACTTCAACGAATGTTTCATTGCAATTCACTAGCACAATTGATGGACTGGCATGCAAAGAATAGGAGTAAAGATGGATTCATATGAATTCCGGTTGACTCCAAAGAAATGAAAACATAAAGGAAAAATGGCCAAGAAAATTCAAAGACGAACCCCATAGTATCAGGTTTGGTCTTGCAATTGATGGAGTGTGCCCATTCTCTTTCCTGAGCTCAAATTATAGTGTTTGGCCAATCGGATTGATAGTATAAAATATTCCCCCATGGATGAGTTTTAGAAAGGAGCACCTTATGCTGATTCTCATTGTTCCAGGAAAATATCAAGTTAAAAACATGGATGTTTATCTTGCACCTTTTATTGATGAGATGCAACTGCTATGGAAAGGCATAAGAATGCATGACATATCATGTCTTCCATCAAATAGGTCCTTCATGTTGTATGGTGTGTTATGTTGGACTATTCATGATTTCCCAAGACTTGTTGTTTGTTCTGGTAAGATAAAATACTTACGTATTTAAACTCATAATTTATTTTCATCCCAACTTTCATGCTTAGTTTTATACTATTTTTTTTTATGTTATTAAAATTACTTATTGAATTGCAGGGCTTCAAAAAAAGGGGATATTTTCATGTCCAAGATGTGTAGAATAATTTCAAGGGTGGTATTCTAAAAATCTACATAAATTTATTTACGCAAACAATAGGGTTTTTCTACCACTATATCATAGGTTTAGAAATCGCCTGAAGAATCAATTTGATGGAAAAGTTGAAAATAGAGGCCCTCCCATGATTATGGGTCCAAGTGATTGGCTTAAGAAGTATGAAGATGTTGAATTGAAATCTTGGAAGGATTTTTTTGATCGGGGTGATTCAATTGAAGAACCAAAACAAGTTGTAGTTAATATGCTAGAAGGAATGAAAAGGAAATCCATATTTTATGAGCTCCCTTACTGGAAGGATCTATTAATATCTCACCTATTAGATCCTATGCACATCTTAAAAAATATCCCAGATTCTATATTTCAACATATATCAGGCAAAGAGAAGGACACCTTGTCTTCAAGGAGAGATATTTCTCTTTCACGTACCAAATTTGATAGAAAATATTTCTGGCCAAACAAGGAAAATGAAACATACGCAAAAGCTTCATGGATTTTGAAAAAAAAAAAGAGCTAGACCAACTAAAAAATGTCATCTATTCAATAAGGACACCTACTAGATATGGGTCATCATTGGCTAAAGATTTTATAGTTGATGGACATATCACAAGATGTATTACCCCTCCGATTTGCTCTATTGATCGAACAGTGTTCTATTTTGTTATGCTTTATTTTCTGCTAGCACTTTGACTATGGTACTCGGTTACTATTTGATCGCTATTTGTAAAGCGATGTGAATGTTATCTTTTGATGTGATGGTATTTTACTATGATGTTATCATTATGGCATGTTTTGAATTATCATAAGTGGATATTCAAATTAATGATGTGTTATGCATTTGATTAAATTATTATGTTAGATTTTTCAGTTAGTTACATTGTATTGGTGAAGGGGACAATATCGCATCACTTGCTTGTGAGTGCCCTGTGATTTTGAGATTTCCTCTTCATGATGTGTTTTAATTATGACATATATATGCATGTGGATATACTCTTTGTTTGCAGGATGACAGGTACAGGACATTGACTCCACCTGGTGTCACAGGTTTGAGTGTGTCCATTGCCCAACAGTATTCGATTGGGAAATAGTAGCTAGGTTTCTCTATCAAGTCATCACCCTGGTCATAGTTTGTCTTCAGGTTTTAGTTGGGTTAAGTTGCTTTAATATTGTTCATTCACCTTGATTATTTAATTGTATGTTATAAAGGTAAATATATGCTTTTGTAGTTAAGTTGTTAATTAAATATATCTGGTATTATGTAAGGAATGTGATTTAATTTGTTAATTAATTTAGTTTAATTAATAAATAATTTAATCTTGGATTAGATTTATTTTATTGATTAAGTAAATTAATTGTGTGAAAACAAATTAAGTTATTCATTTTGAAATTTATGGATATATTGTTTGAAATTGAAAAAAGACATAATTTAAATTTCATTTTTAGAAAATTTTGAATTCAAAAATTGAAAATAGAGATATCTGCTATTCTGTTTTTGAAAATTTATGAGGGTGGTTGCCTAGATATTTTGGATATTTTTCTCTATTATTTGGATTTTGAATGAGTTTTCAACAAGTTTTGAAAATTTGGAAAAGCAAGAAAAGAAAAGAAATTTGCTATTGGATTTTGGATTGGGAAGAAGCAAGTTGAATTCTTGGAGGAGCTGGAATCAAAAGAAGAATTGAGAGCTCCATTGTTAACCTTTCAAGCTTTTGGATTCAGGTTTTCTTTTTGTTTAATTTGTTCATTTTGAAAGGTTTCACAATTTTTGTGCTATTTGAAAATATTAGAACCCTATTTGATTTGCAAAAACAAACCCATTTTAAATCTTGCTTCAAAATTTAAAAAAACCTCTGTTTAAAAAATGAACTTCTTCAAGGAAAAATAATGGTGTTCTTGATTGAAAATTGTTATTTTAAGTTTGTTTTCTCAATTAGTTTGGCAAATTAATTTTGAGAATATACATATACACATATGTATATATATATATATATATATATATATATATACTGATATATATATATATATATATATATACTGATATATATATATATATATGCATACATGTATATATATATTTTATATATATTAATTAACTTGGGTTATGCTGTCGAAATTTTTAAGAAAGGAAAAAAGTTTCCCCTAGCCAAATCGTGGATGAAATTTCCACAGGGTGTTTGAACTTATTTTTTTATATAAAATAAATAAATTATATTTTAGAAAAATGTAGGGTGTGGGAGGCACTAGGGACTCACCACCACCGCGCCCCATGGGAGGCAAGTAGGGGGAGCCATGCCCAGCACGACCCCCACTACCCCCGCGACTGCTGCAAGACACAACCGCCACCATTGTTGGTGGTCAGTTGTGCACACAGCCATCACCCCAACCTAATCCGTGCGTGGCCAAAAAAACTTGCCGACCTTAGGCTTGGCGCGCAGCTCGAGAACGTATGGGAGTTTGTAATTTTTTTTAAATAAAATAATATATATATATATATTAATATTTTATTATTATATTTTATAATATTAAAATATTAATATATATTATGGTTAATATAATATATATTAATGTTTAATATTATATTATATAATATTATAATATTATGTATATTTATATTAAATAATTAACTATAGATATATATAATATATATATATAATACATAAGTGTATATATATATTATGTGTATATATGTTAAAATAATGATTTATTTGAGGGCATGATTTAAGTTTAATTGAGGAAATGAAAATATGGTATTCTTGGTCAAATTATTGATTTTATTTTAGAATAATATATCAGAGGGAATAGTATATTTGATTTTAAATGATATGCTTTTTAAGATAATTTAATTATTTTTAAAATGATTATGTCGAAAAGAGGAAACAGTATTTATTTTAAAATGATGCATCCTGATTCCTAGAAGTAAGTGTTATTTTATTATTATTTAAGAGAAATTAGGGAATTAATTATCTGGTTAACTTTTATTCTTTATCTGAAAGAGACTTAATTTAATTAGTGATATTTAGGAAATAACTATCGAATTTTATTAAGGAAGAGGATTTAGGAAATCCGAAGTATATTTAATTACTTTTAAATTGCTTGTTTAAATGTAATTTATTTTATTATCGCTTTGGGGGAAATTGTGTGATAGAGGTTAATAAGTCTTCCAGATGGGGTTTTCAGTTATGCAGGTTTTCGTATCATGTTAGTCAACCTTTCGATTGCCTTGGGTAGTGCATCTTATTGTCTTAGTTAGAAACCTGGTTATCATGAACGAGGATGTGTTGACTTTATGTCATGGATGGGGATTTGATATCCCTAGGTCGTACTTGGGTTGTGGAGTTATTTCACGTGTTGTCTTAGAGGAGTGGATTGCAATGAGGGCCGACACACAAAGTGGTGCCAAGATAACTCATTGTAAGTTAGTTAATCCAGTGATAATGTAAATAAACTGATTAGAGGATTAGGTAGTATCAAATACTTAATAAGATAATTATTCCTCGCTCATAGATGCAAGGGCTTGTATAGACTTGGGATGAGACGAGAAGGCCTGGAATGGAAAGATCATTATCTTGTCTTTACAAGAGATAACTGATTCCACATTGGTTTGCATGAGGGGTCGGAAGTCATTAGAGGTTACCAAGATAACCCAGATGGGGGTCGGGACCTAGGAAGACTTACCAGGATAACCCATGTAACATTGTGATTACACTTCTCCTAAGTCAATAACATGTATGTATTAGTGATGCAATTGGTTGAGTAATTATGGAAGCATTGTAACCATTGTGTTAAGTTTTGTATTTTAACTTGATGTAGTTCAATTATGTTCAGCCTGTGTCTTGAGGTAGATGGTCTTAGCTAGGAATCCTTGTTACTATCTCCTAGCATAGGGGGTGGGCCTTCAAGTACCACTTGGTTGGGTGGAAAGTGAACCTTACTTTGTTGGGCTTTCTTCTTGTTCATGGTGAAGAGATTTCCAATTGGAGAGCTCATGGGATCTAGTTTCTTTTCATGATTTATTCATTTCAGTTAATCTTGTAATTTATTACCCCTCATTTTTTATTGAGGTGGAAAGTTGTAATTTGTAATCATGCTTATTAGATTTACCTCATTCAGGGAATGAGAGATGTAATTTTATGGTTTAATTCTTGATTAGATGAAATCTCATGGTATCTCTTATTCTTGATGTAATTTATCATGTATGGAATGTATGTGTTTCTAATTTATTAAGTAAATGAATGTTATGGTTTCCATTCTTGTTTTTTGTTTGGGTCTTAAAGTACACTCAGTCTCGTAACCTTAGGGGTTTTTTGCAACTGGTAGTGAACTTGCATGTTAATTATACTTAAACAAAAAAAATAATTAGTCTATTTGAGTAGTTAATTGCAACTTCCTCTAGGGTTGCATGGTGGGGCATTACACAAGATTTAAAACACATGATTTTCATAATTAAATGAAGGTATTATATATCAACATTTAACATTTAATAGTAACATTGATTAAGCACTAAATTTATTTTGATATTTTTTTTTGTGACAAAAAAATAACTAATGACCTTTTCATAAATGTGTTTGATAACATATCATGTCATTGGCAATTAGGGGGGATTCATGTCTTACAGTTGACTTAAGGAATTCCATAAGTTGATTGTCATCATTTTCAAGGTATGTGGTTATATGAAATATTCACGTGTGAGAGACATAGAGATGTTATATTGCATTTTAATTTATGACTAAAGGTTCATACTAATTTACTATTCTTATATTAGGTGGGTGACCTCCAAGGAGATCCATGAATTTGAAGTTCCAAAGTGGAAGAAGGAAATTGCAGAAATTGTATGTGTGTTTGAGAAGGATCTCCCTACAAGTTTCATGGACCTACAAGTCCATTTACTTATACACCTAGTCAATGAAATTGAATTGGTTCCTGTCATATCAATGAGGTGGATGTTTTTCTTTGAGAGGTATATAAAAACTCTTAAAAGATATGTTTGAGAAAAGGCACATCCATAGGGTATGTATTGAATGAAGCATTTTTCTTCCTATCTGAATTCCTTGGTAAGGATTTTGAAGATGGCCCACATGTCTAGGATGAAGAATGAAAATTAGATATTATTGATGGAGAAAAACCACAATCTAATGGTGTTGAAGTAGAAATTAGTAAGTAAATTCATCATCAGTGCGGTTGTTTTTCTTGCAATCATTAATTTACTCTATAATTTATTTTTCAAATTAACATGAAATTTGGAGTTTTAAATAAACATGTTGACATTTAATAGGTGTAGATGAAATTTCTATACTCAAAAATTTTATTATGTACCACATGGACTTTATGAACAAATAGATTGATCTATATGATAAAAACGGAGAAGAAGTGTTAGAAGCAAGGAGATAGTTTAAGAGATCAAACCCAAGGAATACTCCACTTCCCACTCATTTTCTTGGGGAATGGGGAAAAGATTGCACACTAGAATGGGTTACTGAATAAATTCAAAATCAAATAGAAGAGGCAGGTACATATTCAAACATAACAAAATATGAAATCAACATGTCTAGAGGATGTGAAAGAAAGGTACAATTGGAATTTTACAAAATGTTGTTTCCTTATAGTTTTGACAATATTAATTATTTTAATATTCGTTATTATTTTTTATTTTCATTGAAATAAATGGTCTTTCATAGGCGATGAAATATCTAGCAATGTGGGCATATGGTTAACATTATCGTGTAGAAAGTGTAGACGTAAAGAGAGGATCCTTTGATTGTGGCATCATGGTTGACTTCAAGAAATCTAGTTGATCAAGCTCAAAAGGTAAGAATATAATTGAAGGGAATCTACAATATGTTGGGAAAATACAAGAAATTATTGAGTTGGATTACCACTCTTTTAAATGTTGTATTTTTAAGTGTATATGGTATGAATCATTTGAGAGGACACGGAGAAATGATACCCATAGTGGACTATTTTCTATAGATTCCTCATCATTCCTACCAAAGGATAAGGAGCCTTATGTTCTATCAATTCATTGTGAGCGGGTATTTATTTAACTCAAACAAGAAGAGGTAGTGATCATTAATCTATTAATTCATAGCTTATTGTGAATATACACATGTGTTTATTAATCAATAAAATTGTTATAACATACATCTAATATATGTATGTCATCCATGTGCAAGTATTTTTCTATGAAGATATTTTGGACCCAAAATGGATATTTGTCATACATTATGATCCAAGATTAAGGCATGTATTTGATGATGCCTTAGTGGATACTGAGAAAAATAATGATGGCCAAAAAAATGAGAGAGAGGGATTAGAGAACATCGAAGAAGCTGAGATCCATGATGATGTTGAAGATGGTTATGTTCAGGTACAAGAAGACAACAATCAGAGTTAGATGATGTTATGGAAGAAAACAATATGGATGGTATAGAAAATGATGATCCAAATACATTTGGTAACAATATAGATGGTCTACAGTCAAATTTCAATGATGATGAAGATGATGCAGGTCAAGATGAGGATGATGATAATATTAAATACTTGAAAGAACATATGAACATTGACAATGATACACTGGATGACATTGTAGCAAACAATAATGATAATGATGAAGAATTCTAAATTTTCAGAATTATTTGCACTCCATATTTAAAAAAGGATGATTCTTATGGCCTATACTTTGAAATGGTTCAATAATATTATGCTATACTTGGAAAATTGAAAGCCTATTTTATTCTCCTAGAAATATTTTTTATTTTCCATTATAATTCTAGACCAACCAACATTTGTGGGGATGGCCTTTTACACCAATCTTAATTTGTATGAAGTTCATGAACCCCTTGTCAAGCAGTAAATTCCTTTTGTAAACATGAAATGTAAAGGCTTCATTTAAGAAAAGATAAGTAGTCTCTTTCTAATGGTAATCCACATGCAAAAAGTAAAAAGCACATAAAAAACAATTATACAGTAGAAAACAGATTCAATTAGTTATGTCTTATTTCGCTTGCACACTTATCTAAAAGACATAAGGTATTTACCATAAATTTCCCTTGATAAAGCAAACATGTGCTTTCATTTATTTTTACTATATATCTCAGAAGTGAAATTGTTGTTACATAATGATGCACTGAGAAAATAATATATACAAAAAAATATAAAGAAAATGTTTGAAATTTAACATGCAACCTATTGTGTTGTGCTAAAAGGAGCCAAGATTAACTGGGACAAGAAATAAAAATAAAATTTTCATGATTGTACTTAAAAGTGAACAGGATATGAAAAGTGTGGACAATGATGGTGTTGAAATTGAAAACCTTGATTCTGATGACATTACTGTTTTATGTCATTAGATATAAATAGCACATACAATTTTATATAGCAAATGAAGATTTGAAATTATTAAACTAAAAATGTAAACACTATAATATTTTTCCTTAAACAATAATTCACATACTCACTTTAAAAAAAGGGTGAAACATTTTTTATTCATACTCTATTTTCTTTAATAGACATAACAATAAAAGAATATTTACAAGTACAAGAATATATACATTGTTTCATAGAATATAAGGAATGTTTCATAGAATATACAAGTAAAATAATATATACAATAATATTTACAAGTATAAGAATATATACATTGTTTCATAGAATATATAAAAAATTTCATGGACTTCTAAATTTTTAGAGTTATTTGCAATTTGTTGGGTCTCAAAAACGTAGGTTTTTATACCATAAGAGGGTGCCAATCTCTAAGAGGACTTTAATCCTTAATACGAACAAATTAAAGTAAATTATTTGAAAGGAATTTAATTCACACCTAACTAGAAACCAATCAAAGTATCCACATAGTAACAACAAATGTGCCTTGATAAATCTTGCAAATTTAAACAACTTGAAAAGACCACTTTGGAGACAAAAAAGCAATAAATAAGCATGAAAATAGACATAGCAATTGAACATTGAAAATGGATTACAAGTTATAATGTATCTGCTCCATTACATTGCTCAAAATATAAACATACATAACATGAGTTCTTTTGATATGAATAAGTGGATGAGATGGTCTAGTATCTATTCTAATGGATTGAAATGATGATGATATGATGAGAAAAATCCTACCTTGGTTTCCCTATTTGTAAAGGAAGCAAAAAGCTTCAGGCCCGTTCACAAAAGTTACATTGTTTCTTAACTAAAGCATAATTAACATAACATAGAAACTTAAAAAGAGTTTATTGTTGGATGCACCACATTCTGTTAATCATCAGAAAGCGCCCATGACAACCTAAGATCTGTTCAAGGCTCAAGCACCATGTTAATGTGTCCACAACAACCAAACTCTAACTAACTCCTCATATAGCTTGTGCAAGGAACAATTTAACTTTTGACATGTGATCAATGTATTTCTCCTGGGCATAAGTGTTTTCATTCTGTAGAGTTTTTGTCATTACATTCTCCAATCCAACAATCCTCTTGAGTTGCTTATGCATTTTCCTGAGTACCTCATCCTCATCATTGATGTCATCAAGGATTCCTACCAAATATTTTGATATCTCATTTTTCCAAGTTTCTCGATCCTTGAAATATATTTCTTCAAAGAAATCTGGCATGGCCATACATAGTGGCTAGCTGAAGTCACTCAATTCTTGTGTCAAGATATTCTTGAATTTTTCATGTGTATTCATGAGTCTTTGACATTCTTGGAGAAAAAAATTATTATCTCCATCTTTTTCCTTGATATGGGATTCCATTTCCTTCATCCTATCAAGTAGTCTTCCATGCTCCATGAGGGCCTTGTATGTTCCATTGTGAGCATGCCAAACACCATCTGTATGTTGGCACATATCTTTGAATTTCTTACAAATTGTCCCTGATGTTACTTCAAAAGTAGTAGCCTTCAATTTTATTTTCAGTTCTTCCTGTTCCTTTTGAGCCTTTTCAAATTTATGTTTCCATTGAGCAGTCTCGGACATGGCCTCTAACACTTTTCTTTCATGTTCAATTAAAGGAGAGTAAAGCCTTGGAGAAGCAAGAAACCTATCTTTGTAGTTGGTTAATTCTTGTTTCAACTTGTCATTTTCCTCTATCAGCCACTGTTTATCTCTTACTAGCTTTTGGATCCGGGCTTTGGTGAATTTGGCTACATTCACATTCAAGTCACTAGTATCCAAGGGATCTATCTCCCCTACTCTTTGCACCAGGATATGTCCAAAATTCTGATCATGGTCAATGAGAGAAGGCTTCTTTCCTAGGGGGGTAAAGCGCCCAAGTTTGCAAAGTGGTATTATCAGGATTGTACCTTGACCCTGTATAGACCTTGCCACTTGCTTCATCCGTTATTTGAAAAATTTTGTTCTTTCTCTTCAAAAAGCTATCAAACACAATGGCTAAACTAATATCCCACCCAGTAAGGAGCATAAATCCAACTTCTTTCAATAATGCTCTTCCTCTCTCAGCAGTCATGTTTCTAATTTCCCTATCAACTTCATGTTGCAACTCTTTCAAGGAATAAGCCACTTTCTCAAGGTCAATTTACTTTAACCTTTCTCTTATTAGTCTTCCTTTATAATTATATATGAAGGAATTAAATTCAAGGGTCTACACAAAAGTATCATTTGTAACAAATTATTGACTTGCACGATGCCTCACATCATCTGATAGCTCATTAGAGGCTTCAAATGTGATCACACTTCTTTCCAATGTCATCTCATATTGGGGTATAACAAGATCATTAAACTGTGAGACTTCGTCTTCCTCCTCGGTGTTATCTTCTTCCATGGATGGGGAACCAACTAAAAAGCTCATTTCAGGAGTAGGCTGAGGTGATAAGTGATCCAGTGGTGTGATATTTTCAACTTGCCTCCTAGGACCTGTTGACGGTGAAAATGACACAAACAACGTTTAAAAGAATATTTCTACTCTATTTCTCCTGAAAAAGAAAGACAACATATAGTAGCCTAACTCCCAAGGTCCTGGTAGTTGGTTCTCAACTATCTGGTGTCACTCAAATGGTCCACACAACTGTAATATTCAAGGGGCCTTTTCTCGTGATAAGGAATGCAAGCAACAATGGATTCATCAATCTATACTTAATGAAAAAAGGGGGGGTTTAAATAAATAGAAAAAGATAGGTCCAGGCATAAATCGGTAAAACATGAATAAAATCCTCCTATATCTAGGCATATGCTTCCAACAATGAATGTTCTTTTAACAGATCAAGAAAACCATAACATGATGCAATTTACAGAACAATCCATACTATTGCATACATCTACAGTGCTTAGTTTAACCATCACAATCACTCATCACAATACTCTTAAGATTTAAAAAGAACAAACTCTTCATTCATTGCTAATAATATAGATCAACAAACATGTAAAAATTCCAGCCATAGACAATCTAATGAAATAATATTTGAAATATAGTCCCTTCTATTGATTCTCATCAAATAAAAAACATTTATGATTCAACAAACTCATTGGCATACAAACATATTATGATTCATTAACCTCATCCAAGAAGTTCCATTTCAACATAAAACTGTATAAAAATTGTATCTAAATCCAACATAAACTAAAACAAGTATCTCTGCTCAAAGCTATAAAACAAATCCTATTTGCCATCATCAAGTGGCCAAAGAACAAAAAAATGACCAACCCATACAAAAGAGGCAGAATGCTCATTTTATAGAGAACCATCCTGCGTGAACTAGAGCTAGGGTTATGAAGAAGGTCAGCCACCAACCAAATCAGCCCCAACAACCAACAATAACTTGTCATCCAGCATTAAATGCACGAAATGCCCCTTCAAATCGATCTGGGATTGCCCAAAGCCAGGGTACAACACCTTGAGCCACACTCACAATCAATGCCCCATCCATGCAAACAACAACATGCGCAAAACACCAGTATGAAAATGAGCCACCGATTAAATCTGAGCCACAAACGAATGACTTAGATTGAGCCAAACTAGGATGATCACATCACGTCCTACCTGCCTGCCATCAATGCCCCATCGGCCTGAAGCAAAAGAATGGAACTGCACACACGAGCCCAACTTGCCCTCAGCTACAAAGTGTACCTAGGTGTATCCCACGAATCCCATCATATCCTTGATAGACACACTCCATCCCCTCATTCATTACAACACCAACCTTCTCAATTCAACCTATAGACAAAGAGCCATAATTAATGATCAATACACCATCAAAATCCAAGTCGGTCAATTAGAATACCCAAGGTAAGAAAGCCAAGCACAAACCTAGGTAGAGGCGGAACCAGAAATAGGAATAGGAACGAAGAGGAAAATAGGCAGAGACGGAGCCAAAACTGGCGGGAGTGGAGAGGAAAATAGGCGGAGGCAGAGGCAAAACTAGCAAAAGCAGAGCCAAAATAGGCAGAAGTGAAGCCAAAACCAATGGAGGCAGGGACGTAACCAAGATGAGAACTTTCACAAAGTCCTGAGCTTAGATACCACTCCAACTCTAGCTCTGATGAAGGGAAGGAAGACCAGGGTGGACCCAAGGGAAAGAAACCAACCCGAAGGCCAAACATAGCGAAAAAAAAACAAATACACGGGAAGCAGAGCTAGAACAGGAATGAAAAATGAACCGTGAACTTTGCTAAAGTTTAGAGTTAAGTTTCATCCCGATTTCGCCTCCGACAAAATGAAAGAAAAGGAAAATCGAGGAAAACCAACCCAAAGGCCAAAGACAAAAAAATCAATGGGAAAATGAGAAGGCAAGAAGTGGAGCCAGAACAGGAAGGGAAACTGAACTATGAACTCAGTGAAAGTTCAGAGTTAGGTTCCATCCTGATTCTGCCTCCGACAGAACAAAAGAAAAAAAAGAAAACAAGGGAAAACCCAAGGGAGGAAACCAACCCTTAGGTCCCAAATAAAAACACCAAAGGAAAACATAAGGAAAAAGAAAACCACCAGGAACCCAACACAAAGGCCAAACCCAAAACCTACCTTAAGCCCAAATGAACAAACCAAAAGGTGGAGGTGAAATGTGAACATAAACCAAACTGTGAACTTTGGAAAAGTTCAGAGCTAAGTTCCATCCTAGTTCCAACTCCGACAAAGATAGACCAAAGAGACCAACAAAAGACAAGCGAGATCGGGATCAGAATGGAATCTTGAAAACAAGTTTCAAACCTGATTTCGTTCTGGTTCTGGTTCTGATAGAACAAAAGAAAACAAATTGTTGGAAGAAAGAAAACCTTCCAAACTTTGTTGAAAAATAAACAAGGATAGAAAACAAAAAAGGGGGACCCATTTTGACCAAGGCAAAAGATTGGGTGGTTATGCAAGGCATAACAAATGGTGACTCGACTGGAAAAATGGTTTATCCATTTTCAAGACATCAAGGAATTTAGTCACCCAAAAAATACATGGCTAATGAAGCATGCTACCTTGAATAAGATCAAATATATAGAACAAGGTTGAGCTAGAATCTCAGATGTATGTGCTCATGAACTATTCTGAATCTAAGTGTGTGCATATATCGTGCATCCTTCTCCATAGACACTTTCTCCACTCCTGAACAACTATACCTAAGATTCAAGCTACATGGGTTGAGTCCTTCAACTGTCGTGCAATGAAATCCCGGGCATTGCTCTAGTGCAAGATAGGCATCCATAGCCCCGATGGAGATACCTCTAGTTCTCTCAAAGCATTGCTCTACTACCAGATGAGAGTCCATAGCCCCAATAGAGATACTTGATTCACCCACTTGATATTGAGATTGCCCCGTTTTATTTTCTTTCTCTTCTCTTTTTTTTTTTTACTTAGGCTTTACTTATCAAAATTCTTTATGAACTTTTCTCAATACTTAGATGCAGTTGATCTAAAATGTGGGTTGAGAACTACAATGGATTTTATGATAGTCTTGGAATCAGATTTTTCACTTGAACTAGAGATACAACCACACTAAAATAAATAGGTATTTACTTGGGTAGATGTTTATCTATTTTGTGACAGAATTCAAACATAATTCATGAGATATTCACAATGTACCTTTTCTTTAATAACTTTTTAGACCAACATTAAAATGATCATAAGACATGAGTTTTAAAACAAAATCCTTCAACAAAAGTTCCTTGAAAATACCTAAATCAATTTCTCTCCTAGTGCCTATAGCATAATTTGCATAACAACCCTTGATTCTTGGAATGGACAGAAATGAAGATCCCCAATGAAACAAGAAAAAACAAAAAGAAACAAAGACAAAGAAATGAACAAACAAAAGAACAAAAAAAAAAAAAAAACAAAACATAATTACATATGATACAGTATAATACATTCATTCAAAATGTTAGACCTTTCATGAACCAAAGTAATGCTTGAGAAACTAACCATTAACTAGCAATGGAACAGGTTCTCCTATTAAGGTATTCAAGGAAAAAGCATTATCGCCTAGTATCTCAGCCACTTGATATGGACCCAACCAGAGTCTATCAAATTTCTGGTGATCTCCCTTCTTCTCTCTAGATTTATCCCATAACAACACAATATATGATATCCTAAAGGATTTTACCTTGGCCCTTTTGTCAAACCAGTGTTTGACAACTGTGTAATGTTTAGAGAATTGTTGCAAAGCAGCATCTCTCTGCTCTTCCATGTTGAGCAAATTGGTTAGTCTGATGTCAATCCTATCAACCCTTGTATAAAATTCCTGCACAAACTTAAGGACAGGTATTTGCAAGTGGATCGGGAAGACTAGGTCTTGGCGATAGACTAACTTAAATGGTGAATTTCCTAAGGAAGCTTTGATTCAAGTTTGATCTGCCCATAGGGAAAATCTCAATTGGGTATGCCAGTCCCTAGGATTGTTTTCTAACAACTTTCTTATTACTTCCAACATATTTTTATTAGTGGACTCAGCCACTCCATTTCCTTGAGGGTAGTAATTAGACGAATATTTCAAAATTATTTAATGTTCATAAGCCCATTGAATAAATTCAGCTGAAGAAAAAGTAGGGCCATTATCACATACTAGGAAAATGGTACTCCAAACCTGGTGGTGATGTTCTCAATTAGGAACTTGATAACCACCTCTGTGGTGCTATTTTTGCAGGGCTAAGCCTTAGTCTAGCATGTATAGTAGTTAGTTGTAGTCAAGATAAATTTATGACCTATAGAAGAGTTTGGATTAATAACACCTACAAAGTCTAGTGGCCATTGAGCGAACGGTCTTACCTTATACACAGTTTGCAAAGGCATTGTTGGATTTATCTCCCTGGGTGCAGAGGTCTAGCATACATGACATGTCCTGACATGTTGGTGTGCATCCTGAAATACATAAGGCCAATAATAGCCTAATCTAAGGATTTGATGAGCCAAAGCATCCGAAGATCGATGTCATGTACCATGTCTTCCATGAAACTCAGAAATGGCATGCTTAGCCTCTTGCTGATCCAAACAGCGTAGGTAAATTCCTTGAAAGTTCCTTTTGTAGATAGATCCCCCTTTAAGCATGTAATGAGCACTCTTCATCCTCAATGCTCTCCTCTGAGTAGCATTCATTCCTTCTAGACATCTATTGTTGAGGAGAAAGAAGATCAAGTCTATGTACCAGGGATCCTTAGTAAATGATTGGACAGTGTGCTGCTGGCATGTAATATTCTTATCTACATCCGCCATTGCCTTTGATAAACCCTACCCTCAGACAAGCTTCATTAAATGAATCTATAAGTCAAACTCTTGTAGAATAGCCATCCAATTTCCTCTTCACCCTCCCAATTCGCTTTGCATCAAGAGAGATTTAACAGATGGATCGGGAACTATGGCCATTACTTGACTTCAAAGAATGTAATGCCTGAATTTCTTTACAACTCGAACCAATGCAAAGGCTTGTTTCTCTAGGGGTGGGTACCTAACTTTTGCATTCTTAAATGGAGAGCTCATGAAGGTGATCGATCTTTCCTCTTCGTTGTGTTAAAACAGTTGCACATGAATGATCAGACATGAAAGAATAGATGTAAAAGGATTTAGATAATCTAGGCTAGTTAAAACAGGTGCCTCAGATATTGAATGTTTGATCTGTGAGAAAGAAAATTTGGCCTCATTGCTCCATTCAATTTTTTCCTTTCTTCATCATTTCATTAAGGGGTTTGAAAATTTTTGCAAACCCTGTTATAAACTTTCTGACAAAATTAATCCTTCTAAAGAAGGACCGCATTTCTTTCTTACTTCCCGGCCTTGTCAGTTTCAAGATAGCCTCCACTCTATCAAGATATATGGATATCCCTTCTTCTGATATAATGTGGCCTAAGAGTTTCCCTTCTGACACTCCAAACACACACTTTTTTGGATTGAGGGAGACATCATAGGTTGTGCACCTTTTAAGAACCTTTTCCAAATATGTAGCATGGTCTTCTCAGTTCTTTGAGAAAATAGTTAAGTCATCCACATAAATAATGATACACTTACCTATTAGATCTTTGAATGCTACATCCATTGCACACTGAAAGGTTTCTCTAGCATTGATAAGGCCAAATGGCATCCTCTGATAGGAAAATGTGGTCGGTGAAGGCAGTTTTCATTCTGTCCTCATGACTCATGAGGACCTGATTATACCTAGTATAGCCATCCATAAATGACATCATCTAGGACCCATTGAGTGTTTGTAGTATCTCATCAAGAGAAGGCAGTGGGTAATTATCCTTCTCGGAGGCCTTATTTAAATTCCTGAAATCAACACATAATCAGATCTCACCATTTTTCTTGTGTACAGGAACTAAATTTCCAACCCACGTAGAATGTCTGACTAGGAAGATTATTCTTGCTGATAGGAGATTTTGCACCTCCTTCTAGATCAGGGGCTCAATCAAAGCATTGACTGGGCATTGTTTTGATGAAAGGGCTTGGCTTCTGGCTTAAGAGGTATGGCATGTATGATCATCGAAGTGTCAAAGGTCTTTAAGTCATCATACCCCTAGGCGATGGCTACAATGTTCTGCTCCAAAACTTTGACTATCTTTTGTTTGATTTCTTTGAGACAAGTTTTCCCTATGAGGACATTTCTTTTAGGGCCCGAGTGAGTCAGATTGACAAAATCATATTTCTCTCCATCACTCTCTGTGGGTACCATTTGATGAGCCTGTGGGTCAAAATCAAATATTCTCTCCAAAGCTAGCATCCCCTTTGGAATACTATTGTTTTTCAACTCAAATATCCCTTCTGTATCACCATTCTCAGGATCCCAATCTCCTTGATCTCTTTTAGATTCATCTATTATCTGTCCTTCGAAGACATTTGAACTTTCCAAAAAGGCCAAGATATGTTTGTCATAATCAAATACCTTAAAATTCTGGACATTATCTAGGACAACTCATATTGAGACTAATTCAACTAAAAATCTCTTTAGCCTAGAATCTTGCATAGGTTCCAAGGTGCTAGCAGCAACAACAAGGGCATCTACAATTTGATTATCTTCTCTAGGGATCAGAGTGATCCCAAAAGCATCAAAGTCTTCAATTAAGTTCCAAATTTTATTTCTATACACAACCAATCTTTTGTTGTGACAAGTATACTGGATGTGTACTTGCTTTACAATTACTTCAGAATCCCCCATTACCATGAGAGAAGTGACCCTATTTTGATGGGAAAACATAAGCCCACGAGCGATGGCTTCATATTCAACCACATTGTTTATGCTGCCAATTGCAGCCTATAAGATGCAAAGTAAGTCTTCCCTTTTAGGTTGGTTAGTTCAATCCCTGCCCCACTTCCTACATTGGACTTGAAGCCATCAAATTTAAGACTCCATAGTTGATCCTTAGCTGGAATCTCTTTCCCTTTTTTAATAACAAGAAATGACTTGCTTGGGATAGGTGGTGGCTCAGACTATTGCTGGCTATCAAGAGTTGAAGGTGATTGGGGGCAGGCTTCAATAAATGATTCTTCTACACTTAAAGCATGTTCAATAATCACTTCCTAAACAACTTCTTGAATCAAGTTGTAATCCAATTCAACTTTTATCAATGCCTCAGGCATTGGTAGAGTATTCGGGGTAGGGGTATTGGAGAAAGGCTGAGACACCTCAATCTCCTCTTGAAACAAAGAGCATAGAACCTGAGTCTGCTCAAATTATGAGGGCTCTTCCTATTGAGAAAGATTGGTTCTAGTGAGGATGGTAGCGTCCTTGGCTTCAAATGGAAATTTATTGGTGGGTACTTGAAGATGATCTTGAAAAATCAGTTGAGGTTGGCCTATATGTTTTAAGATATCTAGGCAGGTTTGGCATGTCAACTCAGAATGGTTGTGATAATGTATCCTACACCAATTATGAAGCAAAAAACTACCCAAATCAGTCTCCTCTCCTAATACTAGCCTATCTTTTTGTAATTTTATTATTAGAACTTGTTGGTTGACCGAGATCATTGGGTCACTCTATTCTAGGGGCAGTGTATCATCAGGATTGAGTACCAAGAAGGTCATGACCTCTTCTCACTTGTAAACTCCTATTTCAGTTTCAAAATATGCTACTTCTTTAGGAGAATCATATTCAGTAATCATGTGTTTAAGCTTAGGTTCAATCTGAATCCTAATCTATGTTGCTATCACCTTGCAAGGCAGCCACATGTGAGTGAAATCCAAAGACAAGTACCCAACAATACTCTTCAGTATCTCCTAACTCAGGAGCATACCATATGTTTCTGGGATATCAACCACTTGGATGTCTATGTAAGTCTGGATCCTTGGATATGATCCAACCTATACATGCATAATTTTTAGTTCCCCTACCACATTAAGCTTGGTTTTGTCCAGTTGAATCACTTTCTTATTGGTCTGGGCAAGACTTAATCCTAACTTGTTACAAATTGAAAAGGGCATAACATTACCCAATGCTCCAGAGTCCAACAAACAATTATGCAGATTCTTTCCAAAGATCCTAAAACTCAAAAGAAAAGGTGGGGTACTGGTCTTACCTTTATAGATGGTCGCATTTGTCTCCTTTATTGGAGTCACTTTACCTTTTCCTTTTGAATGATCTGCCTCCTCCAAGGCTTTCAACACAACCTCCCATTGAGTTAGGCACCACTTCACAATTTCAAAGAATGACAATGATGTCTTTTGTCTCTACATTTCTGCAATGAAATCAAACTCTGAATCATTCCTAACATGATATTTAGGAAAAGAAGGTGGATTACCTTTGTTATGAGAGTCGGAAGGCCCTTTGGTGGTGGTGGGTTATTATCTACATTCTGATTAGGTGGTACCATGTTTTTTGGGGGTGTAGATGTAGTGAATGGGCCCTTATTCTAATTTCTCAGGAAGTGACCACCCTTGGACTAGAAGGCTTGGGTATCATACACATCCTCTTCTGGTCCATTATCTCCCTACATGGGAAATTGATATTTTTCCTCAATGGTCTCATAATTCATAGCAGTACTTACTAACACACCATCTTGATTGGAATTTCCTTGTGGAGGGTGGGAATCAGTTTGTGCAATCTTCACCATTTTTTCCATTTTTGGGCAATTAACCTCAGAATGTGCTGCAGTATCATGGATTCTACACCAATTGGTCATGAAATTGAGATCTGCAACATTTGCAGTGTGTGGTTTATCTTCACTAGACTGATAATTATGGGGAACACCCCCGTTGTTGGGTCCAATGTTCAACTGCCTATTTTTGTTGGACCTCTGATTGTATCCTCTATTCCAATTTTGATGGTTTTGGTTAGGGGAGTTTTGATTCTGGAAGTTCCTATTGGTGTTCTGATTTGTATTATGATTAAAGTAACCACCCTGGTTGTTATAACCTCCCTGATTCTGGTAATTTTGATTTTGGTTTTGTGGGGGGTTAAGTCTAAGTTGTGCCATGTCATTGGAAATTTGTGATTGAGTCTTTTTGATAGTTTCCACCTTATTGGTTAGTTGAATAGTCTGTTCATCTTGCACAGTCTGTCCTACAAATGGAGAGTGAACAAGAGTTGATCCTCCCCCTTGCTGCTGGTAGTTTTGAGGTTGTTGGGAAGAATATTGAATGCCACTAGAAAAAAGGGAATGGTAGGTGAGGCTTGTAACTCAAAAATAGGTCCATATTGGGAGGAAGACATCCCTAGGACCATATTGAACAAAGGTGGATTAGGCATCTGATAACCCATAGGGGCAAGGGCTCCTCCTAAACTTCCTGATTGCAAACTTATCTGATGTTGAAATTTAATGGCTAGGTGATAAAATTTTGACAAGTAGTCTATCTCATCAGGAGCATAGGTTCTCTATAAAAATAAGCCAATCAGGGGATCAACAACTCCCAAATATTCCATAATGGCAATATTTTCAGCTATTAAGTAAGGGTCATGTAACCTACAAAACATCCTTTGGAATCTAGTGTTGAATAACAATAATGGTTCATGAGGTTCCTTCCTTATGGTAGCAAATTGATGGTACAAGATGGCCGGGTCTACATAGACCCAAAACTGGTTAATAAAGGCATTTTTTAAATTTTCCTAGCTTGGAATAGATCCCTAGAGAAAATTTAGGTACCAGTTTTATGCCATGTCCCCCAAACAATAATGAAACAACCTACATATGACATCCTAGTGAGCCACCTAAGCACAGGTACAAGCATCCTTGAATTCTTGAAAATGCTCCTCGACACTTCTTGATTCTTCATGCATGTACTTGGAGCAAAACCTTTATGGATTTTTTGGTAGATCATGTATTCCACCAGGGATAGTCCCTAATGGAAAGGGGTTATTCACAAAGTAAGCCATTGGTGGTGGTGGGATTGGTTGAACTAGGGGGTGATATTGGTCGAACTGGGGGTGGTGTTGGATTTGGCAGAAATCCAAGTGGAGTAAGTGCTGGTGACAATGGTAGGATGAAAAATCCATGAGCTTGAGGTTTATGTCTAATCGGGGTTCGAAGTTAAATCAATGGTTTAGGGTCACTAGAGGATCTAAGAATCCTCCCATATTTTTTTGGTGAGAATGACCTAATCTGAGCCAGCTTGTTCCTTCTGGCCCTCCTTCTAGTGCCAGATCTGTTGATGCTGAAAATGACCAAAAAAATGCTAAACAAAATATTTCTACTCTATTTCTCCTGAAAAATAAAGACAACATATAGTAGCCTAACTCCCAAGGTCCTGGTAGTTGCTTCTCAACTGTCTGGTTTCACTCAATCGGTCAATGAAACTATAATATTCAAGGGGCCTTTGCTGGTGATAAGCAATGCAAGTAACAACAGATTCATCAATCTATACTTAATGAAAAAAGAGGGGGGGTTTAAATAAACATAAAAAGATAGGTCAAAGCATAAATTAGTAAAACATGAATAAAATTCTCCTATATCTAGGCATATGCTTCCAACAACGAATGTTAGTTTAACAAATCAAGAAACCCATAACATGATGCAATTTACAGAATAATCCATACTATTGCATACATCTACAGTGCTTAGTTTAACCATCACAATTACTCATCACAATACTCTTAAAATTTAAAAAGAACAAACTCTTCATTTGTTGCTAATAACATAGGTCAACAGACATGAAACAATTCCATCCATAAACAATATAATGGAATAATCGTTGACATCTAGTCCCTTCTATTGATTCTCATCAAATAAGAAATATTTATGCTTCAACAAACTCACTAGCATATAGACAGATTATGATTCATTAACCTCATCCAAGAAGTTCCATTTGAACAAAAAATTGAATAAAAACTGTATCTAAATCCAACATCAACTAAAACAAGTATCTTTGCTCAAAGCTGTAAAACAAATCCTATCTGCTATCATCAGGTGGCCAAAGAACAAAAAAAATGACCAACCCATACAAAAGAGGCAGAATGTCCATTTTATAGAGAACCTGCCCGTGTGAACCAAAGCTAGGGTTACAAAGAAGGTTGGCCACCAACCAAATTAGTCCTGATAGCCAGCAATAACTCGTCGTCCAACATTGAATGCACGAAATGCCCCTTCAGATCGATCTAGGATCACCCAAAGCTAGGGTACAACACCTCGAGCCACACTCGCAATCAATGCCCCATCCACGCAGAAAAAATTGTGTGTGAAACACCAGCATGAAAATGAGCCACCGATCAAATCCGAGCCACAAACGAATGACTCAGATCGAGCCAAACTAGGATGATCCCATCACATCCCGCCTACCTGCCATCAATACCCCATCAACCTGAAGCAGAAGAATGGAACTGCACACACAAGCCCAACTTGCCCTCAGCCACAAAGTGTACCCAAGTGTATCCCATGAATCCCATCATATCCTTGACACACACACACTCCATCCCCTCATTCATGGAAACACCAACCTTCTTGATTCAACCTATAGATAGAGAGCCATAATTAATGCTCAATACACCATCAAAATCCAATTCGGTCAATTAGAATACCCAAGGTAAGAAAGCCAAGCACAAACCCAGGTGGAGGCAGAACTAGAAATAGGTGGGAGTGGAGCCAAAATAGGAATAGGAACAAAGAGGAAAATAGGTGGAGGCAGAGAAAAAATAGGTAGGAGTGGAGAGGACAACAGACGGAGGCAGAGCCAAAACAGGTAGAAGTGGAGCCAAAACAGGTAGAAGCAAAGCCAAAATAGGCAGAAGGGGAGCCAAAATAGGCGAAGGCAGAGCCAAACTTGGCAGAGGTGGTGACAGAACCAAGATGAGATGTTTCACAAATTCTCGAACTCAAATCCCACTCCGGCTCCGGCTCTGACGAAGGGAAGGAAGACCAAGGTAGACACAAGAGAAATAAACTGAACTAAAGGCCAAACACAATGAAAATAAAACAAAGACACAAGACTCAAATCCCATTAACTTTTCCAAATTTCAGAGTTAAGTTCCATCCCAGTTCTGCCTCTGACAAAGCAAAAGAAAAGGAAAACTGAGGAAAACCTAAGGGAGGAAAACCAACCCAAAGGCTGAAGAGAAACAAAACAATGGGAAAATGAGAAGGCTGAAAGTGGAGCCGGAATGTGAACGGAAACCAAAATGCGAACTGAGTGAAAGTTCAGAGTTAGGCTCCATCCCGATTCCACCTCTGGTAGAACAAAAAAAAAAACAAGGGAAAACCCAAGGGAGGAAATGAACCCCTAGGTCTCAAAGAAAAACACCAAAGGAAAATAGAAGGCAAAAGGAAACCACCAGGAACCCAAGATAAAGGCCAAACCCAAAACCCACCTTAAGCCCAAATGAACAAACCAAAAGGCGGAGGTAGAGGTGGAACGAGAACATAAACCAAACTGTGAACTTTGTGAATGTTCAGAGATAAGTTCCATCCTTGTTCCAACTCAGGAAAGGATAGACCAAAGAGACCAACAAAAGACAAGCAAGACTACGATCATAATGGAATCCCAAAAACAAGTTCAAACCTAATTCTGTTCCAGTTTCGCTTCTGACAGAACAAAAGAAAACAAAGTGTTGGAAGAAAGAAAACCTTCCAAACTTTGTTGAATAACAAACAAGGATAAAAAACAAAAAAGGGGGACCCATTTTGACCAAGGAAAAATATGGGGTGGTTATGCAAGTTATAACAGGACGGATGCCCCTTCCTCTTTCAAATTCCACAAGTGGCACATCTCTTATCAATTCTTCTTTATGGAGGGTTAACTATTCAATTATTTATGTGGGATCTTGTGCCTTAGGGAAAGCCCCTACGTAGCCTAGGTTATTATTCACCTTCCAAGCCTCATCCATCATAACCCTACTGTAGGTATTCATTCTCATCATGTTTTGTTTTTCTTCACAATTTCTTATGACATCTTCTAAAAGGAAACTATGGTCATACCCTTTCAATTTCTGGAAAATTTTGGCATCACAATTGAAGTGTTCAAGATCAAAAATTTCCCTATTTTTTCCGACCAAAAAGCCATACTAATCCATTTTACCACTAACCAAGTCATAGCCTGAATCAAAGATAATAGTGAAATCAACAAAGCATAAAGTGGAAGGCATGAAATTCTACCTCCCATAGCTCTTTAAAAGCATGAAAGCTAAAAATGACAATTGCCTTATGATCTCTAAATAAGAAACATTGTCTAGCACAATCTTAGGTAGCAAATAAGGTGCAACTTCAAATCCATAAACCCTGATAATAGTACAATCCCCAAACATGTACCAGTCCCCCCAATTTTTATTTATCCCTACTTCATGACCCATATATTTTGGTCAGAGAAATCTTAAGATCACTAGAGAGAGTTTGTAGTCACATTTATGGCCTATCATCTTGTATAGTGGTTTGACAAAATATTCCTCAAAATACAAGCAATGGGAGCTCCCACACCTGCTATCCCACATAGATGTCCATATTTGTACATTCCTTGAATTTCCATCATTATATAAGTCTTTTATTCTTAATTCCTCACCCCTTATCCCCATCACCTACCCTTTGTATAATATCATGTGCATGAAAAGAGAATAGTGCTTGAAATTAATGGCTTCACCATTATTCTTGATGATATTGAGGGAATTATTGATGGCCTCTGATAAATACTCTGCATAATCATAGGATCGGGCATTATGGCTCTGGATGTCTATGGCTAAAACCATGGGAACAATTGTCATGTTCTCAAGAACATCAATTCCTAGTACTTGACCAGCCGAGTAATAATTGTATTGAAAGTATTCTTCAAACAAAGCCACAAAGAATGGGGGCTTATCTTCACTAGATAACCTCATAGTTTGGTTACCCACACCTTTAACCCTATGTAGAAGCAATTTAAACCTCTTGTAACTTGTGTCCATGGTACGGTATTCCTCCAACAAGTCTCTAATTCATAATTTTGTTTTCAGGGAAGTGTCTAGCTAAAAAATCATGGAAATATAATCTGGCTTTATGACCATGAACTATGACCCATCAGGAAAATGAAATGTTCTCGTCTTCAGATTGTAATTATTTTCTAACACCTTGATTTACTCTACATTCACAAAGACATTGGATACTACAAGTTTACCCAAATTCAAATTCCATGGGTTTAACATTGGGCTATGCTGGAATTTCTTCCTATAATGATAAATAAAGAGGTCATAACCCCTAAATGGAGTCCATACATCTCCCAAATTTTTATGTTTATCTTCTAATGTCACACACGATGGGTTAAGTTGTGCTATTCTTTTCGATTTTGGCCCAGACCTAGGACATTGATCAATTAAGTCTTGATTCAATTTCCTAGCTTCAGTTTTCTATCTTTTTGCTTTTTGTTTGCTTGGGGTTTTTTCCATCTCAACCCTACTCATGCAATGATTTAATCTACTTACTGAGAAAATACTTTGAACTGAGTCTAGACCACTTACTTGGATAAATTTTGTAAATTTCCAACTTCCTACTGCCATCCAACTTGGTTCTACAAATCCTTCAATTACAATTCACAGTTATTTCAACTTCTTTGAGGCCGTATTTATCAAATTTTAGGACACTGCATCGCATCACCTTTATGATCAAGTTCTTTATTAATAGCGATAGTCTCATCAATATTTTTGTTAGTCATATCAATCAGACTAATCATCATTTCATAACTATTGAAGAGACTTTTAATTAAAATGCTCATTGTTTCTTTGATATGTTGGTATGGCGGTGTTTTTCCCTTCCCTTTTGTTGTTTACCACACTACTGCCTTTCTCAAGGCTTCTTGTTGTAGGGTTGCGGTGTATACCACTCTACCACATATGTTTCTCACCTTCCCAATGGTATAGCAGTGAATTATTTTGATCATTACTTGAACAGTGTCGATGAGACAATCTTATTTGTCTTACCGATATCTCAATGTCTCTTCGACATTAGATCTTATGTTCCTTTGATCTTGGTTTCCGGTGTTGATGAGACAAGTTAATGTCTCTTGCTGATATTCCACTATCTCATAGACAATTACTTTGATATATCCAAGAGTTTTGTTTCATTGAGAACTTGTAGATATACCTTGTCAATGTGACATAAGTGATTCTCTCCTCAATATGCCTATATCTTGTTGCCATTTCATTGTTTTACATCGTCAGTGAGACATATAAATAAGTCTCTTCAACATAGGGGTGTCTCATCTACATTTCGGATCTGTGCTTTGTGCTAATGTTGAGGAGACTTTGGAGGGACTCTCATCGACATGGTATTGTCTTGGCAATATGCTATGTGCAATCATAGGATTATTTCAAAGGAGGAATATGCTTTGATGTTGTGATCAAGGATTTTATTTGGAAGCTCACATAAGGGATTTTATTAAATTTAAGTTATTATGACAGGAATTCTATGCATATGGTGGATGTAAGAGATGAGTGAAAATGGAAGTATGCAAAAATAATTAGGATGAAATTTTGGCTACAACACAATCCATGATTAAAAAAGGATGATTCTTATGGCCTAAACTTTGAAATTATTCAGTAATATTATTTGTGTCGATACAAATTACCTATTGCAATATCCTTAAATTGTTGAATATTTGGTATGAATTGTTGCCAGAAAAAATTAGGATTGCTTGGATGCTTCTTCCATTCATTTTGTATCAATATTTTTTCGTGAAGACAAAAAAGTTAATAGCTCAATCAAGTAGAGCTTTTATGATTTTCAAATGAAGAGTAAGGTACATTTTTATTTCTGCTACATTACATTCATGTGCATAAATAAAATTAGAAGATTACATTACTACATTGCACTTATGTAGATGCATATAATATAGGAAAGATTGCACAATCCTTTCAAAAATGCAATCTTTATTTATAATTTAAATTTATTTTGTTCCACACAAGCCATGGAACTGACTATTTGAATGCATATAATCGAAAAACTATACATTTATAGATACAAAAGAGAAAAATGCACATAAAGAGAAAGGGGACCTGTCATTGCCTCAATGACGAATCTCAGTTTCTTTGTTCTGCATCATCTTCAGTCTTCCTGCTTGTTTAAGCCTCGAAGTTGATGTCTTCCTAGTTGCTCCTAGGTTCCCTACATTTGAGTGAGAAGAGTGTTGTTAGAGCAATGAAGGATCACTAGTCAAAATATGTGCATACATCTATAAACATATACTTTGATCATCATGTGCATTCAAATAACTTGCATACCATAGATGTCCAGGAAAACAATAAAGTTATCAAACATATCTATGATATGCTCAGTTTTATCTAACATGTTTTCTCATTATGCAGGTATAGATAAAATTAGGTTGTTTTTTTTATCTAGTTACAACATGTGGGGTGAAATGTGGCTCCCACAAGGGCTAAGCCCATCCTTTTGCCCTATTGTTTCATTTGAGAAGGATAATCACAAGTAAACCATCCATGAAGCATTAAAGATCAATCTTTGCAAGGATAGTGGAGTATGTTGGTAAGGGGTAATCTCCTTATTGATAAATATTTATCCTTATTAATAAGAACATTCCACTATCAACATAGCCATGATTCTAACAAAACTGATCATCAAGGATTCCAAGATAGTTTTCATTAACAGTCTGGTTAAAAGTAAGTAGCCCCATGAATCATAATAGTCACAAGAATTGAACATGAGGGGAAGTCATGTAGATTAAAATATTATGCAATAGTCATCACTTGCAAAGATAGAGACAGCATGTTTCCACATAAGAAATTAAATCAAATGCATGAAAGGTACAATGATGAAGTCCATAATAGTGAATGTTGCTTAAGAGGGATTGAAGGACAACATTTTGTATCAAGGAGAAAAAGGAAGCCTCAAACTCTGTTGTACCTGAGTATGACAGTACCTGAGCTTCTAGTGTATCTAGATGGAACCTATAGCCGAAAAGTGTAGTCTCCATCTGAAGGAACCATCTTCGGAGCTCTTCGTTGAAATGAGGGTTGAAAACATTAGAAGAAAAGAAATACCATAATTCTAAAGTAACAATTTCTATCAAGACAAATGTTAGAAAGTATATTTAAAAATACAAATCCTTACAATTGGACCAAATAGATTATGATTTTATCTTTAGAATGTAGGAAATTTCTTTGTTAAGTACTTATAAATTCCTACACATAAGTTCTGCTTCAGAGCGAAAACATATGGAAGTGTTTCACATCGGCTCAAGGTACAATCCAACCTAGTTATGACACTAGTAGAAATCCATTTTTTCTTGAACCGTCCATACTTGAATGTTGCATTACAATATATTCTTCCTGCACAAAAAAATGCCACATATTAACCCCTTCTAAATAAAACTCAAAATTCCATGAAAAAATGAGTCCCCTATATTAGTAAGTAGGCAATCTATAGGGCATAGTTTGATTTTATACAAGGATTCTCATGAAAGTAATCTTCAAGTGACAATGAGTGAGTTGTTTGACATTGCAGCTGATGATGCAATATCCAATCTTAAAGGAAATTAGCAAAGTAGTAAATGTGAAAGAAAATCAAATTGTACACAACAAACAATTCCAAATGTTATCCTGCATAATGCCTTAAGTTTGAAGACAAAAATCTCATTGTATCTTGATGAAAGTAGTGACCTTAATGGTCAATCATTGGAAACCATGGTTTTAAAACATGCTATTGTGCTTTTGGAGGAAAATTTTTAAGCAAGGTAGTGAGTGGTGGTTTGGAACAATGGCAGGTATGAAGGACTTTCTTTATATTCATACTATGTAGTCTAGCTTAAGACAACTTTCTTAGAAGAGATTGAAGGCAGATTATGGAACTCAAAGGTTACCATGATAAAGATTAAAGAAAATACTGAGATCTATTTAAAATCCACTATCATGAAGATATTAAAGATGTAAAATGAAAAACCCTAGCAATTGGAGTAATGAACATAGTGTGAAAGAGGACAGTGTGCTAAGGAAGATTTAGGAGATCTCCACATTATCTAATCATAGGAAAATACATCATTTTTTAAATTAAAAGAAATTATTCTAAAACCTATATAGGACACATTGATACTTCAAAAGCATCTGATTTATTTTTTTAAATTAAAAGAAGTCATTCTAAACCCTATATAGGATACATTGATACTTCAAAAGAATTTGAAGGAATTTGATATTATGAAAATATATGTCAATTAAATACCTAGATTACAAATAGTAGCGTGAACATTGTAACCCTTGTTGATCAGAGCAGGAATGAGATAAACAACAATGAATCCTATGCCTCCTATCACACACATCTCCTTACCATTCTCTATCATTCTTTACTAAAAAAATTCTCCATTTTGGCGGGCTACACCTGAAAATAAGGTTTCAACAAAAGTTTTATTGTATGTTTAATAAAATGAAAACTCCATTCTGGTAGGCTATGCCTGAAAATAAGATTTCGATGAAATATTTAGAGTATGTTTGTTAGAGTTCTAGAGTATTTTGGCGAGATACATTCTTGATTCCTTAAATGATTTATTTAAATGGATTGTGATTGACGTGATTTTATGCATTTAGTGTTGTACATTGTAATGATGCCATGATTATTGTACTATTGTCATCTCTTCTTATACCCATTGTAGTATGGAAGTGTTTTTCCCTTCCCTTCTACTATTTACCACACTATCACCTTGCTCAAGGCTTCTTGTTGTAGGGTTGTGGTGTATACTTCTCTACCGCATATGTTTCTCACCTTCTCAATGGTGAACATACAAGGGAAACCCAACATGAACCCTTCATATACACATATACCCTAGATACAATAACAGACACTTCCATACACCTATCAAGTATCTACGCAAAATGTGGTACCCAACAATACGAATGACATACCAAATCCATAGGTGGATGCTTTAACTACACAAATTCTTTCTTTATAAAAACAAATTGAAAGCATGCAAGTAACAACCAAAAAAATCCTACAACATGTAGGACCTACATCCATATCCCTTTGATAGGACTATCTACATTCTGCCTTTTCCACAAGGATACACAATCCCAAACTTTTCAAAGTACAAAGGGATAGGCAACCAAATAGAGAACATCAAATAATTCAACATGACTTGCATTGACATTGTATCGGAGCATACATACCTGATGAGGTTATTCCCCAAAACTCTTACGGGTCCTGCACTTGAGTGGTTTTCACGATTACCAGGAGCCATACAAACATGGTTTGAGTTAACCAAAAAATTTATAGACAACTATGCATTTAACATCAAAAACAATATCACATTAGCCACTTTATGTACCTCAAAACAAGAAGAGGGAGAGTCCTTTATCAAATACTTCCAAAGATGAAGAAACTTGGTGAGTCGATGCAAGATAGAGATCACTGAGAAAGAAAAGGTGGACATGTTTGTTGAAAACCTCTTGGATGCTTTAAAGGATCCCTTGTAAGTTCATTGTTGTGCCCACTTTGTTGACCTAGTTTAAAAAGGAAAAACGATTGAGAAATCACTTGTCACTAAGGGAACCCTTAAGTTCTGTAAATGTACAAACAATAAACACATGTTCAATGAAAAAAAACAAATACTGGTCTCGAAACAAAAATATCACTAATGACAGGATTGTGGGTACCAAAGCAATAAACACCATTGGTCTTGTTGTCACTCTAAGAGGACTTGGGGCACCGACAACTACACCACAAATCCCTACACCAACAACCAATGACATACAAAACAATTAGGGACTAGGAAAATATAGACCACCTAGGCAATACATTAAACATGAATACACTCCCCTCATAGAACCCATTGAGTCCATACTGAAAAAATGTGTTCAATCAGGTGTCATACAAATACAGGAACCCATGCCTTATGTGTCTGAGTTTAAACCCTCTTGGTGGGATGATAACACTTTTTGTGAGTACCACCAAGGTATAGGAATTAAAACATCTGCTTGTAGACAGCTAAAAATATTATTCAAAACCTTATCAAAGACAAAGTAATTGAGGTAGAGAGACAATAGCAACACACTTCCAATAAAGATCACATGATCTACAAGAGTCCTCTTCAAGACCATGGTTTGGGGAAAGCCTCTAGTTTAGGTACTAATAAAAATAATTCATCCAGTTATATGGCTACTCACTATAATTACTCCAAAATCATCCATCTTCAAGCTGCAGATGGTCGTATCAACACCATTATCATCAAGAAGACCCTAGAATGTGTTGTAAACACTCGTAGAACTAAAATAACTATACTTGGCCCTTAACCTCCCAAGAAGTCCCAAGCTAAAGGCCATTTTAACTTGATGGATCAACTAGGAAAAACCCTAGCACAAATATCCATACTAGATCTACTACGCACGTCACTCGAGCATAGGGCCATCCTGGATAAAATTCTTAAAGAGACAATTGTCCCACACAAGCTCGATGTCACCCAATTTCAATCCATGGTTGGATTCTTGGCGAGCTCTCACCATGTTACCTTCTCTAACAAAGAATACCCCACCCAAAATATGAACCATAATGAATCAGTGCACATTGAAGCCTTCATCTATCAAAGTATGATCAAATTAGTCTTGATAGATGGCAGAGTGGGATTGAATGTTTATTCTCTAAAATTGGTTAATGAAATGTGTTTATTTGAAGCATGTGTGGATAAGAGAAAGAGAATAGTCATGAAAGGTTATGATGATGATGAATGATCCTCCATAGGCATAATAACACTTCCACTCCAATTGGGACCCATAATGTTGGATACGACTTTCTAAGTATTGGATCTGAAAATCTTTTATAATCTTCTCCTCGGTCAACCATGGATTCATGCCATGAAGGCCATTCCCTCCACGTATCATCAATACCTAAAGTTTCCCTACAACGACACTGAGAATACAATCTAAGGTGATCATGATCCCTTTGAGTATTGACTAACCTACAAGGAGTATCTGAATGTTAGGTGCCACTTAACCATGAAACCTCAATGTCAAATTTGACCAAATATATTGACCCCTCCACACTCCACATGAAATTTAATTCAACTCATTCATCTGCCTCCACATCCTCTTCTTCCACTACCAAATCCCTAGATGTCAAGTTCCTAATTCAAAGCAAGGGATACAAATAATACAACATGAACATTGGCTTTTGTATTACCACAATTCCAAAATCATAAAAGACATATGGAAAGCTATGTTACAACATCAAACTTATGATCTTGATTCATATACCTCCTAAAACTACTTTCATAAAATGGGGAGACCTTGGTAAGGAAGATATTGAAGATGTGTCTGACTGGATCTATAAAGAAGAGGCGACATCACTTCCAATACAACAATATGGTAAAGGGTTTCTAATGATGCAAGGAAAAGGTTATGATGGCACTAGTGAGTTAGGAATACAAAAAAAATGGAAGAAGAGAGCCCTACATACCTACTAAATGGGGGAAGAGTCTTGGGTTAGGGTGGAAGTCACTGAATATTGGTTCCACTAAAACCAATTTTCCTTCAAATAAGAAAGTGTGTGCTTCTAAATGTATCGAGACATCAAAGGATTCTGAAAACAACTTTTATGATGATAAATATTCTAAAAATTGAGAATCGAAATCCTATGCCTCTAGCATTTATGAACTAGATAACATTTTACATGATCCACACACACCTAGCCCTAGGGTAATCAACTATATGAACGTTAAAATATGAGACAGTACATCAATACTTACTGTTGACAATGATTTTGTTGGACTAATTGCCAGCACCCTTCAGGTTCGCGACATGGTTTAACCGCCTCCCATGGATCTTAACTAATGCTTGTATTGGAAATTTCCAAGTCAATATTTTGGTGCAATGATAAGGCCAACAATTGGTATCAGAGCCAGTCATGGATTCGAACCCCTCGAGTGATGCTGAGGGGGGATTGTTGGACTAACCACTAGCATCTCCCTTCGGGTTCGCAACATGGTTTAACCGCCTCCCATGGATCTTATGTGATGCTTGTATTAGGCATTGACAGGTTGATATTTTGGTGCTATGGCAAGGTCAACATATTTCACTCACATCAATAGTCTCGAATAAAAAACTCTACATATAGACCGCAAAGAAGCCTATTCGTCTTGAAATATATGGAACAAGAAAATCTCAAAGGGAAAATCTACCTAAACAGGACAACAAGATTAACTCAATTCAATCCCAAGTCTCTGGTAGTTAGGTCATGATCATACTAGCTTCACTTCAGGGTATGATGTGAATTTTTTGTTAATCTGAAAGGGAATATGTTCGTAAATTCTGATTTTATATTCGACACTGAGTTTTCAATTTGGATTTTAAGAACAATTATCATGAAATCAAAAGATTTGAAATAATATTTCATGAACATGGAAAATTTAATTTGCTATCACTTAAGTAGATTTAGCTTTAAATATTCAACATTAATTTATGTAAAATGAAAGATTTTAAATAAATTTCCATCCATCCATCCATCTTTTTTTTTTTTCGGAACATTTTCAAAGAAATTTAAGCATCTATTCTAAAATAAAGCATAAAAAGAAAAAAAATAGAAATTAAAAGGTTCTCCCAGTTATTCTCCATGCATTCCCCAAATAATTAATTAAATCAAAGAAAACCAATTTATACTTCACCAAATTGCTTCATAGCTACATACAAAACAGTGTGATCTTTTAAAGAGAGGGTTCCGTTTGGACACTGAGTAGTTTCTATATACACCCTTAAATGGTGAAATATACAAGCTTGTTCAGTGGAACTAACAAAACCATCTACAAAAGATTCATGAGATAGGTAGCTATCAAATTAGCTTTAATATTAATCAACGTCTATGTGCATACAAGTTTTTAGTCCAGAATGATTCAAAAAACAAGAAAAAGGAACAAAACTTAAAGAAGCTTTGGCTCTTCCGACATCCACAAATTCTGAACTTAAAATGAAGAATGATATCCGCTGGCCTTTTATAGAGAACAAGGCACAAACAAGATAAACCAAATACATGAGAGGAAATCTAAGGGACGAATCACATCAAGGCACATGGAAGAAAAGTGATTGGCCATGAAATTACAATTGAAGTCTTTGAAGATTGACTTCAATTGCTCATTGAAGCTCTTCGGATTCCAATCTTTTCATTTGAGTGTAATAAATTCCCATATATATTCAAGGTGATCTAGTGGAAATTCAATTCTTACGTGCCTCAAGTTCAATCTTGGTTTGAACATTCAAGGAATAGGTAGCTCCTAGAATGTGCATAGTCCTCTGCTACATGCTTAAACTCTAGAGTCCTGGGATTCTGGTGTCTGACATTTCTTTGCAATGAATTTTATCTGAGCATGAGCCTCTAAAGAGTATCACTAAACCTGGTAATACCATTGGATCCATTTGAAAAATTGATTTGCCTGACCGTCCATACCTGAACTTTGCATAACAATCTATATTTCCTACAGTCACAAATTCCACATATTAAATCCCTTAAAAAAAAACATTTATAAACATCTCATGTAAATAAAACCATTATTCAAATGTTATAATATTAATTCCCATAAATAACATGCTTTCCAAAGAATTTCATAAATTATTATATGATTATCCTTTACATATATACTAGATCACCGAACTATCAGACTCATTAGATAATCACAATTTTTCAAAACCTTATTCGACCGAAACCCAGTACTCGGTATTCAACTTTACCCACAAAATTTCCCCAGACTTTGGTTTTACCGGACTTCCAGCTATCCCAGGCTTCCATTATCGGACCAGAATGCATGAATTGCTTTAACCTTTTCACCTTTCAAACATCTCTGGTTTCCAATATATAACACCCAAAACAGTTTACTACGAAGCATTCTTTTAAATTAAAGATCTCTTTTAGCTTTCCTTTTCTCGGCGATCTTCCAAATAGATAGCTCATACCATAAGAGTAAAACAAAAATACATTGGGTCCCCAAGCCTTACAATCCTAGGGTGTGTTGTGAGACCACACAACAACTTGTAACCAATAAAACCAAATTTAAAAAAAAAAATGAGTAATTAAATCACCTATTGTAAATAAAAAATTATATATATTTTAAAATAATAACCGTTACCTTTACCTAGATTCTGGCATAAAAAGTAAAATTCCCCTTGGAAACATCCATGTGTGCTCTGATTTATTCCAATTTTCGGAACTCAATAAAAAGAATCAGTTCATTACATTGAACTACATAATATGATAATCCTCCAAAGCCAACCAAAGATAGAGCCTTGCTACCAGTCAAGCATCCATAGCCCCAACAAGGTTATCTCTGTAATTCCCCCAAACATAGCTCTACTACTAGCCAAGCATCCATAGCCCCAGTAGAGTTATTTTGATAGCCTAAAGAGTTGATTTCTCTCTCTCTCTCTCTCTCTCTCTCTCTCTCTCTCTTTTGTAGATATAACAATGATAGCTCATTTTCACTTTTGATATTTCAATAATAGCTCATTTTCAACTTGCAGGAAGCAAAGCCCGCTATTAGGTTGGTAATTACAATGGTAGTGAAGGTTACATTTTTATTTTCATTCAATCTCAATCCCTTCATCATTTTACCATTTCCCAAAAATTCACTTAAAATATTCCCTATTGGTGTGTATTTCTAGCTAAATTTTACCGCCTTATGCCAAATCCTAGCTAACTGTAAACCGTTATATGTTAAAAGATATGCATAAATTAAAATTTAGCAACAAACAATTTAATCACCAAATTAAATCTAAATTTAGAAACATTAGTTACCACCCTTCCGATAAATTCTTATGGCAGGCGCTAAAACTTAAGCTAGCATTTCTGATTTGATGGCGTTGCTCCTCATTAATGGATCAAAATTATCATGATTGCATAGGAACACGATCATAATATTCTTCATTTAATTCACACACCTAATTTTGCACATATCATTTCTCTTCACTTATCCAAGTGATGATGTGTACTTATTTACCAATTTAATTTTTTCTTTTTCCATTCCGCACATACCAACAACTTCATAACTAATACATCTAAAATAATTTGAAAAGACCACAATTAACTTCGAAATCTTCAAATTTCTTGATTCAAAATCTTCATACTATTCAATTTTGAATCAATTTATCACCAAGAATGTGAAGAATTAATTTGATTTAACCTTCATCTCTGGAAACGCTTGTCCGGTTGTCACCTTGCTTACAATTTTTGAGACTTCTCTAAAGGAAACTATGTACCGCACTTCTTTCACGACTTTCTATAAATTCTACATTTCTTCCTTCTAAATTCTTCACACGTCCTCTTAGCTTTCTTCACTTATTTTGCATTTTGTGTTTTGTTTATTTCTATTTGCTTCTAGGCCATGGATACTCCAATTTGTTTAAGCTGCTCTTGCCACCTAAATGTCTTTTTAGGAAGTATCACATCCCAAAGGCTTGAAAAGGTTTTCTTCATTAAGACTTCTAGTTTTACTATTCCAAATTTATGATTAGTCCTCGAGAAAAAATATGTTGAATCTAGTCCCTACTATCTCTTTTACTCTAATGTGGCTTCTCATTTTTTAGCTTCTCTTCTCGATATAGGGCTTTCTATTGAAGATGTTCGCTCAACTGCCAACATGATAGTGAGACATGAATATCTGAAGAACTTGGACACTATTTTATCTATGGTGCACCCGACCATTAGAATCCCCTCGATGGATGATATTCCTTGGTTCTTAGAGGATGGGGAAATAGTTCCTCTCCGGCCTTTTCTCTCAAACCTCCATATTCAAGACTTTGAAACCCACTAGGAACTTGCCTATATTGGTTATTTAGCTTTGATAGATGAGGCTTCCCATATTGACTGAATAGTTACCACCACCACCTGTAACTAGGCTCCCTCTTTTTGACTTTTTGATGTTTTGAAACAAGAATTCCAATACTAATGTATATACATGATATACACATATATATATAGCTTTTAGTACTTTCAAAGGATGCATTTACTGTGTATGGTTTTATCATTTTTTTCATTTCACCGTATTTCTTTACAAATGTTTAGATTAACTCTCATGTATGCAAGATAAGTTCAGTAGAATTCACAAATTCAGAGGTCAAACAAAGAAAACAAAAAACAAAAGAAAAAAAATAAAACCTAAAAAAAACTAACCCTAACCCTAACTAAGCATCTAATCTAACAAATGATTAACTCTAATAAAATAAATAATTCTAATTTCTATGATTATTTCCATTGTCATTTTGGTATGAATTACAATAGGTTTATCTTTAAATTCATTTAGTAAAATTTTGACTATCCTACTGCGACAACAAATTGTTTTGAAATTTATGTGTTTAACAATCATAAATTCAAAAGTGTAATTACCAATGACTTGGCTCATATGTATGAAAATGACCTCATTAAAGGTCGATTGCACACACTTAATTTGATGCAACCATACTCTACCTTCTTCCAGCCCTGATTCATGGTTCATTTATCTACTATGCTTGTCTTCATGAACGGTTGTGTCCATTTTTTGACTTTCTCGTCCAAGAATTTTTATATCTTCAACCTTGTCTTCACTTTACATTTTTTTAGACCAAGATATATCACAATTTATATTATCATTAGAGAGAAAAAAATTAAAAGAATGATATTATGTAATTTGCATAAAATCAAGGAAATTTCCCTTTTTATCGTGTAGATTTTCTATTTGGGGTAAAATATATGTGTCTCCCACTTGGTTTTCCTACTCCTTTTATTCATTTGTGTTTTCCATGTATAAGAAGAATGATGACTCATCAACATCATTTCCTCGTTTCTGATGCAATATTCTAAAATATTGGCATTCTTATTTATTTCCCTAAAACATGTTATGATTTTCATTGTAATAATTGCAGTTATCCAAATGTTTTGATGTGTTAGTTGATTTTTTTACATTTTCAATTTTACTAGGGTTGCACACAATGTTCACTAATGTTTCATCCCTTCTAGTAGTTAGAAATTCTTCTATTAGAAAAATTATTTTACACATGGCTAAGCTCACCATAGTTAAGAAATTTTTACAATCAAGTTCACCGTGATTAGTCGTATCATGAATTTTGCATTCGGTGATCCTACCAAAAGTCAAAAAACTTAAAGGATATAATCTCTGATTAAACATTTTCACAAGTTTCTCAACTTCCATATTGAAATACTATCTTTTCTTTGTCTTTAATTTACAAGCTTTAAGACTCAGGCCAAAAAAATTTGAACAATGATTTCCCTCCTTCTAGCACCAGTTCCTATTGACAATGATTTCACTCACATCAGAAGTGTCAAATCAGAAACTGCACAGAGAGACTATGAAGAAGCCTATTCTTCTTGAATAATATGGAACAAGAAAATCTCGAAGGGAAAATCTACCTAACCAAAACAACAAGATTAACTCATCTCAATCCTAAGTCTCTGGTAATTAGGTCATGATCATGCTAGGTTTGTTTCATAGTATGATGTGAATTTGTTGTTAATCTCAAAGGGAATATGTTCGTAAATTCTGATTTAATATTAGACACTAAGTTTTCAATTTGGATTTTAAGAACAATTATCATGAAATCGAAAGATTTGAAATAATATTTCATGACCATGGGCAATTTTATTTGCTATCACTTAAGTAGATTTAGCTTTAAGCATTCAACAATTTTTTATGTAAAATGAAATATTTTCAATAAATTTCCATCCATCAATTTATTTTTTTGGAACATTTTGAAAGAAATTTAAGCATCTATTCTAAAATAAAGCATAAAAAAAATGAAATTAAAAGGTTCTCCTAGTTATTCTCCATGCATTCCCCAAAAAATTAATTAAATCAAAGCAAACTGCTTTATACTTTACCAAATTGCTTCACAACTACATACAAAATTGTGCGAGATTTTAAAGAGAGGGTTCCGTTTGGACACCAAGTAGTTTTTGTATACACCCTTAAATGACACAGTATATAGGCTTGTTCAATAGAACTAACAAAACCAACTAAAAAAGATTCATGAGATAGGTAGCTATCAAATTAGTTTTGATATTAATCAACGTCTACGTGCATACAAGTTTTTAGTCTAGAATGATTCAAAAAATAGGAAAGAAGAACAAAACTTAAAGAAGCTTTGGCTCTTTCGACATCCACAAATTTTGAACTTAAAATGAAAAAAAATATACCTTGTCCTTTTATAGAACACAAGGCACAAACAAGATAAAACAAATACATGAGAGGGAATCTTAAGGGACGAATCACATCAAGGCACGTGGAAGAAAAGTGATTGACTAGGAAATTACAATTGAAGTCTTTGAAGATTGACTTCAATTGCTCATTGAAGCTCTTTGGGTTTCAATATTTATTGTCAAGGTCCTTTTATGGAACCAAACCAATCCATTTGTTTGAGTGTAAGAAATTCCCATATAAATTCAAGCTGATCTAGTGGAAATTCAATTCCTACACCTCAGGTTCAATCTCGGTTTGAACAGAGCTCATGGTCATGCACTGACATGCCTGGGTTAGACCATGAGCTAGTCTTACATCACTTGCCATTGAATCTAGATGCAAAAACAGTAAAGAAAAACTCTAGAAAATGCATCCACAAATCGCCATGTTGGTCAAGATAGAACTAAAGAAACTCTTGGATGTTGGCTTCATCAGATCTATTGCTTATGCAAATTGGATCTCCAATCTGGTACCTATCACAAAACCAAATGAAATCCACATATGTATTGACTTCAAATATTTAAACAAGGCATTCCCTAAGGATGACTTTCCTCTCCCAAACATCGACATGATCGTCAATCTTACAATAGGATACAAGATGTCCCTTATGGATGGTTTCTCTGATTATAATCAAATTCATATTTCTTTAGAAGACCAACATAAAATAATTTCACTTGTCCCTATAGTAACTATTACTAAAATGTCATGCCCTTTGGGTTAAAAAATGCAAGAGATACTTAACAACATAAAATGAATACAATATTTCATAACCTAATCCATACCCTAATGGAGGATTGTGTTGATGATCTCTTGGTAAAGTCCTTAACCAGAGCTGATAATCTAAAGGTTTTAGACAAATTCTTTTAACGAATAGAAGCATACAAGGTCCGTCTCAACCCAAAGAAGTGTGTCTTTCAAGTAAAATCTAGAAAATTGTTGGGATACATTGTCTCTCATAAAGACATAAAAGTTGATCCCACCAAGATGAAATCCATCATCGACATGTCTCTAGAAAAGAACATTAGTTAATTAGGGACATTAAAAGGGATACTACAATCTATTAGGAGATTCATTGCTCAACTCGTTGACAAATTCCATCAGTTTCAGTACCTATTACATAAAGAGACCAATTTCATATGGACCAAAAAATACTAGGAAGCCTTTCAATAGATAAAAGAGTACCTCCTAACACTGCTTGTGTTAATGCCACCAATAGATGGGAAGCCCCTCATATTATATGTATCTACAACCACAACAACATTGGGGGCACTACTTGCTCAAAATGACCATGAGGAAAAGGAAAGATCAATCTACTATAATAGAAGGACCTTGGTGGGGTACAAAATAAAATACACTCCTATCGAACAAGCCTACCTTGTAGTGGTCTTTGCAACATAGAAGTTAAGGAATTACATATTGAACCACCAAACAAAGCTAGTAAAAAAAATTGATCCAATCAAGTATCTTCTCAATAGAGCAGCGTTAACAGGGTGATTATCAAAATGAGTCATGGTCCTTAGTGAATATGACATCTAATATTTCGAGTGCAAGGAAATCAAAGGATAGGTAATAGCAGATCAACTAGTAGATGTCCCAACACAAGAAGAACATCCACTCATCATTGATTTTCTAGATGAATCACTCCTCATTGTTGAGACAAGTAATGTATGGAGGATGTTCTTTGATGGATCCTATACCAATCATGGGTCAGGTGTTGGGAAACTATTTGTCACCCCACAAGGTGACACGATACCAAAATCATTCTGAATAGCATTACCTTGTACAAATAATATTCCAGAATATGAGGCCCTATTAGCGGGGTTGCGTATGGCGGTCAAGTGGAAGATCAAAACTATACAGGTCTTTGGAGATTCATAGTTAGTCATCAATCAGGTCAACTATGACTATGATACAAAGGATGAGAAATTGACTCCCTATAAGAAAATGGCTGACAACTTCAAGCTTTACTTTGTCAACATCATCTATTTTCAGATACCTTGCATACAAAACAAAGCAGTAGATTCCATGGAAACTATTGGACTGATCTTGGACATACCTAACAATGTGTCACAATACGAGTTCTTAGTGGAAAAACTATTGATCCCCTCTTTCAATGTCCTAGAATCTAAAATGGTTTGTGAACTTGTTGGTCCTAAGTCACCTTGGTACCTATACACTTATCATTACCTCTATTCCTAGATTTTACTTGACAACTTATCCAGTAACAAACACAAGAAATTTATCCGAAAAGCCTCTTGTTACACTATCATTGAGGATACCTTGTACTAACAAACCTTTGAAAATTCCCTACTCTTATATCTCGATAACACAAAAGCACAAAAAAACTTATGTGAAGTGCATGAAGGAATTTTTGGTGCCCACTACAGTGGTCCTACTTTAGCCAAAAAGATTATGCGATTGGGATACTATTGGATGACTATGGAATAGGAGGCATACCAATTTGTCAAAAGATGCAAAAAATTTTAGGTTCATGGTGATCTCATTCATGCTCCAACATATGAACTAAGGCCCATTACTTTGCCTTGGCCCTTTGCTCAATGGGGACTCAACCTCACTGGAAAAATTTACCCCACTTCCTCAAATGGCCATAATTTCATTATAACCACCACTGAATACTTTACCAAATGGGTAGAGGCTATTCCCTTACCTACATCATTTGCAACCACATCACAAATTTCATTCTTAATTACATCATTTTCCAATATGGTATTCCATAGTCCATAATCACAGACAATGGCCATCCATTCAAAAACCAAGACTTCCACAAACTGTGCGAATAATTCCACATCCAACACCATTTTTCCACTCCCTACAACCCACAAGGCAATGGTCAAGCTGAGGCATCCAATAAAACCATCATTAAAATCCTTAAGAAAACTTTCAATGGCATTGGCCGTGACTAGCACATCCAACTCAATCCTACCTTATGGGCATATTGAACTAGCATTTGTACTCCCACTAGGGCCACCCCATTTTCCTTAGTCTTTGGTTTGGAGGTTATTCTCCCCATTGAGGTCAATTTTCCCTCTCTCCAAGTGTCCATGAAAGGGTTAATCAATGATGAAGAGTACAAGATATCTAGGCTACATGAGCTAGAATTATTGAATTAGTGAAGACATCAAGCATTGGCCCACTTACAAGTATATCTGAATCGTATTTGTAGAAGTTACAACAAGAGGGTCCTGGTTAGACATTTTGACATCGACAATCTAGTACTAATGCATAATCCTAAAAACTAGGTAGAACGAGATAAACCTGGTAAGTTTGAGCCTAACTGGGTAGGCCTTTATGTCATCACAACGACCTTTGTTTCTAGCACATATCAATTGTTTAATCTAGAAGGAGAACCATTATCTGAGCCTATAAATAGCTTGCACCTGCGTAAGTTTTACGCATAGCTTCAAAGAGCTCAATCAAAACCATAAAATACAAAAACATTAAAAAAAATGGAAAAAACAAAAAAAATAGTAAAGATAAATAATCCATTCAATAGTGAAAACAATCTCAATGGCACTTTGGATAAGTACCATGGTGAAAACCTGGCAAATAGGTGTCATGTATAGATAATCTTCACTTTTTCATCTATTATCACTTCATAGGGTCTTTTCACCTTCACCCACAATAATATAAATGTCCCTCCTTCATTCCACGACACCCACAATAAGAGTAGTTGCTAGTCCTATGGCTTGAGATTGGTTGACACTCACAACATACCATGTAGAATCCCTCTTACCATCTAATCCCACACAATACCTGACTATGGGAAAATACCTAACACCCATTCTTGGTGGAGTAAACCATTAGATCTTCAGGACCTAACACACTTGGAAAACACAAAAAAAATTGAAAAACATCTCAGAAACACAAAAACAAATTAAAAAAACATCGCAAAAATGCAAAAACATTCGAAAAAATGTCAAAATCTCAAAAACCATCCAAATAATAAAAAAACTACAAAAATAGTCAACATTTCTTGTGTCAGTCTTTGTCAATGTCAAACTACGTTACCTCTATGACTGAATGTAGGAAAGGCCATCTGTCAATGTGCCCCCAAGGCATTAGGTTAGTTCTTTCTAGGTTTGTCAAATACAACAAAATAAAATCATGACTTACTCTTTGTCAAAAAAAGAAAAGTCAGGTTGTGTCAAACTACAAGGTCCTTGCATGTATAATGTAGAAAAGGAAATCATTTGATGAGCCCCCAAGGCTGCACTAGGTCATTCCTTTAAGGTTTGTCACATTCAATATCACTCATGCTAGATGTCTTCCAATGAAAAAGTCTTTTTTAAGTTAGTCTTGTCAGTCAAATCATGTCGAACTATGAGGTATCTACATGTATAATGTAGGTAATTCTAGTCTTTGATCAGCCCTCGAGGCCCCTAGGATAGGTCCTTAGGTTAGGTTCTTGGTCAAAATCTTGGAAAACATGAAAAAAATAGAAAATTTGAAAACTAAAACATTTGTTAAACATTCGAAAACATTGATTACACAACGAATGACTCGAACATAAGGATAAAAATGACGCACAATCCAACTAGTCAAAATTGGTCCAACATCAAATATATCAAATCAATCATTTAAGGGTCTTCAAGATGTGTCCTTCTTGACATTAGACTCTTTTCTATCAAAAAAATTATTTAGGATAAGTCTTTCTCTGAATCAACATCAAATCTATTAAATCAATCATCTAAGGGTCTTCAAGATGTGTCCTTCTTGATGAAAGACTCTTTCCAGTCAAACCACTTTATTCAGGATATGTCTTTCTTGAATCAACATCAAGTGTATCAAGTCAAGAACTTAAGAGTCTTCAAGATGTGTCCTTCTTGACTTCAAATCTTGTCACTTCATCTATTTAGGATGTGTCCTTCCTGAATCTTGACCCTCACAATAATCAAACTTGACATTTCAATCTTATTTAGGATGAGTCCCTCCTAAAGAATAACTAGTCAACCTCATCATCACCAAATTAACATTGGAAAATAAACAAACATCTAACACACATGTCTTAACAATAATTTTTCATTTATTTTTCAATGATTTGATATGACCATGTACCTAGCCACCTCAATGATGTCCTATGATCCATTTAGAGGAGCGACAATGTTACATGAACATATCTTTCTTTTTGACTGATTGTCTTATCTTTTTTAAATTTTCATGTCACTAGCCACCTCAAGGATTTCCTAGCAATAAGATTTAGAGGAGCAACGACATCTCGTGATGATTGTCTTATATTTTTGAAATTTGTAATATCACTAGCCACCTCAAGGATGTCTCGGAAAAAAGATTTAGAGGAGAAGTGACATTTCATGACATATTTTCTTTGGACTTTTGTTTATGGTTTGTCTTGAAAAAAATACTAGGAACAATTTGGTTCCTAAGTATGATCATGACAATCCTTGTCTGCGACTATTTGTTTTCAGAAAAAGAACGACATTGCACACCATTGGTCTACCTCATATCATGGTGTTTCTCATCTATTGCAATAAACCACCCAATGACGACTGAAGTGCAAATGCTTAGTATAATGATGGCATAGTAATGACATATCTTTCTTTCATGCTAACCTAAATTTTCTTGAAGATAACATTCTTCTTCCATGGCATCGGGATTGTGTACTATGGCATGCAAAAATCACCTGCATTCATTACAACATTACATCAACAAACATCTTACATCCATTTTGCATAAGGAAATAAAAAAATTAAAACATTATCATATACATTTGCATAACATGACATTTATATAGATAACACAATGCATACAATGACTATATATCATAACTCACATGCATCCATTACACAATAAATCAAGTGCATCAATCATAATTAAAACCATACATCATCACATCAAATAAGCATGAATCATAAATGAATCATCAGTGAATCACTTAAACAAACACATCATATAAATCGCCACCAAAAATGCATCACATATATATATCAAAATGTGTCACGGTATAATATCTAAGATGTATATCAAACAAATGGAGCTTATGGGCTCTATAATCATAATACAGTGTCTACAATATAATAACATGTCCCTATGTTGAACTACCACTACTCTGATGACGAAAATGAGGAGGTGACTGACGGGGAATTCTTGAATGGTGTAGGGCACCATAGGCTTTTATGCAAAAATGTTAGTTCATTGTGATGTGTAGTATTTTTTTTGTAATAAGGTCTTAAAGACCATGTTTTATATCTTTTGGGTTAGTTGAGTCATTTTGGAGTCAATTTGGTCAATTTTGTAAAGCTGCAAAAAAGTTGCAAAAAGTTACAAAGCAACTTTTGCATATTTGTGTGTAGGGGAAGTTGAACAATTAGAAGTTAGAAATTTAGTTGTATTTGGTTGATTTGGGGTGGTAAAGGGTTAAATAAGCCTCATGTATGCTAGGAAAAAGGTTGATGATGTATATTTGAAATTTTAAATAAAAAAACTTTATTTTCCCTTGTTTTTCCATTGAATTTTCTGCTACAACAACTTGTATGGCCTTGTACGGCATGAGAGTGAGAAAAATTTGACTGGAACTCATGGTGTATTGAACCCTTACTCTTTTGCAGTTGGTTCCATTTGATTTTATAAAGTTTTGAGTAATTTAGATCACTTTTTCTCCAAGTTGCTTGAAACCCTCATTTAGGGTGCGCTTTGACCAAAAATCATGGATTTACGCTCATTCCACCATTGAATAAACCTTAAACCTGGTGGAATGAGGGTAGACATGTTATATTTTGTGTTCTTGAAGGTTGTAGGAGCAGGGGAGGCCAATTGGTAAATATTTGTGGATCCGATAGTTGGAAAAATTCACATTTTTTGACATAAGAGTTGCCTAAGAGTTAGGGTTTGGAGAAATTATCTCGATTTGTTTGTAATGATGGGAAATGCTTGGGCAAACCCTAGGGGACATGTCTGAGACATTTTTGAGAAGGTTTTAGTTCTCAATTTTGGAAACCTTATTGTGACCTACACAAACAAGCCTAATTTGGCCTATTGTCAAGTGTAGCAAAAGTTTCTTGAAGGTGTTGTTACAAAGTAGTCATACTTGCAATGTTGATATGTTTTCAAATGTCAAAAATGGTATCCTGAATGGTGATTATATTTTGGGTTGGAGACCTTGTTTGGAAATTATTCTAGAAAAACCTTTTTTGTTGTCCTACAAGGCATAGTGTTAGATTGTGAAGAAAACCACTTTGTTTGTTGTGTAAAGACTTTAGCAAAGAGTTGTTTGAGTTAGTTTGAAGAAAACCACCCTGATTTGAATCAAATTGGTATTAGAGCATAGGTCTGATTTGAAGAAGAGAAGTTTTGTTGGAAGAAGAACAAGATGCCTCCAAAAGGTAACACTATCGATAGGAAAATGAATGAGATGGAAGAGAGGATTGTAAGAGAGATTAGGAGATTGAGGGAACTCCAATATAGGATGGTAGCAAGGTTAGAGGCTTTGGAAATAGGTCAGAGAAGAGGTATGGTCATAGATGATGAGAGTGACCAAGAAGAGGAAGGGGAAAAGGAGAATCCCCTAGAAGAGACTCAAGAAGAAGAGTTGGATCTTGATGAGCAGAGGATGGCCAAGCTATTAAGAGAAATCAAGGAAGATAAACACAAGGTAAATATTGATTTACCTATGTATGGAGGTAATTTGAATGAGGAAAAACTTTTGGATTGGATTGCAACACTTGAAAATAATTTTTAATTTGAAGATTTACTTGAGGAAGAAAAGGTAAATATTGCAAAAATAAAGTTGAAGGGTCATGCCCTATTATGGTGGGATTATGAGAAGACTAAAAGGAAGAAGAGCGGTAAATGAAAAATAGTCTCTTGGGATAAAATGGTGGCCAAGTTTAAGGGTAAGTTCTTACCAGATGACTATGCAATCCAAATGTATAAGAAAATTCAAGGTTTGAAACAAAGAGAGATGGATGCTAAGGACTACACTAATGAGTTAAATAAGCTGAGTATAAGATCAGGTTGCATGGAGGATGATGTGGAGAAGGTGGCTAGATATCTTGATGGGTTAAGATTCAACATTCAAGATAAGTTAACATTGGAAAATCCAAGAACAATTGAGGATGCTATCAAATGGCAATTAGGGCTGAAGAAAATCTAAAGAGAAGGCAAGACAAACAAACTAGAGGAAGAGGATCAATTTCTAACCCAGTATAGTCATATGATAACCAAGAAGATACAAATAAAGTCCAAGACCAAGTTGCTGATTAGAGGGGTGGATTTAGAGGAGGTAGATCAGGCTTTAGAGGCAGATTTGGAGGTCAAGGAAGAGGCACTAGTGGATTCACAGGAAGGTTCTATCAATGCAATAATTTTGGACATCAAGCATGGAAATTTAATTAAGGTCAAGCCTCTACTTCACATGGAGGAGAAAGGACTCAATTGGTGCAAGAAGATGACAATGAGAGTGTAAACTCTCCATCACAACATGTTTCTCTAGAGGTTAGTGAATCTCTTATGGTAAGAAGAACTCTCATCAAGGCATCAATAGAGAAGGAGCCACCACAAAGGAGAAATATCTTCAAGACAACTTTCAAGTGCTTGGGTAAGGTATGCAAAGTTGTAATTGATTCAGGACTTGCATAGATAATATGGTTTCAGTTGAGATGGAGGATAAACTTAAGTTGCCTAGAATACTACATGATTCTCCTTATAAATTTTCTTAGTTGAATGAGGGTCAATCTGTTTTGGTAAATGAGAAAAGTTGGGTGGAATTTAACATTGGAGGATATAAGGACAAAATTTTATGTGACATATTGCCTATGGATGTCTGCCATTTTCTGCTAGGGAGGCCTTGGAAATTTGATAGGCATGTTATATATGATGGGAGAAGGAATACCTATGAGATAGACAAATATGGATTTTCCTATACTTTGACACCATTGAAGGAGGATAAACGACAAACTAAGAGAGCTAATGTGATGATGTTACATAGAAAAGAGTTTATAAAGGTAGATGAATAGGAAAACATGGAAATTACAGCAACTACTAAACATGGAGACACTATGACAACAGACTTGAAGAATGATTTGATTTTGGAGGGAAATTATATTGAGTTGAAGTTCAAGGATGAATTGATTTTGGAGATGCAAGATTGGTTTAAGAAGTATGTTTCCATGATGGTAGTAGAAGTGCTCCATTAATTTATTTCAAAAGAGGATAGTGGTCATTTTATTTCTTTTAGACCATAAGTTGGTATTCTTCATCAAGAAATAGTCATAGGGGCGAAACATCAAATGGAAGTGATGGGAAGCAAAGGGGAAGAAATCAAGGATAATCTACAAGGTAAAAAGAGCAAGATCAAGAATACACCAAAATTGAAGAATAAGGAGGTTCATTAAAAGAGTGGAGGAGGAATATTTGCATGTACTTATGTAGGTTCAACAAAAAATTTAGGTGAAGAAGGAGTCAAGTATCAGCCATCAAATAGGTTTTTGCAGTTGAAGCATAACCTAGATGCTAAGGACTTCAAGAAGATAATGGAAGATGCATATTTCTAGTTTTTGGTTCATTGGAAAGGTTTTCTAGATGGAGCATTCACTTGGAGGTCAAGGAATGATGTGATCAAGCATGAATTTATTATTGCAACACTATCCTCAAGGGGACTTGAGTCAATTTTGTCTGGGGAGTATGGTGTAGGACACCATAGGATTTATGCAAAAATATTACAAAATGTTATTTTTTTGTGATGTGAAGTATTTTTGTTTGTAATAAGGTCTTAAAGACCATGTTTTATGTCTTTTGGGTTAGCTGAGTCATTTTGGAGTCAAGTTGGTCAATTTTGTAAAGTTGCAAAGCAAATTTTACATTTTTGTGTGTAGGGGAAGTTGAACAGTCAAAAGTTAGAAAGTCAGTTGTATTCGGTTGGATTGGGGTGGTAAAGGGTTAAATAAGCCTTGCATACATTGGGTAAAAGGCTGATGATGCATTTTTCCATTGATTTTTTTGCTACAACAACTTGTATGACCTTGGAGTGAGAAAATTTGATTGGAACTCATGGTGTATTGAATCCTTGTTCTTTTGCAATTGGTTCCATTTGATTTTATTAAGTTTTGAGTAATTTAGAGCACTTTTTCTCCAAGTTCCTTGAAACCCTCATTTAGGGTTTGTTTTGACCAAAAATCATGGATTTCCCCTCATTCCACCATTGAATAAACCTTAAACCTAGTGGAATGAGTGTAGACATGATGAATTTTGTGTTCTTGAAGGTTGCAGGAGCAGGGGAGGCCGGTTGGTGAAGATTTGTGGATGCCCTAGTTGGAAAACTTTACATTTTTTACATGAGTTTCCTAAGAGTTAGGGTTTGGTAATAATTTCTTGAAGAGTTGTTTGTAATGATGGGAAATGCTTGGGTAGACCATAGGGGACATGTCTGAGCCATTTGTGAGAAGGTTTGAGGTTAGGTTTTTGTAAACCTTATGGTGAACTATGCAAACAAGCCTAATTAGGCCTATTGTCAAGTGTAGTAGTAGATTTTTAAAGGTGTTAGTACAAAGTAGTCATACCTACAATGTTGATATGTTTTCAAATGTCACAAGGGATATCCTAAATAGTGATTAGATTTTGGGTTAGAGATGTGGTTTGGAAATTATGCTAACTAAATCTTGTTTGTTGTCCTACAAGGCATAGTGGAAGATTGTGAAGAAAACTACTTTGTTTGTTACGTAAAGACTTTGGAAAAGAGTTGTTTGAGTTAGTTTGAAGACAACCACCCTACTCTGTATCACTAAATATCACTGTGTGGACGGGGTCCTATCATAAGTTCCTAGCATGCGAGGTCCTAAGACACCACCACTATTTTCGGATATGTTGTGGGATCTACTACGAGATCTGCTACTAAGTGTCTATGAAGAACTAGGAGCCTATCTCTTAGGAGGTACCTCCTTCTCATACAAATCCATGTAGCATCGCTCTCTCTTACAATCTCTAACCAACTCCAGAGACATATCTACAACTGGTCCACTACAAAGACTGGAGAACTCTAAAAACCTCTGTGCCACCACCTGATATCTCTCTAGATAGGTACTATCCCTCTCCAGACACAAATCATCACTCTCCATGAACACAACCCTAACCTACTCCTCTAGATATGCTACTCTGGACATTAAATCGGCCAGTCACTGATTTATAGGACCCTCCCTTTGTACGGGTCTCTCCCCCTCATCCACATCCCACTCCTCCATGATATGATCTCAGAGCTCTCTCTCCTTGTCTCCCATCTCCTCCTTAAGAAATTCCTCCACATCCTAGTATCTGGCTCATAATAACTCTAGGGAATCCCCAAGAAAATCCTCCTCTCCACCAATGGCCTCCTCCTCTCCACCGACGACCTCCTCCCCAACCACATCCTCACCAACAACCTCCTCCTCTCCCTCCTCCTCGGCCTCACAAATGGGTGACAATGCTCTACCCCAACCTCTGCCACCTCATCAACCTTGTCAACCACCCCTCTAACCTCCTCCTCCTCATCCTCCTCCTCTCCCATCATCCCCTCCACCTTACCACTATGACCACCCCCACTGCCACCACATCAATCTCGTAGGCCTGTACCTCAACACTCTACATGTATGAGCTGATCTAGATCTATATAAGGCATAGGTCTATTTTGTGCCCACCAAGTATCATAGGTTGTTGTCATACCAACATCTATTGGCCCACCCCTCCATGCCCACTACACTGGTTGTAATTTATCAGTATCTGCCTTTTTCATCGCTACAAGAATCATGTTCCTCATAGAGGAACCTCCCTCAAAGATCTAGAAAACTTGGCTTGGCCGTGTGGCTCATCATAAATCTCACCAAACTACTGAAGCACTTTGTTTGGTATATGTATCTCAATGATATGTATAGTGGAAATGGTCCTCCCAATTAGATATTGCATCTTTCAACAGAAAGGTAAGTGTCAATCCTCATCGCACCACTACGCATAATCCATGTATGGTCTCCAAATAAACTGCACAAGAGTTCCAATCGCATGCCTCCAATATTTTTTATCTCTAACATGTGTCTATGTAATGGTCCTGACATACTGAAATACATATGGTGATCGATCATCTAGTTGATGAACGATTGGTGGACAGAAAACAAGGATATGCTCCCATGCCTAGATCATCAACAAAGTGGTCCCACATCTCATAAACTGTGCCTCCCTATAAGCTATGCCATGCAAATAAAAGCACAACATCACCAGTAGACTGGGGCCCCATGCATACACAACCTGTCTCTCCAACATCCCCCCTAACATCTCTCCCCAACCCAAAGGAAACCCATGCCCACAATGGTCTAACAATATAATCTCAGCGATACGAGTAAACAACACATAATCAATCCTCTTGTATCTCTCTGTAAGCACATGCCATCTGATCTTATAGTGTTAGATACTAAGGTGTCTAACATCCTCGTACACATAGTATTGAGTGATCTCATTGTAACTCCTCTAAGTATCATATAAGACCCTCTCACCATTGATCGATAATCTGAGTATCCTATATACATCCTCCAATGTAACTATCACCTATCTTGTGGGAAAATGGAAAGACGAAGTCTCTGAATGCCATTGCTAAGTAAGTGCAGTAAGCATCCCTCAGTTTTCCTGGATGATGGGCATAAATGTCACATGGTGATGTCTAAGATGCCATATCAAATTTTTATTTTCACTAGACAATTGGTCCTATAATCAGTAAGTGGTTGGTCTAGACTCCTAAGTGTATATCGGATCCAAAAATTCTTGCAAAATCACAACACAATATCTTGCATCAGAAACACAAAGCTAATAAATATGCATCATTCAAAAGATGGAGAAAATTTTATAGTTCATAAGCTCAAAAATTTGACAAGAAGATCCATCATTTTATTTCACAAATGAGATGCATAATACCAAATACGCCATTCCATTTAAAAAATGTGTCATGTAAAACACATGTGTCACAGTATTTAGCAGATGCAACTCACCCTACAAATGTGTCAAATGAAATTCAAATGGGAACCATAAAATCAAATGCGTCATTATCCCTAGCATATGCGACTAACTAAAACACATGTAGTTCAAAAACATGCAAATGCATTGATTTATAGAAAACACAAAACTAACCCCCATGTGTTTCCGCAAATGTGTCATATTGTAGATAGATGTGTCACATGCAAACACATTTGCAGTGCATAGGAAATGACACATATGAAAATCAAAATTTCAAAAGTTGGGTTTGGGCTACATACTGGCTCTCCTACATTGGCTGGCTGTCGGAAGGTCCTGATGTGATATTCATGATTCTCTTAGTAGGGAATGGGAGATATTTTGCAAGGTGGCTCTAGAGAAAAATCACAAGTTTTCAATATTCAAGGGTGAAAATGAATTCATTTTTACCCAATTTCTATTTATACCTAGGGGATTTTTAGGGTTTTCTTGGAACCCTAATATACTAGATGCACTATTTTGACACTTCCAATTACCATTTCACCTACTAAACCTCACCGAAACTGATTTCTTTCACCACCATCAAACTTCTAGCTATCCAATTACTTAATCATGACAATATCTAGATTTTTTTGAATTTTTCAAAAATCGTCAATTTTCCCGAGGGGGCAATACATTTACCTATTTCATACTGGGGCATGAATGGGGCATTTTATTCTTTATTATTTGACACAAACACCAAAATGACATTATTTCAAAGATAGGCAAATTGTAGAAACTAAAAAATGGCTTAGGCCTGCGACTACATTTTTCGTTATCAATTCAAGATACCAACAAAATGAATAAATGATTTTATCATTTAATTATAACTTAACATCATAATTCCTCTAATTAATTAAATAGTTTTAACCATTTAATTAATTCATTTCATTATTCTTCTAAAATTTATTAATTAAGTTACATTAATTTATCTTAATTACGTTGCTAATTAATTCTAATCTCTTCTTTTGATTAATTAAATAAGTTTAATAAATTTATTTAATTACATTAGTTAATTATGATCTCTTCTTTTGATTAATTAAATAAGTTTCATAAATTTATTTAATTACGTCATTTAATTATATTCTCTTCTTTTAATTAAATAAGTTTCCTAAATTTATTTAATTACACATATAATTAGTTCATATTTTCCAACATTTAATTAATTAAATGATTATTTGTTTAATTATTTATTATATATTCTCACCTAAAGTGCCTCCATAAATTAAATATTCCATTCAACTATTTAATCACGTACACATATTTTTTTCCACCAAGAAAGGAATTAATTTTATAATCAATTCTTCTATTTGAGTGCATGTCTCATACATTTTCAAGTAAATGTCTCATGTATAATTCTCTCTTAGTTCACTCACCTAATTGATCTATCACCTCCTTCTGACTAATACTCTCTCTTAGTTCACTCACCTAATTGATCTGTCACCTCCTTCTAACTAATACTCTCTCTCAGTTCACTCACCTAATTGATTTTTCACCTCCTTTTGATTCACACTCTTTCAACTAACTATCCATTCAATCTAATCCATCAAGTCACTTAACTATTCAATCAGATCCTCACACTTGATATGGACCATTTGAATTCAAATCAATCTCAACCGTCGAATCTGTGAAGTTTCTATAAAAGAATCTTTTCAATTCTATTTTCGGTAATCATAATCTTCAAAAAAAATCTATCAAAATACTTGCAGGCTAATATTACATACTCACAATTTGAGGGCATTAAACAATTTGAAGAAAATTTGAGAAGAATAATGGAGATGAGTCAAGCAAGCATGGGAATTAGATCATACATTTCTTGTTTAATGGATTTCCTTTGTTGCCTTTCATTTCATTATCAATTTTGTGATCTTAGCATGATCTAGGAAATTTTTGATTTTTGTCACTATTATGCTTTCTATATTCCTATTTATTTTCCCTTATTACAAATATCATTTCAAACTTATACAACACTGCTGACATATACTTTACACACCAAAAATCTCTAAACTATGTCAATCCTTCAGCATACAAGTTTGGCATCAATGACAACACATCCTGAGTTGACATCAAAGATGATATATTTCCAAAAATACCCCCCTTTTTCATTGATGGCAACACTTATTTATCTATAGTTATTCTCTCCTTCTCTGATACCAAGGGAAACTTGGGAATACTATCTTCTACTTTTTATCAGCACAAAACCAAATAAACCCCCCCTTACTATATGATTTTTACAAACAATACCCCCCTTGAGATGGAGATACCCAAAAACATATGCTATGTACAAAAAAAATCTAAAAAGATACTACAATCCTTCGTAAAACTATAAAAAGATAAAATTGTCTCACCTACACCTTTGCACTTTCCTTACATGGCAGAATGTTCTTGTGAGTTACCTTAAGTTTCTCCAGAGTTACAGTCTAATCTAATTTTTCTAGGGTGAGAAAATGATTTTGACAATCAAATTCCATGAAAAAAGCCTTAGCCTCATTTATACTGCTAGGAGGCTCCATTTTTTTATCCACCTTCTCTACTTTGGCCAACAACTTAGAAAATGATACAAGCCATACATTGACTACTTCTCTTAACAAGTTGAATTGTTTCTTTAACTGCTCTCTTTGGTCTAGAAGCAATGTTAACTACAAGTAAATATTTTCTACTTGTGCTATGATTGATCCATCCATATCTTTTGATAAATCATAGGCCTCTACTAACTGTGTAATCTGTGACTCAATAGAGTCAATCTAAATATTGATGTTTTTTGTGGAGCTTGGTCATTTCAGAAAAAAAATAATAGAGTAGTAACTTCATCCACGTAGATTAAAAAATTAGCAAAGACCTATGATTTATCAAAAGATATGGATGTATCAATCTTAAGCATCTTTAATTTTTTTTGCAATTTATTGTGTACTAGCACACATGTCAGAGGCTTAAGCCTTTCTCTTATTAGTTATCTTTCTTAAAGCTTCTTGTTCTACCTTCTATTCAATGTTTGAAGAATGATCCTTAAAATAATCCATTAGAAGTTTTAATTTCTATTCTGGAGGAAACGATGCATCAATGTTTACTTCTAGTAAACCTTCCTAAACGATCTTCACAAAATCATCAATCAATTCAATTTTCTTCACTTGTTCTTGTAAAATTTCCTTCCTTATAGAGGCATGCAAAATATCTCCAAGATGTAACTTATGGAGAGGAGAAATATTTGAAAAATCAACTTACCCTTCATGAGCAGGAATCTGTAGAAGTTGGGGTGTTACCACAGGTTGAAACTGCATCTACATCCCTATTAGGTCCTTAAAAGAATCTAAAGATGGATACCCTAGACCAATATTGACAGAAGCATCTTGCTTCTCAAATATCTTTTCCTCTACATCCTAACCTTTTTCAAGATTTTCCTCTTTCTTGTTTTCAACATTTCCTAAACTCTTTGGAGGGAGAAATTTATTAGGGATACTCAATTTACTTTGATCCCTTGCACATTGTGCACCAATATTCATCAAAGGAGAGATTTCCTCATTTTTCTTATCATTTTCATCTATCTCATCACCTCCAGTTATATTTCCCTCAAGAACTAATGAATTTGCATCATGATTAAGCACATGATGCATATTTAAAGTATACAAAGGAGCTTGATTTTTAATTATTTCAGCTTTATTCAATTCTTCAAATATTTTTTTTATCTTTTCTTTTGTTTCTTTCTCCATCCTCTTTATTTATTCTTCATCTTTCCCCATTAGAATATTTATTCTTTGTTATATTTTGAATTCTTGTGCCTAATACTGAGATAATTTGGCTCTTTATTCATGATAAATAGATACACCAACTTTCTCAAAAGCTTGTTTCCTTATCTTAGCTTCTTCTACAATAGCTTCATTTCTCTTGTTACTTAGTACATCTTCCAAGCTTGCCAAAAGTTGATCAATGATTTCATTTAGTTCCATATTAAAAATTTTCATATTGCATAACTATTTCCTTTTCAATTGTGGTTTTATCAACAAGGAACATCCCATAATAGAGAGAAACAACTTATTTTAGTGCATCATGTTGTACAATTGTATTGATAGTGGCCTCAAGCTATAGAGGCTCACGTTTAGGTATTTCTAAAAGAGTCTCTTTTGTTTCCTTTTCTATTTCTTTTTCTATTTCTTTTTCTTCTTATTATTATATTTTTCTATTTTCTCTTCCCTTTAATATGTAATATATCACTTCTTATTCATCATCCGCATTCATTGGAATAAAATTTTCCCTTGTTTCTTTCTTCTTAGTTCTTGTCTTCTTTATTTATATAGTCTTGGTTTGTGGTGGTACTTTAGTGGCAACTCTTTTTCTATTGGAAGGAGTTTGAGAAAGTCTAAGAGCAGTGGTAGAGATAGAAGCAAATCTACTTATCCTTTTAGGAGATGATGTAGCAAGAGTGGCTTGAGATTATTCTGCAAGACCCTTAAGAGAACCAAACACCTTCTTTGATTTAGACATCATCTTTTTCACATTTGATGCCTTCATCTTTTTTTCTACCTTCTTCTTAATTTGTTTGTTGGTTATTTCATCACATGTTCTAAACCTTTCAATATAAGGATTTATAGGTTTGTTGAGAAAAATGTCAACATATGCAATCCAATCAAATCCTAAGACCTAATAGGGAAACTTCATTATCCATGAGGTTCTTGGTTCAACAACCTCCATATAAAACTTGTCTTTATCAACCATAAAGGTGATGTCATTCTTATATCTTTCCACAACTTGTAAAGGTATCTTGTCCCTCTTCTACATTTCTTTTTTTTTTTGTTGGAAGAAGCCCTAGAATATTGTGTCACACTTTTTGGTATTTGAAAAGCTACACGTGATCCCTAATCTGATGTGCCACAATAATATCCCTTCTCCAAACCACATTCTTTAAACCAAGAATTTATTTCATGAAATAAAACATAAGATAAATGATCAAGGTGCCATACCAAAAAGTGTAGTGTGAGTCCTTAGTTTTCGTTCTTCACCATTTGATGAGCAATGAAGATGGTGGTGGTGGTTGCAGAACCTTCTTTATTTGCATAGTAAACCTTATATGTAATTCCCATTGTGGCATATCGGACCCCTAGGTCAAAAATATCACCCACTATTAGGGTTCTTTTGTCAAATTTAGCCTTGGTAAGTGTTGTGCAATTTTTTCACACATGCCCCACCGGAGGCGGGGGTCGTCTTTTTCTTTTGCATCTCTGCACCTTGGCTTTGTCAATTTTAGTTTTTCTATTCTTGGGAGGTTATTTTGGGATTAATTCAAGACTTGGTTTGATGAAGGCAATATTCTGAGGCTCTGGGGGCTCTTCACTTGTCTTGAAAATTGGAAATGGGGATTTAAAGTTAATTTTCAATGTTATGTGTAAATATTTTTGCACCAATGGATAAAGGACAAAAAATTAGGCCAAGTTGGTTTTTGAACTTTTCAAAAATTCCCTCTAGTAAAAGAGTTATGAGGTTTAGGGGATTTTGACCTTGCTTGGAATTTTGGGATTTTCCTCCCTGAGCGGAAATCCCTGAAAATTCCATCAGGCCCTCAAAATCCCAAAATTTCCTTTTTTGGAAAATTCCTTCAAGCCCTCAAAACCCAAAATTTTCTGGAAATTTCCTTCAAATTCCTTCAAAAACCCAAAATTTTCTAGAAATGGAAATTTCCTTTTTTTTGAAACAGATTATTTTTCCCGAAATGCAATTGAAAAAAATAAAAATAGATTGGATTGGATTTTGACATGTGAGCTACTAATGATGATATTTTTTTTTCAGAATTAAATAAATCAAAAAAGGGGGACTTGCATATGGATTCGTGCCAAGACAAAAAATATGGAAAAGTTCAACTCAAATATTAAAGTGGGGCCTGCATAAAAATCCATGCCACTAGTTGTATACCAATTGGAGAGGTGCATTTAACAAGGAATGACATGTGAAGTTGTATTTATTCTCCAATGACGATTTTCTCAAAATTAATGTCATTGGGCCATAATGCAACTAAATGCAATTGATTGGATGATGATGTACCATGAGCTCCCAAATTAAATGTAATAGCTGGATGCTTCTAGAAGTGTAATTTATGCCATTGGATGAATTAAATCCTGGCCATTGATTCAAAATATAATTTTCTATAAAAGGTCAGTGCCTTCTCATTTGTAAAGAGTTAGACTGGGTTAGAAGAGCTAATTAGAAATTGTAGAAGGCCAGAATTGGCAAGTAGATTTTAAAAATTAGCTATAGGAGAGGAGAGAGACTGGAAATTGTTATGTAATGCTGGAGAAGTAATGCAACTGAGTTGTTGATTTGGTAGACTTTGTATTTACCTTTGACAGTTTATGGTTTCTTGTTCTCAATTCTCAGTGTTAGATGTTAGATGCTAGTTTTTCAGTTCTTTCATGTCAATGGTGAAATGTTAATGATGTCGATTGATCTCCAATCTATACTTTTAGCAATTTTCTAATTGTAAGTTGTTGTGTAAAATTAGTCTGGGCCTTATTTTGTGCTAAGTTCAACTATGGATACTTTTTTACATTGTGCCATTTACTGGGTATGTGGATGAATGTTCATAGTCTAAAAATCTTCAATTTCCTTAGAATATTGCACCATTTCTACGGAGTTGTGGGCTTTTCCTTGATCAAATAGAAATTGGTTTTATTGGGGATTTGTCCATTTGCAACATTCATCATTGTTGTGATTGATCTTAGGTGTTAGCATTAGGATCTCTCTGAAACCCTTATCTCTTTTGTCGTTTATTTTCAATATGGGTTAGTTTTAGGATTAAAAGCATCACCATATTTTTGCATCTGATGAAAGTACACTTCCAACATTGTTCATTTGTAAGGCCCCTTGTGATTACCAACATTTCACATTTTATCACTAAGTTATTTTATTGCATTGTCAAGACCTGACATTAGAGACCTTGGGGTTATCTCTTGAGGCTTTCCAATAGAGATTTACCTTTCAAGAGAGATATGATATCATATTCTATCTAAGTTGTTGTTGTGTAGAAAACACCATCAACAATAAGCTTCATGACTGTTTCATTATTTATAGCTTTTAGTGTCGACATAGGTCTAATAGAACATAATACAATCATAGGCTTGATAGAATCTTTTGTGATTAGGTAGGTTTGATCAAGCCAAAAGATATCTCCATAAATTTGGATCAAGATGATTATAACCCATTCATCTTTGAAGAAAAAATTGGGAAAACCCTTCCATACATCTAATCCCTTTGCTTCCATATTTACATATTATGGTTTGATCTAAAAGTCATCACCCAAGAAATGATTGTACCTAAATTATTTCATCTTCAGATGGTTGTACTCACTCAGCTGAAAGTGAATGTAGACAAAGATATCTTTAGAATGAATCACATTGATTGAAACATGAGAGAAAGATCCATATTTGTTGGTCATAGTAGAAATATATGGGTGTTTTTTGAACTTTGGCCTTGGCTTTTCAACAACATTAATGAAAATTGGTGTGGCAATAATAGCACTTTCTGAATACAAGGGTTTTACAAACAAACTAGATATAATAACACTTTCTGAACATATGAATGTTGTCATTAGGGTTTGTACACAACTTGCAAAAAACTATATTTTCTTATTTAGCACTTGTATATAGTTGATAACTTTCAAATGAGATCAATTTTGATCAAATAGAGACTAAATATGCTTCACACCAACCCTAGACACTTTGCAATCAATGCACTTGTTTATTTGCAACTTTTATTATCTAGTATATCACAGGGTTTCATGATCATTCAACAATCTTCTACAAAGGGTGCATTTGCTCCAAAACTTTGAGCAAACCAAATCATATCACTTTTAACCATTATGATGAATACTTCAACATCTCTAGCTTTACAGGGGTTTGTAGAATTTGCAAATGCAACTCCCCCTGAGCCAATACTTTTCTTTTCAGTTACTAAAGATTTCATATGCACCATGTTGAGGTACAAAATCAGTTTTTACTTGACTTTCTTCCTTCTTCTGCCATACTTTATTCATTTCCTTCTTTTGTTGATTATAATAGATGATACTAGCTTATAGAGAAAAGCTATTTTTTCTTACATTATATCTACAATCAATGGCCCTATGACCAAACTTGTTGCGTTTATTGTAGTAACCATAGAAGGATTGAGAAGTCATAGCATTACTATTCCTTATCATTTTACTTTTGCATTCATTATCCTTATCACCAAATTTATTTCAATCATTTCATTGACCATGAAAATATTGAGTGTTCATAGTATTGTACCTTGGACACATAAATGAATTTTGACTCATCTTTCTTCTACACTGAACTACCATATGACCAAACTTATTACAAGTATAGAAATTACCATTAAACATGATGGTAGTAGTTTTTTTAGGGGCATGCTTTGTGAAGTTACTTTTCTTGCTCTAAATAAGATTGAATCCTCCTTCTTTCTTGATGTATTGATTTATCTTTGCATCTCAAGAGAATGTCTCCTTAGGATTTTTAGTGTAGGATTTTTGCTCCCTTGTTTCAGGCATTCTTTGTACTTTGAATTTATCATACAAGTTTGCAAATGCATTGTTCATAGGACATTTTCCTTTTCAAAACCAAGTCCAAATTTCTCTTTAGATGGATTTTGAGAGTTAATCAACTCATCAAGAATTATATAACCTCCTCTTAGTTTACGACCCTTGTCAATTTTCTCTTTTACTTTTTCAAGCTATTTTCATAAATATACAATCTCTTCCTCAAGATTTAAACACAATAGTTTATCATTGAGCTTGCTATTCAAGAAATCCTCAATCATCTTTCCTTCTTCAACTTTGAATTTTAAATTTGAGATCACATCTTTAGCTTATTTGATTTTAGTCTCACATCCATTTCTCCCTATTTGAGCTTTCAATTTTTTAATCTCTTCTTTTGATTCTTTGGCTTTTTCCTTCAATTTGTCAGTTCTCTCTTTTGATTTTTCCAACATGCACTCATATTTGATATTTTTCAATATTTCTTCATCTAAATCTTCATGAGTAGATTGGAGTTATCCTTCAAAATCAACTTCACAATCATCTGGATTGATGTCCCAACCTTTAGGTTCCATCGCTTCTAGATTTGGTTCTAGAATAAATATATCACTAGTCTTTGCTAAATACCCCATGTGTTTAAGTGCAAGATATACCTCATCTATTAAGCTTCTCAAAGGTACTTGGATCTAATACTAATTGTTGAACACAATGCAATGTCGAGAGGGGTGAATCAACATATATTAAAACTTAACCATTCCTATTTGTTTATTAAACATCACATCACATAAACTGAAAGAAGAGTAGAAAGAAAACATTCATTGGACACAAGGAAACCAAGATTTTTATATGGAAAATCCAATGAGGGAAAAACCACGATGAGATTTAACTCACAATATATGAAGCTCACTACTTACAAAGATTACAATGTTGTTTAAGGCTCACTACCTATGGACTTCTAGACTAAGGTGTACAACCTTAGGGAAAAATACAAAGGACTTGATGAGAGTCATTGTCTCAAAGTAGGATACATGAAAAATATGAATATGAACTGCTATGAAGAAGCATCCAGCATATGTTGATGCTGTAGTCCCTTTTTCACATAATTAGCCCTTCACATTGATCTTGCACACTTCATCTTCAACATGTTGGACTAATTGACATCATCTCCCTTTATATTTGTGACATGGGCTAACTACCTCTTGTGGATCCGTTTATCTCTAGCATTTGTATCAGGTGTTAGCAATTCGATCTTTGGGCACAATGACAAACGTGCTCCAAAAAATGGTATCAGAGTTGTGGTGGGTAAGTGCAAGAAGTTGGGTCCACATTCAAGGTAAGTTTCATTTCTTCAGATTTCAAACAAATACCCATTCATTTTTTAAAATAAGTACCCATTTTGAAGTGGGTACTTGTTCCAAAAGGTTTGAAACTCATAATACATGTTTTTTATTTGGATTTAGGCTCAAAAAAAGCATGTTAACCCAACACTAAAGGCTTAGACCTACAAGTACAAGGTAATGGGAATTTCAAGAGAAAAAACTAACTTTGGCAATATAGCTAATGAGGCTCTTTTAAAAATTATTTTATGAAATTAAAACCCATTATATATGACAATGTCTAGTTTTCAAATCTGTAATTTATTTAATAATTTGATTTTTTTTCTATTTTATAATTAATTTATGAGGAAAGAAGTCCATAAAATTGAAATGCTAGGTTTTATTATTTTTTAATTTTCTTATTAAAAAAATTATATGAAATCAATCTATAAACAATTCTTTACACAATGAAAAAAAGAAAATTGAAAAAATTGATAGGTTTATGTCTGTACACAAGGGTTTTAGAAACCAAAAATTAGGGCCAATAAAAAATTATTACGAAAAAAATTATTAAAAAAAAATCCTCATCAATATTCATTATAGTATACATCTTCTCCTAAAAGGAATTATACAAATAATTTTATTTATGTCAAATTATGGTTTTCGTACACGTGCATGGTATGGTCATAAAAAGTGACTTTTAAAAAGTGGTTTTTATACATGTGTATTAAAAAATATTTTGTATCATCTAGGCATTAGAATAAATTTCATATTACTGAATCTTTTTAAGATTCAATATGTAAGTGCTTCAAGTTTTAAGTCCAACTGTGAGAAAATTCTGAAAATTAGAAAAGACACTTCCACTTTTTGAACATTTTGTGGACCCAACTTCTTGCACCTACCCTATTTGTGGGTTCAAATCCCCTCGAGTGATGCTGAGGGGGGATTTTTGGAATAATCTCTAGAATCTCCCTTCAGATTCGTGACATGGACTAATCACCTCCCATGGATTCATTTATCTCTAGAATTTGTATCAAACATTAAAGGTTAGTATTTTGGTGCAATAAAAAATGTATTCCAACACAACATACTGATCAATCACAAGTCTTCACCTTCAAATAATTCAAAATTAAATTTGATCTTCTTTATATGCTTTGCAAAAACTCAAAACCTTAATTAGGTCAGCTCTAGGATAACCTTTAGAAGAAATGTATGATATCACACTGGTCAACTCCAAACATGTATAATATTTTTAAGAAAATAGTTACAAATCAACACATGGAATTACAAGATCCAAACACATCATAACACTTTCACCAAAACAATATTGATTAATTAGGATCAACTACAAATAAAGGAAACAAGTATGTCCACCCAAATAATGACAACACCACCAAAACTTCCATTTGTTCATCTTTACACCACCAGGGAGAGATCAAAAACATCATGCATACCAAGATTTGAATAATGTAGTCCATGCACAATATATCCTCAAACTTTTTCCTGAAGTGTTTGATCATCATATGTTGGCGTAACTAAAGAAATCCACTGGAAACATAGGAACAAAACAATCCAAACAAACTATAGAAAACTATCATTTGAAAGCTGATCTTGTGGACCACCAAAACACTTGAAACTTGCAAGGAAGAATCCATATAAAATTTTGAACATATCCCTAAGTCTGCATAGTCACATATGTCTCACTGAAGGAATATGGAGCATCCCGATAGTCCATCATCAACTCTTTATACTGCCAAAGAACAAAGCAAAACAATATAACTTATAAATTTCACTATAGAAGGTATCTTGAATTAAATCCTTAGATATAGAACCTTCACATCTCAAACATCTTATACTCTTAACTGCAAGACAAAATATTGGATTGCAAAGGGATGCAAACCAAAATACTATGACTTAGCCTTAGAGTATATGTTGTAAATGCCTTAGCAAAATTTTTACAACTTATCCCAATGTGTGGTACACCAAATAGGAATGATGTAAATGTAGGCCTATTGTAAACATATCAGAACTTGTGTACCTACCTCTACAACATACTTAGACACTAGAACCATTTCAATCTTATACAACAATTTTGACATATAATTTGCATACCAACTATCTCCAGAGCATGTACATCCTTCACCATACACTTTTGGTATCAATGAAAACACATCATGAGTTGAAATTAATGACAAAACATATGGCCAAAAAATTTATCCTTCGAAGAGGTGGTGAAGGATTCCTCAAATGAGGAATACTTTCCATACTGCGAGGAAGATATTCAGGCTAATAGTATGCAACAAGCAGAAGAGTAGGAGGTCCATGAGGTCGAAGAAGATGATAAAATTGAGAAGGAACATGCTAATGAAGTTGAAATTAATGAGATAGACATAATAAATGAGGATGGAGTGAATGAGATGGAAATAGTACAAGAAGATGATAATGTTAAAAATGAAGATGAGAGGGAGGAATTTGAGAAAGAGGAAGAGACTAACTTTGAGTCTCTTCAAATTATTAAAGATTCGATTAAGGAATTGAGGGGCCATGTCTCTAATATTGAGTCAAAAAGTGACAACAACATTCTAAAGGAAAAGATAATAGATTTATATAATGTTATTAGTAGCATTATGTCTATTATTGAATGAATTATGGATTATATGGTGTTTGGAATTGTTACAAGACAATCCAAGTTAATGAAGCTAAAGAGAAAGATGGGCAAGAACAAAGAGGGTAAGGCTCAAATGAAGAACACTATGGATGACTCTCAGAATATTTGGAAGGATCCCCTTGAGATGCTAAAGGTATATTGGAATCGAATTAATGGTCCTAAGGAGTAATGGATCTTGTTGTTCTATGTTTACTTTTTGTTGTTATTTCAGGTTTAAGTTATAGCATGTGTGCTTGTTTAATTTCTACCTATGTGCACCTTATGCTTTAATATTTTTAGTATAGCCTATATGCCTCCTTAGATTTTTGGTGTTTAGTTGGATGGGCTTGTAGGGCCTTCTATTTCAGCTTCGGCTATTTTATTTAGTACGATTGGGATCAAGGCCCTTTCCTTTTATTTTTATCAAAATATTTATACAATCTATCACATAAGAATTGAACTTCTTTTTTTCACTCATACTAGGTATAAATATAATTATAAATAAGCCTAGTCTCTATTCCTTGATCTATTTCACATTCTCACCAAGACATGGTTTCATTATTAGGACCTTAATATAGAGATAAAATAATATTGAATATAAAATAAAGTATTTTTGGTGGTACAATAATTTATAATTAAAAATTATAATTATAAAGGAACCTATTTTTATGGTTTGTAAAAAAATAATTTGGGTTCTAGCCTCATGAGAGTGGATTAGGAACCTAGGGGATGAAAAACGGATAGAGGGTCCTAAAAAAGAATCTACAAGAGATGTTACCATTGAAAAAATTATAGTTTGATCCATTAGGGATAGATAAAATGGATTAATGAAATACCAAATAAAAACACCAATGGCTAGAGGAAGTAGAAAAAGAAAAAGTGAGATTTATTATAAAATTAAGATGGAAATTGAGATGAGCATTGAATAAGAGAGGAAATTAAAGAAAATTTGAGAAAGAGGGGAATGATATAGGATGATTGAGAAGGATAGATAACCCTCATTAGATCATTCTAGGAGGGCTTCTCTAGAAATTTTATAGATTCCACAATGGGGAGGATAGATATTACCATTAACATATGATTATATAATAGGGAGCTTGATTACCTGAGTAAGAACAGCCAAGGAAAAACTAATAGAAATAGTAGAATAATTAATGGATTATAATGAGTTTAAGGAGTGAGAAAAGGAATGAACTAGGAGATGTACCCCTCTATTAGGGTATGAAATTAGTGGTGCTTCATTAATATAACCTATGAATCTACAACCATTGTTAGAATCAATATATCAAACCTTAAGGCTACTATAAATAAAGATTTTTAGGGTTTAATAATCCCAATTTATAAAGTAAATCATCTAAAATTGTGAATGCTTGGTCTAGAACTGCTCAAAAATAATTAAACAACACAATGTTAGTCATTAAAAAAATCTAAAACAAACATTCCCCATGCAATTCATTCAAATGCCAAGAACAAGAAATAAACCAAATGAAAGCAATTAGATTTTATTCAAAACATCCAAACTAGTATCCCATGGGGGAATTGGTGCTTCTTTGATGTGGAAAGAAGCCATTTCCCAATTCCTTGGAAAGATTTTGATGAAGATTGTTGATGATTGTGCTCCTTGATGAAAATTTAACCATAACCTAGCTAAGATTGACAAAATGCAATGAAACCTTGATGAACAATGGATGAATCTTGCATAAAATCTATAGGTAATGACTTTGCCTAAAATTGTGGATCCAAAATCAATAGAGGATCTTTCAATTTATAGGAAAGAAAGATGGAGGAATGAGAAATATGAAGGATGTGGAATTAAAAATGAGCCAATAACAATGTGCCACTTGTCAACATGCTATTGAAGGGAGGTTGTGCACATTTTGGTCAATTTGCAAATAAATGCTATTAGGTGAAATTTTGAAATTTGAAAGATGGCTTGTGGAAGAGGAGTTAATGCCACTTGGCTCAAGAAAAAATACTTGTAAGAGGATTTAATGCCATGTTGGAGGACAAGTCCTTTTGGAGGGAGATTTCAAATTGGGGGAATATTCCAAATGAGATCCCCTTTTGAATGAAAATAGAAGAATTTATAAATCAATTAAATTGATTTTCATGTGCAAGTTGCAAAATCTAGAGGATTTGATGGATTAGAGTTAGAGTTAATTGGGATTTAATTAACTTAGGTGAAGATTAGTTGATTTGACATTTGAATTAGATTTTTGGATTGATTTAAATCAAATGGGAGGAATAATGGACATTTAATTAAATAAAGTTTGATTTATTTAATTAAAAGGGATGATTTTAGATTTAATCAAATAAGGGTGATTTATTTAATCAAAAGAGGGAATATGATTTAACTAAATAAAATGAATTATTTAATCAAAAGGGGAACATTACGATTAAATAAAATTGATTTATTTAATCAAAGGAATCATTTTATTTAATTAAAAGAAGATAATGCTTTAATCAAATAAAATTGATTTATTTAATTAAAAAGAGGAATTACAATGAATTAATTAAATAAGGATTATTTGATTAACTGGTTAGTAAAGAAGTGATTCAGGAAGAGATGATGTTAGTGGATCAGGATCGAGTACACAATATCAATCAGGATAATTTGAATGTCTACAATTTGTCCCTCTTTGAAGCAATGTGCCTACTGCGTTGGTTCAAAGAATAACCTTGTTGGGATCAAAAAATTTTAAAAAAATTGACTTTTCAGATGCCCTACTATTGCCCCAGTGGAAGAATTATGCTAGTATACTGCCCCCTTCAGAGATCAAACAAAAATTTGGATTTTTGGGGGAGATCTCAAAAAAAGATGACAAGCTGCCCGACGGGTCCAGGAAGGCTCCACGATATCCCAAAATGTGAGACAAAGTACCTAAAACGAGCTTTAGTTGGGCAAACATAGGATCAAGGGTGCAAAAACCTAGTTTGATGACTAAAACAAGGCAAAAAACCCTAATTTTCATGCTTAAATAGCCTTGGAGGGGTCACTTTCCATTCATTTTCACATTCACACCTTGAGATTTCCAGCATTTTAAGCTCTGACCCTCCTGCATGATGGCACAAAGAGTGCTTCCCCAACACATTTTTGAGTGAGTTCCAGTCCACCAGAGACCTCCAAGCATAGGACCAGTGGTATGTGATCCTAACTTGACCTTTAATTTCATCTTTTTAGCACATTTATTATGGTTTGAAGAGTCAAAACCTTCAATGTCACTATATAGCGACGTTAAAGGTGCTAAATCGACAAAATTACAGATCAAATAGCGCCTCTATTACTTATTGTGAAGCCATGTCACAATTTGGTCTTAGGGTTCCAAACTCTAGAGGGCGATGCCATTGCAAGTGGTGATGCCATGACTCAATTAGGTTTCTAGGGTTTTGGGTCAAACAACCCACCGCTTGTGTAAATAACAATGTTGTGGCCTTGTTTTTTATTTTGGGTTCTAGCGCCACTATTTGGGGTTTGCAAAGAGTGACTCCTTTGCAAAAAATGATGCATTTATTGTTTTAGTGTTGAAAAATCCAAATGGGCTCTAGTCTTTTTTTGAAACCAGACGTTGTGGCTTCATGGGTCCAGGAGGATAGAGAGCCTGTACATTCACGCGAGCATCGACCCTTGGTGCTGAGCATATTGCCCAGATTACATGAGTTACTTCCGGAGTACCTTGGCACAATTGGCCTCTAGTACATTTCCTATGTGCCCACCGTGAGGACTCACCTAGCCATAATGACTGCATTGGTAGAGAGGTTGCATAGGGAGACTTCATCATTCCATCTCCCCACTGACAAGGTGACTATCACACTAGAGGATGTGTGGTAGATCTTTCGGTTGTCGATTCATGGTGATCACTTTATCTATGACATGGATGCCGACACTGATGTGTACTTTGAGATTATGATGACCGATGAGATCATTTTTACCGAGGATCAAATTGATCTCGAATACTATAGGGGTCAGGTATCTACCTTCTAGCTAATTGTGGTCGGGATCATTTTAGGACTAGTAGCTCCAAATCAATGAGGCTGATATTTCAGCCCGAGATGGGGTCTGGCTTGGGAGTAGATGCTCTTTAGGAGGACTTTGTATGCTTGGGGACTAGTGATGTTGGCCTCATTATATCATGATCTACATGGGTTTTCTTATTATGATAGATGAGCGATTGGGACCAGCATCACACTATTAACATCTGGGCTTGGGAGCACATTGTCATGCTCTGACCTATAATCATAGTGGTCGATGTTGAGCCTGAAAAACTAGTTGTTTGGCGGTACCAGGGTGGTATTACTTTGAGACATATAGGGAGGGTCGGTCTTCCCCACTAGAGGAGGGTCCTAGATGAGATGGCATTATTCACTTGGAGACCTTGGTTGTAGATGTTGTCCTGGTATGACGATGTACAACAACTATTTTATACCAGGCAAGATAGACTGATGTAGGGGCACGAACACACTATCATAAAGCACTACCTACTAGACAAGGTAGCCTAAAAGTTTGGTGATGTTCAAGATAGGCTAGATGATCAGTATGTGGTTATCTTCATCTAGTCTACCAAAGAGATGAAATGGGGTTGGAAGATCCCCACAACATAGGTAGTGGAAAACTTCAAGCAACTGGTGGCTAGGCCATGGGCATATGCATAGGGACCAATAGATTCATGCACCACATGTTCCTATGATGATTGGCTTAGGCCCCCACTCTGATTGATAGTTCTAGGGGTAGCACCCCCATGAAGGAGACCCCATGGTAGGACAATAGGGTGAGGACAAGGGGACAGGTACCAGGGGCACCAAGAGGAGGGGGTGAAGGAGGCGGAGGACCACCTTCTCACTAGCCAGGTTAGAGAGAGCAACATCCACTGCCCAAGGATCAATAGAGAGACCAACAACAACCACCACAGCCAAATCCATGAGATGCCTAGATTTAACAGCTTCAAGGGCAGATACAAGGGCTACAGGGATAGGTGCAAGCTCTCACAACTGAGAGGGACCATGCCAGATAATAGTTCTAGGCCCTTATTACTGAGCAGGATCAGGAGAGGAAACAGAGATAGGCCTCAAAGTTATAGTTGGCCCAAGAGGTGGGACACAGGCAGTAGCTAGAGAGCACGGTTGTTGCATCATAGGGCATGAAATTATCAACATGGATGTACCGTGAGGTAGTGCGGGAGGCTGAGTACTATCGGTAGGTTGTACCTACCACAACTCGAGTACTAGAGTACTCTCAACATATCGGCATGAGACAGGTTAAGGAGCGGCCATAGAGACAGGTAGGTGAGGGGAGAAGCCACCAAGGCTAGCTACCGTAGTTTTGATCGACATCATTCTTTTGAGATCCATGGGCTTCATTTTTGAAAGCCCCATGGGCATTGTATGTATTGATTGATATACGTACATATGATCTCGATTTGTACCATGACAATTACATTTTGAAATATATATGATATGATTGATTCATTATGAAATGTGTGAGATGTTATAATGTTCTATATATATGCGATGCAATGCTCTTTATCTAATGTATGATTATGATATGCAGATGTTTATGGATGCAAATAGTTATGGATGCATTTATTTTTATATTTTTTCTATGCAATCTAATGATGATGTATGGATGAAAAATGTTTATGTTATGCAAATGACTTTAACATGCTTAGATCAATTTATTATGAGATGTATGAGATGTTATCATATGATATAAAAATGCAATGGTTTTTGGTATCTTTTTCATGCATATACGGGTGATATGATGATGATATGCTTAGAACAATGAATCCATATGATGTTCTAAATGTGAAATGGGTTGATTATGTGTTTATGAGATGAAATTTTGATATGCGGATGCAATGTTTTTCTATATCCTTTCCTTATGCATTTATGATGATGATATATGGACATATGAATGTGAGTGCTATGATATTCAAATGTAGTCATGATATGCAATGATTTATGTGATATGATGGAATGATTTATGATATGCAAAAAATTATGATATAGCAGTGATTTATGTTAGGATATGGTATGAATGAAATGGCGTAAATGTAATGATGTGAAATGATTATGATATGGAAATGATGATGTGAATGTAATGATTTCTAAGACACCTAGAATAAAAAATCTATATTGTTTCCTAAATGATAATGGATTATGTGATATGCCATGATTATGAGATGTATGCGATGAAATGTAAATGCCATGTTTTTTGTAGGATGATATATGGGTGTGAATATTTATGATACGCAAACGATATGCAAATATTTATGATATGTAAACAATTTCTAATGTTATATGAAATGATGGAATGATTTAACCATGATATGTAATGATTTGCAATGGCATGACATGTAAATAATGTGAAATGACTATGATATGATTTATGTTATGCAATTATGATGATTATTCTTTTATGCCTTAAATATGAGATGTATGTATGCTGATGATTTGTGAATGCAAGATGGATGCATTTAGTGATGTTTTGATTAACTATCATGGTATCATATTAGCACGAAGAAAATAATGATGAAAAGAGGATCCAACAAGTCCATGATCTATGAGACTCTATGAATGATGATTATGTATTTCTTATCAAGAATTAGGATTTTAAAAGGACTTACTTACCTTATGTTTGATAACACGCCTAGGTACAATGCATCAAGGTATAAAGAACTGGGATGGCATTGCACCTAGTGTGATGGACTTTGACTTGACAATCAGATAGGAGTACTCATGTTCACACCTGGCATATGAAACCTTATTTAAAATGCAGTTCAGATATTTCAAATGTCTCAAACCAAAACATAGAAATGAAATCCTTCCTATGTGGTCAAGAAGACACCTAAAACACCCTCCCTACAAACCAAACAAAGTGCATATGACCAAGGTCATATTACAAGAACATCCAACAAGCACAATAGATAAAAAGATAATGATCGTTACCCCATTTCTTTCTCTCTAAATCTTTTTGTTTTAGACATCATTGAGAGGTCATTGGAATGAGCACAATAAGATAAAACAAAAGACAAAGATCAAGTAAATAAACAAGATAATGTTCTTCATACTGCTAGCCAAGACTAAACTATGGTGATTCTTGATGTTCATGTCCATTATAGGAAGGATGCATCCTAGTACATGATGTTATCAGATGATTTTGGATTCAGTAGATGATGGGCTATTGATATTCCAAGTTGACTAACTTTCTTGCCTACTGGCCTAGAATTCAAACCCTTGACGATTGAGTTTTCACTTTTAACCTGCTAGACTTGTTTCTGACTATTTTACCAAAGGTTGAGGTTGACGATTGATTTATTATGAGGGAAAGATTATTTTAGTTGAAAGTGAGATGTGATGGATGGATTTTTAAAATATTCAGATGTTTCTAGGGTTTTGAAATATTTTGAGGCTATTTTTGGTAAATTTTTGAGATGTTTTACAAAAGTTTTTCTTTTCAAATTTTCTTTTTTTTTAGGTTTTCTGAGATTTTGACCAAGAGACTAACCTAAAGACCTATCCTAGGGGCCTCGGGGGTTGATCAAAGATTAGCCTTGCCTACGTTAGACATGCAGAGACCACGTAGTTTGATTGACACCGACTCAATTATGGGCTGCCAACTTATTATGACGGTCTCCTAAAGGACTGACCTAAGTGTCTCGGGGGCTGATCAAAGATTAGCCTTACTTATGTTCGAGCTCAGAGATCATGTAGTTCAACATGACAACTCTATTTTTGAATTTTTGGATTTTTGGACCTGTTTTGGATTTTGATATGTTTTGGATTTTTTCAAGGATTTTATGAATGTTTTTGGATTTTTTGGTTTTAAGGAAGGCTGCAAGAATATACATGAATCCAATCCAATGCAGGTATAGGAACATGCCCCCAACATGGTTTGATAGACTACTTTGATATAGGTAGGATATACCAACCTTGGGAATATGCCAAGTAGTACTAGGAGAGATCATGATATGAACACAAAATCAAGCTATGATGTAGACACAGATGGATGGATTGAAAGATCCATGGAATGTGATGGGTGATGTAGATGATGATGGTAGGTGGTTCCAAACAAGTCATATAGATCATGGTGGATGGAAGGTGCTTTATTTAAACAAGGTTCTTGTTTTCTAGGTTTAAACCAAGGTACTTGTCCAAAGAACCACCGAAGTGGTTTTCACTAGAGGACGATTTTTTTATCTTTACTATTTTTAATCATTTTTTTGATTTTTATATTATTTGATTTTTCTAATTTTTTTTATTTATACCTTAAAAATTAGGCATAAAACTTTTTAAGATGGGCTCTATTGATAGGCTCTTGCAGAGGCTCCCCTTTGGTTGTTGATAGCTGATATTCCCTTGACTAGTAGCTCGCCATGATGATGAAGGGTCCCAACCAATTGGGTTCAAACTTGCCTTTGCTGTCTAGATTTGGTACATTTTTTTTATTCTCCTTCAATACTAGCTCTCCGACTTGGAATTTATGACTCCTGATCTTCTTGTTGTATCTCCACTTGAGACAATTTTGGTAGAATTTTAAATGGTTCAAGTCATCCATGTGTCGCTCATCTAGTAGTTCTAGCTCATTCAATTGTGATACTCAATATTCTTCATCTTTTATGAGGTTCTACAATGATATTCTTAGGGATGGGAGCTCGATCTCAATGGGAGGATGTATTTTGATCCATAGACCAGGGAGAAAGGGGTTGCACCTATTGGCATGTGGATGCTTTTTCAGTAGGCCCATAGGGTGGGATTTAGCTACAGATACTAGTCATGACCAACTTCATTGACTGTCTTTTTGAGGATTCTGAGGATGGTTTTATTTGTAGCCTCATCTTGGTTGTTACCCTTGGGGTAGTATGGATTATAAAAAGCGATGTTGGATGTTAAATTTTTGGAAAAGGTCTCAGACGTCCTAGTTTTTGAAAGGTGTCCCATTATTTGAGATAATGGCTTATGGGACACCATAGCAAAAAATGAGGTAATTCAGGATGAACTTCAAAAAATTTCTTTCCTATAATATAGGTTATTGGGATTACCTCTACCCATTTTGTGAAGTACTCGGAAGTAGTGATAATGAACTTGTGTCCATTAGATGAGGTGGGGGTTATTTTTCCAATGAGATCGAGCCCCCACTGCGAGAAGGGCCAAGGTGTAACAAGCTGGTGGAGCTCTTAAGCTAGTGCATGGATGAGGTCCCCATGGTGTTGACATTGCAAGAATTTCTTAACATATTCATGAGCTTCCCTTTCATGTTTCAGCCAATAGTACCCCGTTCTTAGTAGCTTCTTGGCCAAGGTCCTACCACTCGAATGTGAACTGCAGATGCCATTATGTACCTCTGTTAAAGCACTCAAAGCTTCCTTAGTGTTTAAGCATAGTAAAAGGGATCCCTCAATACTCCTATAGTATAGGGTGTTGCCTAGGATAAAAAAATGGGATGACTTCTTGAGAAATGTTTTCTTAAGGTTCAGAGTGATATTGGCAGGGAGGACTCCTATTCTTAGGTAAGTGTATATCTCATGATACCATGGGTTACTAGGACCAATGATTTCACACACAAATTTTCTCTGGTACCTTGAATGATAGTACGAGAAGCTGCTCTACACAAAATTATTGTCTAGGGATGTTGTGTGGGATATCTAGTAGCGATCCAATTTTTTCCATAGCATCTGTTGCTCTGTTATTCACTCTTGGTATTTGTTTAAACATGATTTAAATGAAGAATTCTTTGAGGCTTTCCACCAGTTTCTTGTATGGGTTCAACTTGTCATCCTTTTTTTGGTATTAATTATTTACCTAGTTGATGATTAGTTGTGAATCTTTGTAGACTTTGAGTTCCATGATCTGCCACTATACTACAATTTAGAGCCCTATGAGAAGAGCCTCATATTTTGCAATATTATTTGTGCAAGGAAAAAATAGATTATGTGATTTGGGTATGTAATCCCCTTGTTGTGTAATGAAGAATATTTCAGCTCATGACCCATGTTGTGTGTAGGATCCATCAAAATACATTTTCTAGTGATCTTCTACGCTTATGTTAAAGATGGATTCATCAGGGAACTCTAATACAAGTGGATTCTCTTAGTATATTAGTGCTTCTGATAGCTGATTTGTGATCACTTGTCCTTTCATGGATTTCCATTCCACATAATCAATGTCGTGTTTTATCAGGATCATAACCCATTTATTTGTTCACCCTATAAGCATTGCTTTAGAAAGCAAATACTTGAGAGTGTCTATCTTGGCAATGAGTTTTATCTGATGTGCCAACATATAGTGTTTGAATTTCTATGTTGCAAACATGACTGCCAAGCAAGCCTTCTCAATGGATGTGTAATTCAGGTCGTGTCCTGCCATGGTTCTACTAATATAGTAAATAGCTCTCTCCTTCCCATTTTCATCATGTTGTGCTAATAGAGTGCCAAGGGTTGTTGTTGTTGCTGATATATATAGGATCAAGGGTTTTGTTGGAATTGGTGGCATAAGAACTGGTGGTATGAGTAAGTATTCCTTGATATTATTGAAAGCCTGGTCACATTTCTTGTCCCATTTGAATGCTACCCCTTTGTGGAGTAGATGAGAGTACGAGATAGCCTTATCTGCTAAATGCGCTATGAATCGGTAGATGGATTGGAGTATTCCCTACAATCCTCTAAACTTATTCAATGTCCTTGGTGCTTCCATCTCAAGGATTTCTTTGAATTTGGTGGGATCTATCTCGATTCCTCTCATAGATATGATGTACCCCACTAACTTGTCTGATTGTACCTCGACGACACACTTCTTTGGATTTAGTCTAATCTTGTATTCTTCCAGCCTATCAAAGATGGAACCTAAAGATGATATGTGATCTTGATGTTTCTTTGATTTGGATAATTTGTCGTCTAAATAATCTTCCATAGTTTTTTGAATCATATCATGGAAGACTATTGCCATAGCTCTTTGATAGTTTGCTCTAGTTTTCTTCAATCCAAATGACATCATGTTCCAACAATATGTTCCCCATGAGCAAGTGAAAGCTATCTTGTACTGATCTTCTTTGGCTATCATGATCTGATTGTACCATGAGAATCCATCCATTAGTGATAGCATTTCATGTCCCGCCATCATATCCACAATCATATCTATGTTTGGGAGAGGGAAATCATCCTTGGGACATGCTTTGTTTAGATCCCAAAAGTCAGTGTAGATGCGGATGACCCCGATGGGCTTTGAAATAGGTAGAAGATTTGAAACCCACTCTAGATAATCAATTGGTCGTATGAAGCTAGCATCAAGGAGAATCTATAATTCCAACTTGACCAATAATTCTATTTGAGGATGCATCTTCCTCAACTTTTCTCTCGTTGGCTTTGCCTTTGGATATACAACTAGATGGTGCACCACAACTTATGGATCAAGACCAGGCATGTCAGCGTAGGTCCATGCAAAGTTCACCTTTCTTTCCCTTAGGAATGCGGCTAGAAGTTCCAGTTCTTCTATCAAAATTCATTTTGTGTAGAAGGTTATGTGTGGTGTTTCTTTTATCCCCAAGTTGATCGGATTGCACTTCTCTGCTAAGACTATTGACTTCTCCTGATCAATAACACTAAGAGGAAGATTGAATCCCTCATCCTCCGGTGCCTCATAGAGGTTTTCACCATTGGATGCATCCTTTTTTTACTATTTTTGGGTCTGAAAGTGCCACAATGTGGTTTTAACTTAAACACCTAGAGATTATTCTCAAATTTTCACTTTTGTGACTGAGGGATTCAATCATTTCCCCATAATAAGCATGTGTGTCTAGTTCAATGTCAAATCCAACTTTTTGGTCTCCACAAGGTATATTATCTCACAGTCCCATGAATTCTAAGAGTGCCTCATCATTTTAGAATGTGTTTAAGATTGGTGGTCCTCATTGGTCATAGTCTATTACCTGGGGATACACTAGCTTTATTTAATGGGTTTGGTTGTTTGACTCAAAAGACACAGTGGAAATCATTAACAAGGAAGAGTCCTCAAATAACATAGGTAAATTAGTAAGGGTATCCTCATCAGTGTCACTCCCACATACATTAGTTATGTCGAAGGTAAAATTGTCTAAGGGTAGACCTATGGATACTGGTAACTGAGGAGGAGCTTTGACTACTTTAGTAGGGGGACTTCTACCATGTATGGTTATCCTCAGAGGGGTACATCCAAGGCCAATATTTTTTATGCGCTTCTTAGCAATGATGGGTTGTAATCAACTGTTGTTTTCCCCGATACTTTCTTGTTATAGCCCAAGTCCAACATTAATTGTAGAAATTTTTTAGCATCATCCATTAGAAGAGAAGGCACGGGTCTTTCATCTTGGTATAGGAGGCTAGATATATCCTTTTCATCAACCACCTCTCAGCCTAGGTCTCCCCAAACTTTGAATCGAGGGGGGTCTTCTATGAATGTTTGAGATGTTGTGCTAGCTAGTTGTGGTTTTCCATGGGACCTAGGAGATTGAGGTAACTCTCCTATTACAAAGGAACTTTTATTCATTTTTTAATCTCCACATCCATATAATGACCTTGATATCAGAAATTTTAGGAATGGCGGTGTATTTGTCCCAAAAGTGGAGGCTATGGTGGATGGATCTGTATATGGAGTTGTAGGGCCTTCACCATTCTTGGGGACTTGTAGGATTTTGTAATACTTGGCTTCCAAGTTTTTACAATAGGCAAAGGGCTTAGGATCACCATGAATTGTGACCTATTGGTTCTCGTAGGGGAATTTAACACATTGATGAAATGTGGGTGCAACATCTTTCATCCCATGGATCCATGGGTTCCCCAGAAGAATGTTATAAGGGAGTTCTAGATCAATAACTTGGAAAGTAGTTTCCATGATGGTCGGTCCTACTTGGATGGGAAGTTGAATGGTGCCTTGAGACACCCTCTCTTGATCATCATAAGCCCAAATGGTGATACCTTTTACTTTTTCAATCACATCTTCAGAGAATCCCAGATTCTTTATTAACTTGAGAGAACAAATGTTTAAACCTTCCCCTCCATTCACCAAGACCCGTTTGACTTTATTTTTTTGGATGAAGACTTCAAGATGAAGCACCTGGTTATGAGATGGCTGGGTTGGAAGATCTTGCTCAGAAAATGTTAGGAGATGTGGCATGGTGATGTATCTGGCCATAGCCTGGAACTAGTTTGCATCAAGTTTTGTGGGTATAGAAGACTCAAAAAGCAATTTTCTAGAATCTTCGTATGTACAAGGGACATTTTTAGCAACTCCATAATGGATATTTGGGTAGGGGTCTTCTTTATTTGTTCCAAGACATTGTAGCCACTTTCAACTAACTTTGAATTTTTAGGGGGTGCTCTAGCTTGCATGGATGGTCTAGGGATAGTGATTATATCACTTTGTGTGGTGACTCTATAGTCAGCTTTAGTCCCTGGGATATGTAAAACACCCACCCATTTGTCTAAATATGTGACAACATGGTCATACACTTGGTTGATGCTACCATACTTTTTACCTTTTCCATTGTTATTTTCCTTATTATGACCCGACATCAAGTTCATGTATATCTTGAGGTCTTGATTCCCAGCTCCAGGTATGGGATGCTCAACAGAAATAGTCTTGTTTTCAATGAGGTCATGGATTAGGTTTTTGAGCCTCATGCAATTGGTTGTTGTGTGCCCCTTTATCTTATGAAAATCACACAGGTGCTTCTCGTTATACCATGGTGGCTTTAACTTGAGAATCTTGGCAATTTTCAATGATAGGGAGTGTGATGATGTTGGTGTTAATGAGTTGTTTCATGATAGTTTCGACTGATTCTCCAAGTGGTGTGTACTTTTTCTTTGGAGGGTATCGATCTCTTGTGGATGGCCCACCTTGATCATTGACATTATTAACTGTTTGCATATTGTTTTGTTGTTGGGGTGTGTTGTATTGAGGGGTGTTTTGGTTTTTATTTTGAGGTTGTTGATATGTTTGGATTTGGAGCACTAATTACAACCTTAGCATCAATAACCCCATCATTGGTAACATTTTTGTTTTTCACCCATGTTCATGGTTTATCGTTGTAACTTTTGGATGGGTAATTATCTTAGTAAGTGGGTATCCCCCCTTGTGTAATGAGGGCTCTTTCGATATTGAGAGCCTTAGGGATGAGTTGATCGTAGGAGGTGATGCACTATACTTTGAGATGGAAGGCCAAAGTTCCTTCAAGATTTGCGATGATAGTTCTAACTTGTTGTTCTTCTGGCATGGCCCACTTGCTTCTATTGGCTTTGGATCGCCATCATTGTAAGAAAGATGCAAATCATTTTCCCTTATTTTTCTTGAGGTTGGAAAACTCTTCTAATCTTACGTCCATGCCCATGTTGAATTCATAATTTTGCATGAAGGTGTCCACAATTTCTTGGAACTTTTTGATTCCGAGAGGAAGACGAGAGAACCATTCCATGGTTGGGCCAACTAGACTTCTAGGGAAGAGCCTCATTATATAAGAGTCATCGTAGGAAACTTCCATGCAATGTACATGGAATTCCCTAATGTGATCTTCAGGATTTTTGAGTTCATGGTACTTGTCAAATTTTGGTATCTCAAAGCCTTGTGGGAACGGCTTCATCAAAATTCCCCTACCAAATGGATATGGGCATAAATTCCCTTGTGATTTTGGGGTCTTTCCTGATTGTATGTCCCACACCTATTGTGAGAGATTTTTTATTTGGGCAGATAGATCAGTTTGGGGGGTCAGGTGGTGGAATGAATGTGTTTCACGTTGGTGTAGTGACTTGGATGATAGATGGAGTGACTTGTGGATTGGGGGGTTGTTGTGCAACCAATGCTTATTGATATGCTTGTAACTGTTGTTGTGCCAACAAAGCTTGTTGTTGGTCTTTTTGATGTTGTTGTACCAACAATGCTTGTTGTTGGGATTGTTGTTGTTTTTGTGCCAACAACGCTTATTGTTGGGCTTGTTGTTGCTATTGCACCAACAATGCTTATTGTTGGGCTTGTTGTCACTATTACACCAACAACACTTGTTGTTGGGCTTGTTTTTGAGTTTCTTTTTGTTGCGCCTAGTATTGCTATAAAGCTTATTGATACGCCTGTTGTTGTAACAAGGATTTAACTTGAGCTTGTGCTTGTTCTTGTGCGGATTGGGAAGCTTGGACAGCTTGAGTAGCTTGTGTGGCTTTTTGTTGTTGCAATAAAGCTTATGCTTGTGCTTGGGTTTGTTGTTGCTGTAACAATACTTGTTCTTGCGCTCGGGTAACTTGTTGGGCTTGTTGTGTGGATTGTTATGTTTGTGCTTTCTATTTGGCTTGTTGTGTGACTTGTGCAGCTTGCTAGGTTTGGAATTGCTGAAGTTACCTTTGATAAGCTTGTTGAGCCACTTGCAATGTGATGATGTATTGGTTAGCGACATTTAGATTTGGTGGTAGAGGTGGGGGATTCATAATGGTATGAGATGGTGTGATGAGATTTTGTTGGGGTGGTTGTTGGGGTGTTTGAGTGATGATGATGGGTGGGTATGGTGGATGATTTGGGTCCTTGGGAGACCACATTTTGAGATGATGTGGATGGTGTAATGGTGGATTGAGATGTTTGGATTGGCACCACCCATTGTTGTGATGTTAGTGTTATGCTTGGAAGATTTACTACGCTTGGAAGATTGATTTGATTTGACTAATTTTGGATAAGTAAAGGGGGTTTCCCTAAACCAAGGATTGGTGTGGATTTTGATGTCAATGGTGGAAGTGGAGGGAGAATAGGTGGTATGCTTCCTTGAGAAAGTGATGATGAGGGATCAAAAATTCCCCCTTGTCCAAATAAACCTACTTTCTCTTGTGATACCATGGGGAGGGAGACTTGTGCTCCAAGAGAATATGTTGGTGTTGCGAAGAAGGTTGATGGATTATTGGTGTCATGGAAGATGAGTGGAATATATGGATGTTTTGGGTCTTGAGGGATGAATTCACCCAAGATGGTGTTTGCATCCAAGTCTTGTTTGTTCACAAGGGGATGTGTTTGAAGAGCATGAAGTAATGAACTCCCCTTGTTGACAATTGGTTGAGTTGGAGCAAGAGATGATGTGGGTTGGGGGATGGGTTGAATGATGCTTCGAAAATATGATGTGAATGAGACCGATGGCATAATCCCAAGGGGTTTCTCCACAATGGTGTTTACATCAAAATCGGAAGGGAGTTTAGCCCCTTCTTTTGCCAATTCTAGCATATATTGTGAAGGATTGAGTCTCATCATGGCATTGACAATTTTTTGTTTCTCAGGATTTTGGACCATTTCTATGATTCCATCTTGAGTCATCCCCAAGACATTATTGGTGATGTCTTCCACTTGAATTTCCTCTTGAGGATCTTGTGGTAATAGAGGAAGATTGGGTAGGGGATTTCTAGATCCAATGGGATTGATTTCAGGAGAGGTTCAACTCAAGTCACTTGAAGTAGATGTTTCTTTGTTGGATTCCATGTTTTCCTTGTATTGGGATTGAGTTTGAACCATAAAATAAGGATCAACTTTCAAGAATATGGGAGAAAATCTCTAATTCCTTAGGTTGGTCTAAACTCTTAGGCTCAAAGAACAAAATCTAAGTTTGTTTATGGATAAAAGGATGATGATAAGATAAATGGAAGATGGATGGTGTGAATGATTAAACTCTCAAGAAGCTTGAAGGAACATTAGACTTTAGGACTTTTGGATGTTTTGATTTTTGATTTGATTTGAGTTTGATTTGGATTTGGATAATGAACTCATAAACCCCAAGATGTTGGATGTTATCTTGGTATAAATTTTCCCACAAGGTGATAATTTAACTAAGTATATGAAGAAGGATTCATCTACACATACTTAGTCAAACAAGATGATTTTTACTTGATTTAAAAGATTTTCCAAAATTCTAGCATGAAGTATTTTTCCAAGATTCTAAGAGTTTGTTGATGGGATGAGATTTGATTGATGTTTGAGGAATGGATGAGAATGTTTATTTTGATTCTATATTGGACTTAGAGAGACTTATTTTCTACAAGACCTCAGTATTGAAGAACATGCTTGGACTTCCTATGTGAGAAATTCAAATCTTTGAAAGAGACTTGGGTTTTGGCTATAATAAAATAAGTACAAACAGGGATTGTTCTTTGAAACTTTTTTGTAAAAATTATAGACCAACCTTTATCTAAATTCATGCAATCTTGAAAGATGCTCCTCATGAGATTTTGGACTAATATTCTTATGATTACTTGGCTTGGGAGCTATGACTTTGTGGGAAATCATGGGATCAAGCACATGTGAGGTTAAATTATCTTTTATCTTGCTTAGATTGATTTTTTTTACCATAAACACTTTCTTGATTTAGTTTTCAAACTAAATGTCTAATATCTTAATTTATTTTCATCCCACAAATTCCATTATGTGGAAATAAAGAGAATCAAGGAAAATAGTTCCCTAATGTTGACTTTAGTAAGAGAAAATTGAGATGTAAATCCAAATGCTTAGAAGCCTCTAAGGATGAAATCCCTAGGGCGAGCAATAGCACTTGGATTTCTTAATAGTATTTTCTCCTCCTAAAGGGTTTGAAATTTAGAGGATTTTGTTGAATGTTTGATTTTGAATTCTTTAGATCCAAGCAAAGTGTTTTGATTCCAAAATGATGCACAACCTTAAGATAGAAAGAGACAATATTTTTTGAATTCCCACTTGGATAAATTTAGATGTTCTTATGGAAAGAGACCATTTTTGCCCTTCTTGTCGAAAAAATCCTTGTGATACTTGAACTTTCCTCAAGTACCCACACTTATATACCAGGTGGAAGTCACTTGGCTTTAGCATGTTCCCAGTTGGGTCGTTCCCTGGGGGTGATTACTTTTTCCCACCAGGAAATCGCTCTTAAGATGAACAATAGAGACCAATCACATTCATAGTTTGATCAATCTTTGTTTGTGTGAACAAAGAGAGAACACACATGATGTACCTAACTCATGATAGCAAAATTTGTTCAATTTTAAGAAACCCAAATTGAAGTGTGGAGGAAATATTTCATACAACTTAATATCACCAAAAGACTTTTGATTCTCAAGATCATCTTGAAGTGCTAGAGAAGTGCATATGAATTTTAAATGATATTAATTTGTAAAAGAGATTACAAAACACAAAATACACATATTCATTTGAAACTTCAAAAGCAGTAATGGATTCTTTTTTATAGTAGCAAGATGAAGTGTGAATTTTGTTTGTTCAATTTTTCAATCCAAAACCAACTCTAGTAAGTTCCTAAGGTTCTTTTTAACCTTTTTCTTGTTCTTTTTAAAACCCAAATGAAAATTATTTGAGTCCTAAAAACTTGAAGATAACAATATCCTTAAAATGGGGTTATAATTGCTCCCAAAGTGTTTAAAAACACTTGTTACAATTATGTGATAATTCCATACTAAAACTTCTCCTTGTTTCCTCCTCTTCTTGATCACCTCAACCTACAAAAGCTAGTCAATCCACAGAAAATAGAGCCACAAAATAGGTTAAAAGCTCAAGGTGATGAAAAACAAAAAGCACATGTTAAATTAAAATTGATATAGCTAACTTTTACCCCACCCCAATGTCGCAATCCACAAAGGAATTGTTGTTTGGAGAAGTTCAATGACGCTCTGGTGAAGTCAACGTCGCTCTGTGGAGAAACAGAGATTGTGAATGCATCGCTATTTCACCAAGCGCCACTCTTTGGAGTTTGATGGACCGACCCAAGTGGAAAATAACATAACCGCCAGGTTTTGAAGAAGATACAATGTTGCTATATAGTGACGCTAGATCGATAGCATCATTCGTTATCTTTTGCAGCGTCGCTCCTTCCTTTAGACACAAAAAATTAAAAAAAACTGTGGAACTTTGACCAAAACCATGTTAATTTCTCAAGATTTTCCCTCCTTCTAGCGCCAAAATGTGAATGCTTGGTCTAGACCTACTCAAACATAATTAAACAAATCTAAAATGAAAATTCCCCATACAATTCATTCAAATTCCAAGAACATGAAATAAAATGAAATAAACCAAATGAAAGCTATTAGATCTTATTCAAAACATCCAAACCAACATCCCATGGGGGAATTGGTGCTTCTTTGATGTGGAAAGAATCCCTTTCCCAATTCCTTTCAAAGATTTTGATGAAGATTGTTGATGATTGTGCTCCTTGATGAAAATTTGACCATAACTTAGCTAAGATTGATAAAATGCAATGAAACCTTGATGAACAATGGATGAATCTTTCATAAAATATGTAGATAATGACTTTTCCTAAAATTGTGGATCCAAAATAAATAGAGGAGCTTTCCATTTATAGGAAAAAAGGATGGAGGAATGAGAAACATGAAGGATGTGGGATTAAAAATGAACCAATAACAATGTGCCACTTGTCAACATGCCATTGAATGGAGGTTGTGCACATTTTGGTCAATGTACAAATAAATGCAATTAGGTGAAAATTTGATTTGAAAGATGGCTTGTGGAAGAGGAGTTAATGCCACTTGGCTCAAGAAAAAGGACTTGTAAGAGGCTTTAATGCCATGTTGGAGGACAAGTCCTTTTGGAGGGGGATTTCAAATTGGGGGAATATTCCAAATGAGATCCCCTTTTGAATGAAAATAGAGGAATTTATAAATCAATTAAATTAATTTTCATGTGAAAGTTGCAAAATCTAGAGGATTTGGTGGATTAGAGTTAGAGTTAATTAGGATTTAATTAACTTAGGTGAAGATTACTTGATTTGACATCTGATTTAGATTTTTGGATTGATTTAAATCAAATGAGAGGAATAATGGACATTTAATTAAATAAAGTTTGATTTATTTAATTAAAAGGGATGATTTTAGATTTAATCAAATAAGGGTAATTTATTTAATCAAAAGAGGGAATATGATTTAACTAAATAAAATGAATTATTTAATCAAAAGGTGAACATTAGGATTAAATAATATTGATTTATTTAATCAAAGGAGAAATATTACGATTAATTAAATAAAATGATTTATTTAATTAAAAGAAGATAATTATTTAATCAAATAAAATTGATTTATTTAATTAAAATAGGAATTATGATGAATTAATTAAATAAGGATTATTTGATTATCTGGTTAGTAAAGAGTGATTTAGGAAGAGATAATGTTAGTGGACCAGGATTGTGTGCATGATATCAATCAAGATAATTTGAACATCTACAAAATAATATTAAGAATTATTTTGGTGATGTGGTTAGCTAGAGTTTGAGATTAATGAGGGAGGATATCAACAAAAAAATTGAGGATGATAAAGATATTATACTTAGTTAATTTTCTATAGATATAATGAATATTTTAAGAATAAAGAGATAAAACTCTATTATCTAATGATAGGTCTCTAGCTAATGATAATTTAAAACAAATTTAATATTATAAAATGAAGAGACACATTAAAGAGGTAACCCCCAAACCAAAGAGTCATCCCTCATATCACTTAAGACAATGAGAGTGACTATAAAAAATATATTTAGTGATTCATAATGGAATAAGGAAGAGAAAATTAAAGAGAATTTTGGGAGGTAATTTTTTGAGATTAAATTAATATGAAATAAGGCAAGAAACAAGAAACAAGTAAAATAATAAAAGTGTGGATAGAACACTAGAGTATTGGAAAAGAAGAAAGATACAAAACCAAAGACAAAATAAATAAGTCAACAAATAAGTGGAGTAAACTAAATTAATAATGAAAAACCTTAGTAAACTATCACTAACAATGTGAAAAATAATTGAGGAAATTTATCAATTTTAGGTAAAGATGCAAAATATTCTTTTGAACACATATTTGTCTATATGGTGATGAAATACAATCTAGAGTAATCAAATAAAACTATATGAATTTGTAGTAACACTCAAATATGAATGTCTCAGACGGTATATGAAGAATTTCTCACAACATGATTAGGAATTACACAAGATAAAAGATGAGTTCATGTTAGAAGTTTAATATTTACTTGGTAATAATTATTTATTTACTTGTAGGATATTCCAAAGGAATCCCTACAAGTCATTTTTCCTTTTTTTCTCCTTTTCATGTGTGAGGATGACTCATTTTATTTAGTTCATTTACTAATTAATATTAGTGGATTAGGTGTAGCCTCCTCCTTATGAGGATCTTAATAGCTTGTACACACATAGGATGAATGGTGGCATCCAAAACTCCTCTTCTTAGCTCTATTTATTGGGGTACATCTCCTCTCTTTTCTCAAGTAATCTTAATGCTTAAGTGATCTCTCTCTCTCATTTGTATTATTCATAGGAATTTTCTATATTCATAATATTGTGGTTTTTCTTTGTTTCCCCCTTATCAAATTCTTGTTTCTCCTCTTCATTTTGGTGGTGCTTGCTTTGGATTTTCAACTCTATGGTAATAATTTTCCTTCAAACAATGTTCATATATTAGTACTCTCCTTTACTTTATTCATTTTTCCTTTTAGTCCATTTATAAATTTGAGTCCCTAAAGGCTCATTTCGATATTGTAAGATAAGATTATTCAAAAAACTCATTAAATAATTTAATTAAATATTTAAACTAGCGGTGTGGGATTTGGAGGAGCCACTAAAATATAAGTAGATGGTAGAATGTTTATCTCTTAACTATTACTATAATTAAGAGCCTCTCTAGATGGATGATTTTTTATAGTTATTAAAATATAGTAGACTAGGTATGTAGGATAGAGGTGTATACCTAGATAAAAAATGATAAAGAAGGGAAAATGAAGAAATAGAAATATGAAAGTTAGAACTTGAATAATTTAAAATCAAACAAGAAATATTAATCAAAGGAGAGAAATAGTGAGAACCATTACCAATAATGATGGGAAAATTTAATATTTCTCCAACAAGGGATATCTAAGAAAGGAGTGTATCATACTGAAAGCAGTAAAAGGGGCGATGACATTGAGAATGAAAGGATACCAAAATCCAAAATTTAAAAGTATATAGTGTGGAATTTGTACACGGTGAGATAGCCATAAAATAAGTGATTACTTATCCCTTCTATTCCAGTTAAAGGAAGATAATGAACATGAGACTTGGTTTAATCATCGATGTGAGTATAATTAACCAATACATAAAGGGATGAAGATAAAAAATGGGTTTGTAAAGATAGAATTATATAGAATAGAATATGGTTACAAGAAACCTCAATGGAGAAATAAATACAATATCAATATGGTGCAAAATATAGCACCATAAATCATGAGCAAGACACAACCTTCCAATTATCCTTAGAATAAAATTTATGTATATCATAAATATTATAGAGGAGGACATGATAGAGGCCAAGAATAAGGACAAAGGAGAAGAGAAGTGGTCACTTACTATAGTTGAAGTGATATGGTCCACTACATAAATGAGTGTAAAGAAGAAAAGAAGAAAGTATGTGGATTCTATGGTGATCCTAGTAATAATTATTTTAGTCTCTTAAGAGTTTAGAAAAACTATACAAATGCACCTACACCCATGAAGAGTGAAGATCTGTCTAGGCCACTATCATCTTGAAGGCAAAAGGTAGTGATGAGAATACCAAAATAAAGCTCCTAGGGTGGTCTACAGCATTTGAGTGTAAAATTGGATAATGAGGAGGAAAATTATCAATCCTCTTTAATAGAGGAAGAAAGGTTAGATAAAGATACATTGAAAAGAAAGAGAAGATTAAGAAAAAGGCTCTAATAATTTCTAGACAAAGAACAAAGTTGAGGTAGTCACTAGAGGAAGAAAATACACCATTAGAGGGAAAACACTTGAATAATAATTAGATGAGGATGATGAGAAGTACATATTGACCAAAAAAAAACATGATTAAGTAGTTCGAGAAGATACTTGAATACTATTTTAGAAGAGAATAAGAAGGAAGATTACTATAAATCCTATTTTGTTTAAAATTAGGCTCAATTATAAAATAATTTGGCCAACAATATGGAAACTAGAAATTTTAAAATATTTTTGAAATGAAAAGAACAAAATTATAATTTGAGGGTTTATTTTAGATGTGTGGTAAAAAAAATTGAGTAAATACAAGAATTAACCTATTATAATTGACCTATGCATCCAAAATAGATTATTTAAGAATGTATAAATAGATTTTGGTAAAGATATTAGTATCATGACTAATAGGATATGGGGAATAATTAAGTGAGCTAGCATTGTATGACACACCATATAATATTGTATTGGTATATAAAACTATCATAAGTACCACCAAAATATAACACAACATTGAAGCTAACCTACTAAGAATAAGAATTAGAATAAACTTCAACGTTCTTAGATGAAATGGCCCTTTAAAAACCTCAACATATTATTGAAATTAGAGTGATTCATATATTGTAGTGGAGTATTTGAATCTCAAAAAGTAAGAATTATAACTTTTTGATATGATGGATTGGTATATACTCCTCTATACTAAACTGAGTGTCATTTATGCTAAAGAGCTATATAAAAAGGATAATTTGAGAGAGGACAAAGATGATAGAGTATTATTAGGTAAAATAAACAAGAGGGAAATTGCAAGAAAACAATTAAAAAGAAGAAATCATGATTGATAATAGTAATTATAATACGAATAGTGAGGATGCGATGGAAGCATTATTGTGGAGTGATCCAAATAGAATATCTAGAAAACTATTAGGAGATAGAAATATATTATCTTGAGAAGAGTTAAGAAAATAACTCAAAATTTACCACAAAATATAGAAAATTACTATAAATCGATAAAATATAAGGTGATGACAAAAATGCACTATTATTAAATAAGGTAATCTTTATTTCATAAGGTATCATACACATCAATTTTTCACATTATTAGGTATATATAGGATATATTTTAATCTAAATAGAAACATAGAAAATACATTTGTAAGAGAAAAAGGAAATCATAATGGAGTAGATGGCCCAGATGATAAGTTTTTAGAAAATAGAAGAGAAAAATATTGAAGAAAAAGAGGATTTATGATGTCCGCAAGAAGAAAAACGTCCAACACAGAGTTTGAAGAGCTGTGAAGCAATTTTTGTGTTGCTGATTTGAGAATGAGGAATGTGAGAATAATAGTGTGTGTAAGAAGCCATGGATGGCTAATGTAATAAGTTTAATTTGTTGATTTATGTAATTTTTTTCATTGTTAAAAATGAAATGAGTTTATATGAGTTTTATTGTGTTAGATTTACTATATTGCATAATGTGTTGTGCTGACAATATATAGTTTTGAGCTATGCTTCAAGGTAGGAGTTTCCTTTGTTAGAATTATCATACATTAACTAATAATTAGTTAATCTTTAATTGATTATTAGTCTAATTTATTCTTTACACTTAAGCTAAACTTAGGATTGCTTTATTAATTGAGTTAATATTAGATCATTATGTCTCATCTCATGTGATGTTGACACTTGTCATGATCTAATCCCTTTCTCATTTAGGGATTTTCTCTTATAAGCATTCAACCCTTATTGTAAATATCTCTCGGATATTATTTGGAGCTTCTGTATCTTCTTGAAAGTCTCTTGTTGTAGCTTTTCCTTGTTGATGAATATTACACATATTGTTTTGTAGATCTCTTGCGTGGAAGGTGTACTTGTTTTTGTTTGATCCCATGGCTCATGATTTTGTGCTTGTTTCATAATTCTAACATGGTATCAAAGCGTCGATTCAGCAAACCCCTTCTCGATTTATGAGATTTTCTTTCTTCAACAAGGGTTGTAGGCTTCGGATCTAAACCCCTTTGTTTTTTTGCAAATTTTGGAAGTGGGCATTTTTTGAAGAATTTTAGTGTGAAAAGGACCTCGTCATTGGATCTAGAGTTGTCAATAAAGTTGAATTTGGCTTTTGTTTCGAACGCCAGACTTGTGAGGGTTTGAAAATTTGGTGTTTTTTCCAAATCCAAATGGTACCTGATTTTTCAGGGTGTTTTGAGCACAAACGGACCTCACCATTGCATTTGCAATGGCCAAAAACCTTAAGATCGACTATGAAATTGTCGAAATCTGAGCAGTTGGCATCTGAGGCTAAAAATATTTGTCAAGAAGATCATAGGACCTTCCTAGCACACGAATCGAGCACTGCTAAAATTGGTGGACCTCCAAATTTGGAGGTTTTTTGAAAAATTTGGTGGAGATGTTATTTTTCCCTTCTTAGCCCCTCTCTATTGGGATTTTCAGTTTTGTAGCTCAACTTCCAAAGGCCATACAGTGGTCTTTTTGCATGCAATTTTTGTTGAAATTGGGTGAAATTTTGTGCTCTTCATAGTGGTGTAGGTATTTTCCAATTTTTACTTCTGGTTTTTTCTAGGATTCTATTTTCTTAGTGTTGTATTTGTTTATTTCTCATTTTGGAGACTTCGATGGGCCATATCTTCTGCATCCGAACACAATTTTGGGTGCCGTTTTTTTTTAAAGTGCATATTTTTTTGTGTACTTCATCATGGTTCTATCAGTTTCCTCTCTTTCTTTCAGAGAATTGTATTTTCAGTATGTAGTCCTTTTTTGGACATTATGAGCTCACCTTGCATGTGTTTATCTTATGTAAATGCACTAAAATATTATTAGATCTTGCACATCACTTTGTGCCTTATTGTAGTTGCACTCTATTATAAAGTGTCATGGGGTCTTTAATGTTTTATCTTTGTTTGCAATCATACCTTTGTCAAGTGAGTGTCCCTTCCATGACATTAGCCTCATGTGTGTGTGCCTTTTTTTTGCACACCCTTTATATGCATGTTGGTACTTTCATGCTTGCATGCTCAAATGTTCTTGATTCTTTTTTATGCACTTCTTTCTAGCATTCAGTTTCGGTGTACCTGTCACGCCTCTCCCTTTTCAGCATTAGGAGGGGGTTTCTACTATTGGTGCTAATGATTCCTTGGTTTTGGGTTGAAGTGAGCTATGTTTACAGTATTTGTTCATATGTACTAGGTAGATGTAGTGGCTCATTACCCATGTATTTCAGTGAGATGGAGCACTTACCATATGGACACTCTTGTATTCTTATTTCTGGAGGCAACCTTCCAGTTTCACATGATATGTTCTTCAAAATTTTGGTACTTTTTCCATCTGTATCTTCGAGTTCCAAGTGTTTTCCTTTATTTTCCATTAGATTCGAGTTGTTTCATTCAGGTAACTCATGCCTATTCTTGTCTTCTTGATCCTGATCATCATCTATTTGAGCAAAGGTTCTTCTTTCAGCATTTCAGCAGTCATTCTTCGACAGTGTTTTTAGTTTCTTCATGCTTCAGTGGTGTTCTCTTTGTTCATCCTTTGTTCCTATCTTTTGGGACAACCTTGCATTGTTTGGAGGCTTCTTCAGTCCTTCACTTGTCTTTCATCTCTTTTTGGAGTAGATTTTTTCCCATTAAGTTTTCTCTATTTCTCTGCATTATAGAGATCTTTTGTTTGTACATGGGTACCTTTTTTGGCCTTGTTTTTTGGGACCCATCATGCATTATTTTTAGGATTTTTAGATACTCCCTAAGTTCATCTTAAGGGGGGGTGTTAGAGTTATCAAACATTGGCTAATAATTAATTAATATTTGATTGATTATTAGTCTAATTTATTCTTTGCACTTAGCTTTATTAATTGAGTTAATATTAGATCATTATGTCTCATCTCATGTGATGTTGACACTTGTCATGATCTTATCCCTTTCTCATTTAGGGCTTTGCTCTTATAAGCATTCAACATCCTTATAAGTCTCTTCATAGTCTCTTGTTGTAGCTTTTCCTTATTGATGAATATTGCACATATTGTTTTGCAGATCTCTTGCGCGAAAGGTGTACTTGTTTGTGTTTGATCTTGTGGCTCATGGTTTTGTGCTTGTTTCACAATTCTAACATCCTCTTTGCATCATAATGTGTTGTGTTGAGAGTATTTTAGTTTGATTTTAGTGTTTTGTTTGTTTTGGTTTGCATTGGTGTTTTTAGGCATCTCTTAGCAGCAAGAACTCAAAAATTTAGTCAATATTGCAATTTTCAATTTTTTGAATGATAATGTGTGTGAGAAGCCATGGATGACTAATGTAATAAGTTTCATTTGATGATTTATGTAATTATTTTCATTTTTGAAAATGAAAAGAATTTATATGAGTTTTATTGTGTTACATTTGTTGCATAATGTGTTGTGTTGAGAGTATGTAAATTTGAGTTAGGCTTGGAGGTGGGAGTTTCCTTTTTGCATTAGTGGTATTAAAGCGGGAAGTTCCTGAGTGTGCAAAGTGATTTCACCAGGACCATGGGTTGGAGAAGTGAAGAAGTTTATTTGAGAGCTCTAATATTTTGTGGTAGGTGTGTTGAGTTCAAAGAGCCTGAGGTGTTGACTTTGTAACAAGTCAAGTGTATTCCTTCAATAGCGATAATTTGGGTAGAATATGTGCAAACTTCCTCCACTGTGGATGTGGGTAAATGGAGTTTTGAGAGGCACATCTTCCATATTTTTGTTGGGTATATGGTATATATTTTGTGTGAGTTATAGCAGTTGATTAAAATGTCTAAGGGAAGAAGGCATTTTGTTATTGGATGAATTTTGATAGTTCCTAGACTTGAGGAGCTCAAGGAAAGATTGAGGATGGACAGGGTGAGAGAATTTGAGGAGCTGAAGCAAGCAGTGGAAGATTTGAAAGTAGATTGGACAAGGATAAGAGGTAATAGTAACTTTGTTTATCATTCTAATAATAATTTTAATGTAGGAAAGAAAAATGATGAAGAAGAGTGTCATGCATGTGACACTGAGGAGGAAGAAGAAGAGGAGTGGGAAGAAGTTTATGAAGTAGAAGCTAAAGATTCTATATTTGATGAAGAATCTGGTGATGATGAAGATCTCCTACTCAAAGAGGAGATAAGGAAGATAGATATCTTCTTTGAAGGGAAAGTGACTAATGAATGTGATAAGGGGATGGAGGAGATATAGGTGGGAGAAGATAAGTCCCATGAACATGTTGACTTTATTTTGTTTGTAGGAAAAAGAGAAGTTGCAGTAGAGAAGAAAGAGGTAACAATTGATTTACCTTACTATATGTCAATGAAGGAAGAGAAGGTCGAAAGGATAATGAAAGAAGATGTAGATGGAGAAAATGAAATATTTGATGGTCGTGGAGAAGAAGATATTGTAGGAGCAATAGAGAGAGAAATCCTTGAGGTAATAGTTAAGTTTTTTAATTTTGATTATTATGACAAAGATAATGAGATGTATGAAATTGAGAAGTCGAATGTAGAGGAGGTGAAAATAGATTTTGTTAGTGAAGATTTGGATGGAGGTATTGCAGAAGAACATGAAGATTCTTCTTGGTGGAGGTGGTCGAATTGTGGTGGGATTGGTCTCACAAGGGCGAAGGAAGAGAGAAGATGGTGTAGGAGGATGCATAGTGTTCTAGGTGGGTGCTAGAAGAAGTGATTGAAGAAAGAAGGATACCGGTTTGATTCAATGATGGAGTTTTCTATAGGTTGTTTACAGTTTGGAAGGGTAGTCCTACTACTCAACTCCATTTTGTGAGTTATACTCACAAAATTCAATTTACATCTAGGTCCACAGGCAATCAACATCTCCCAAAAACATTTGTTAGCTTTTTTATTTTATTTTGGTTGTTCATGGTATCTCTCAAAACAAAAATTCAAAAATTCAGTGAAAATTGCAAGATTCAAGTTTTTGCCAAATTGTTATTTTGAGGCTTCGCAGGTAGTTTTCAAAAATTTATTTCCAAAAATCCATAAGAGTTGGAGAAGAATCCTTTTTCAAGGATATTCTTTGAGGTACCATTTAAAATATTCAAAAATATTTAGAGTGAAATATTTCACAGTTTGAGAGATTTTAATGCCAAAAGTTTGTAAAAATATGTGTTGAAAATTTATGGAAAATTTAAAATATTTAGTTTTAAGAAGGCTGGAGCAAAACGGCTTGGTGGAAAGGTTTAAATGGCATTATATGCATCTTGGAAAGTTTTTAGGTGAATATGAGCTTCTAATAAAAAGTTATGCAAATATTAAATTTTACGACAATTATTAGCAACTGGTGGTAACTTGCATAAAATCAATTTTAATATTCATTGTTAGGCTCTTCTAGAAGTTTATTATTGGAATTATTCTTAATGAATTTATAACTGAAATTCAATTAATAATAGTTATTGAGTATGGTGTCAAATTGAGAAAAGGAATCCATGAAAATTTGTAATGGAAAATGCATTGACTAGTATGTCATTTTTGAAGAGAAAACATTACTCTCGCGTCTAAGAAAAGGTGGGCTATTACAACTGTGAGAAAAAAATTTAAAATACCAATTTGTAAGAGAAAAAGTCAATCATAATGAGTAGATGGCCCAAGTAACAAGTTTTTAATAAATAGAAGCAAAAATATTGAAGAAAAAGAGGGTTTTGATGCCTGCAAGAGGAAAAATGTGTAGCACAAAGTTTGAAGAGTTGTGAATAAATTTTGTGTTGCAAATTTGAGAATGAGGAATATGAGAATGATAATGTGTGTGAGAAGCCATGGATGGCTAATGTAATAATTTTAATTTAATGATTTATGTAATTGTTTTCATTGTTGAAAATGAGATAAATTTATATCAGTTTTATTGTGTTAGTTTTTCTATATTGCATAATGTGTTGTGTTGAGAGTATGTAGATTTGATTTATGCTTGGAGGTGGGATTTTCCTCTTTGTGTCATATTCCAAGAATATTTTTTGTAAAATATTCAATTTATAGGACATCTATACTTATATATGATTCGTTATAAATTCTGAGGGAAATAGTATAGCTCAGGGTGAAAGAAGCATGAGAAATATTCTATAGGAAAAATAGAATAGCACCACCAAGAGAGAAATGGATACATAAACTAGTAGAATTGATGGATAAAGTACATAGCATACCATAAAAAGAAAGCTATAATACAAAAATGATATGGGAAAAATATGATGAAGAGGAAGACCCTTAAAAATTAGATGTTGAGGTCAAAAAAGGAGAAAGTGAGGTATTATTCAATAATGCACCAAAATCTAAATTATTTAACCAACCACTCAAGATGGAGGAAAACATAGTTTTAGAGGAAATCCCTAAACTAGATAAGATTTATAATTATTGGTATGAAAGATAATTAATGCAAGTGGGAGAGGTATAGGGAGAATATGGATATTTATTTCCCTACATATTTACGAACCTAAAAGATATCAAGGATCAATTCAAGATAATGAAAATTTAATTAAAAGAAGCAATAAAATATCAAGGGGACCATATAGGCTAAATCTAAACATAAAAGTGAGTCAAAATAAAATTGGATAAGATCTTTTCTAGAGGAATAATTAAGAAAGTAGAAGATGTTAAATGGATTGGTCCCATGGTGATACAGCATAAAAATAAAGGATAAATGAGATTTTTTTTACTGTAGGGAGTTTGATAAAGCTTATTTTTGTGATCCCTTCCCTATATCGTTTAAAAATGAAGTATTTTTAATTAGTATCAATTAAGGAAGTATACTCATTCATAGATGACTTCTTTTTATATCACCAAGTTAAAATGCAAGAGGACCAACCTAGAACAATGCTTGCAACTAAATGGGGGTCATTAATGTATATAATTATTCCATTTGGCTTGAAAAATGCTTCTTTAATATTTAGTAGAATAATGCTAAATATATTTAAAAATTTCATTCTTAAATTTTAAAATGTATACTTAGATTACTTGAATATCCATGGATGAATTGAATACCATGTCTAAGTATTGCAAATGATGTTATAAAGATGTTAAATCTTACAAGTTTCACTAAACCTCAAGAAATGTTTATTTGTAGTACTATTTGCTACATTATTGGGTCATATCATATGTAAATATGGGATGATGGTTGATAACCTAATAATTTATGTAATTTTAAATATACCACCATATAATATTGTAAATAAGTTTAAATCATTCTCATTATATATGGGATATTGATGCAAGAGCATCCAGGTCCATAGGTAATCAACATCATCTAAAAATTTGTGTTAGTTGTTTTATTTCATTTTGGCTTATTTTGGTTGTTCATGGCATCTCTCAAAATAAAAATTTAAATATTCAATCAAAATTGCAAGATTCAAGTTTTCACCAAATTGTTATTTTAAGGCTTTGTAGGGTAGTTTATAGAAATAATTGTTTCTAAAAATTCGTAATATCTAGATTAAAATCCTTTTAAAGAAATATTATTAGAAAAATTTAACACAATGTGGTGAAGGTTTCATGACGAAATTCCTCACGGATTGAGAGAATTTAAAATCAGAAATTTTATCCTAGCTGACCACGAAAAAAATTATTTTTCAAGATTTTTAAGAGATAGAGAAAAAAGGCTTGGTGGAAAGGTTTAAAATGAAATTATATGCATCTTGGAAATTTTTTAGGTGAATATGAGCTTCTAATAAAAAGATACAAAAATTAAATTTTACGACAATTATTGGTAGCCGGTGGTAACTTGCATAAAATCAATTTTAATATTCATTTTCATGCTCCTCTAGAAGTTTATTATTGAAATTATTCTTAATAAATTTATAACTGAAATTTAATTAAGAATAGTTTTGGAGTATGGTGCGAAATTGAGAAAAATAATCCATGACAATTTGTAATGGAAAATGCATTGATTGGTATGCCATTTTTTAGGAGAAAAACATTACTCTCACATCCAAAAAAAGGTTGTATGTTACAACAATGAGAAAAAAAAAATACAAATTTGTAAGAGAAAAAGGCAACCATTATGGAGAACATGGTCTAGGCAATGTAAGTTTTTAGAAAATAAAATAAAAAATATTGAAGAAAAAAAGGATTTTAATGCCTGTAAGAGGAAAAACATCCAACACAGAGTTTGAAGAGTTGTGAAGTAATTTTTGTGTTGTAAATTTGAGAGTGAGGAATGTGAGAATGATAATGTGTGTGAGAAGCCATGGATGGCTAATGTAATAAGTTTAATTTAATGATTTATTTAATTGTTTTCATTGTTGAACATGAAATAAATTTATATGAGTTTTATTGTGTTAGATTTGCTATATTGCATAATGTGTTGTGATGAGAGTATGTAGATTTGAGTTATGCTTGGAGGTGGGAGTTTCCTCTCTATGTCAACAATATCAGAAAAGGAGTTCCTAAGTGTGCACCAGGACCGTGGGTTGGAGAAGTGAAGAAGTTTGTTTGAGAACTCTAATATTTTTTTGCAAGTGTGCTAAATCCTATAACTGTAGAGAGCCTGAGGTGATTAATTTTCAAAAATTCAAGTGTATTCCTTCGATAGGGATAATTTGGGTAGAAGGTGTGCAAAATTCCTCCACTATGAGTGTCAGTAGATGGAATTTTGAGAGGTGCATCATCTAGATCTCTAGTGGGTAGACAGTATATTGTTTATGTGAGTTGTAGAAGGTGATTAAAAATGTGTAAGGGAAGAAGGAGTTTTGGTATTGGATGGATTTTGACAATTCCTAGACTTGAGGAAATCAAGGAAAGACTATGGATGGATAGGGTGAGAGAACTTGAGGAGTTGAAGGAAAAAGTGGGAGATTTGAAAGCAGATTGAGCAAGGATAAGAGGTAATAATAACTGTGTTTATCATTCTAATAATATTTTGAATGCAAGAAGGAAAAGGGATGAAGTAGAGTGTCATGCATGTGACACCGAGGAAGAAGAAGAAGAGGAGTGGGGAGAATTTTCTAAAGCATAAGTTGAAGATCCTATATTTGATGAAGATGAAGATATCCTAATAAAAGAGGAGATTGGGAAGATAGATATATTATTTGAAGGGAAAGTGACTAATGAATGTGATAAGGAGATGAAGGAGATACAGGTGGGAGAAGATAGGTCCCAAGAACATGTTGACTTTGTTTTGTTTACAAGAAAAGAAGAAGTTGCAGCGGAGGAGAAAGAGGTAACAATTGATTTACCCTACTATATGCAAGTGAAGGAAGAGAAGGAGGAAAGGATAATGAAAGAAGATGCAGATGGAAATGAAATAGTTGATGGCAGTGGAGAAGAAGATATTACAGCAGAAATATAGAGAGAGAAATCCTCGAGGTCATGCTTAAGTTTTCTAATTTTGATTATTATGACAAAGATAATGAGATGTATGCAATTGAAGAGTTGAATGCGAAGGAGGTGGAAATAGATTTTGTTAGTGAAGATTTGGATGGAGGTATTGCAGAAGAACATCAAGATTCTTCTTGGTGGAGGTGGTCATTTTGTGGTGGAATTGGTCTCACAAGGGTGAAGGAAGAGAGAAGATGGTGTAGGAGTATGCATAGTGTTCCAGGAAGATGCTGGAAGAAGCGATGGAAGAAAGAAGGATATAGGATTGATTCAATGATGGATTTTTCTATAGATTGTTTACAATCTAGAAGGGTAGTCCTACTACAAAATTAAATTTACTCGACGTGTCTCATGTAGGAGCATCTGGGTCCACAGACAATCAACATTACCCAAAAATATTTGTTATATGTTTTATTTCATTTTAGTTTATTTTGGTTGTTCATGGAATATTTCAAAACATAAATTCAAATATTTAGTCAAAATTGCAAGATTTGAATTTCTGCCAAATTGTTATTTTAAGGCTCTGTAGGGCAATTTTATAAAAATAATTATTTTTATTACCATGATCAAGTTTTTTATTATTCTTATCTATATCTATTCTTTCCTTCTGGGGGTTGGTGGATGGTCATCATATTCATTTGCTTAGGTTTTATATTTGGTTGGGTTTCATAGGTCTAGTATTTTCCATAGCCTTGTGCAGTGGGTGGTCTAGGGCTGGTTCTAGGACTTCAATTTAGGTTGGTATGCTTTGGATGGCCCTATTTTGGATTTACTTGTAATTTATGAACTAGATGTACTTGTTTCCTTCATGATTCTTTCCTACCAGTATGCTCTCTTGAACCAGGTCTTTGTAACTTTTTGCTTACATAATAAAATATTATGGCCTAGCCACTTTTACCAAAAAAAAATTATTTCTAAAAATCTATAAGATCTAGATTGAAATATTTAAAAAATATATTATTAGAAAAATTTAACACAATGTGGTGAAAGTTTCATGACAAAATTCCTCATGGATTGGGAGAATTTAAAATAATTTTTTTTATCCTAGATGGCAACAAAAACAATTAATTTTCAAAAAATTAAGAGATAGAGAAAAACGGCTTGGTGAAAGATTTGAAATGACATTATATGCATCTTGGAAAGTTTTCAGGTGAATATGAGCTTCTAATAAAAGGTTATGCAAAAATTAAATTTTACAACAATTATTGGCAACCGATGGTAACTTGCATAAAATCAATTTTAATATTCATTGTCATGCTCCTCTAGAATTTTATTATTGGACTTATTCTTAATGAATTTATAACTGAAATTCAATTAAGAATAGTTATTGAGTATGGTGCCAAATTGAGAAAAATAATCCATGACAATTTGTAATGGAAAATGCATTGATTGGTATGCCATTTTTTAGGAGGAAAATATTACTCACATCCAAAAAAAAAAAGGTGGGATGTTACAATAGTGAGAACAACTTTAAAATATAAAATTACAAGAGAAAAAGGTAGCCATAATGGAGATGGCCCAGGAAACAAATTTTTAGCAAATAGAACCAAAAATATTCAAGAAAAAAAGGATTTTTGATGCATGTAAGAAGAAAAACGTCCAGCAAAGAGTTTGAAGAGTTGTGAAGTAATTTTTGTGTTGTAAATTTGAAAGTGAGGAATGTGAGAATTATAATGTGTGAGAAGCCATGGATGGTTAATGTAATAAGTTTAATTTTTTGATTTATGTAACTATTTTCATTGCTGAAAATGAAACGAATTTATATGATTTTTATTGTGTTAGATTTTCTATATTGCATAATGTGTTGTGCTGAGAGTATGTAGATTTGAGTTATGCTTGGAGGTGGGAATTCCCTCTCTACATCAGATATCACCTAAATCATATTAGAATTATGAAATAATTGGTAGGGTGATAGAAAACCTCTTCAAGAAGGAAATAAATAATAATTTTCAGGTATGTGCAGGATCATGATGGGCCAAAAAGTGGCGATATGATGGGTATGTGGCTGACGACTTTTTTTTACTCAAAATTGATGAAATGAAAAGGGTTTTTAAAGGATATTCTCAGATTTCCACCAATATAAATTGTTCTTTACTTTGAGGATAATAGATAATTATTATTCATTTTCTATTTGAATTATGAATGAAGTCTCGATTGATAGGCTGATTGAAAAACATCTATAGCTTTTAAATGGTTCCACGCTTTTTGAATGCAAAACATGTCACTATGCTTCACATTATATAGGATTAAAAAAAAGAAAATTGAATTTCATGAAGTTTTGACCAAGTTAAGGTGGTCAAACATACGAGTTTTTATACTTTTTAAAAGTTGTAATAAAAAATTCATAATTAATTATTTACTTGGAAAAAAATTATAAAAAAATATGCATCACATTGGGACATGAGTCCTCTACTTATATCTAAAATCTTATAAAAAAATATTATCATTTTATTTTGGTTAGGGTGGTCAGACAAACACCTACTTCTTATTTTTTCCTTGAAATTTAAGTACTACTGCATTGAAATTTCAAATTTTCACCAAATAGATTTTTTTTTTTTTGAAAATAAACCTAGTAGTTTAGAAACTAGATTCAATTTGCTAAAAATTCTATTCTTACATATTTTTGAAATAATAGAGATAACTTATTCAAATTTTTACGTCAAGTTGCCTAACTCTGATTTTTATGAATTTTTTGCCACTTAAGGGCCTGTTTTTTCCATAATGATCCTGCACATACCCTTCCTATAGATATAACAATGTCATAAAGCCTCTAGATCATGCTAAAGAGGAAAATAATAGATACACAAATTCTAATTCCTATATTGGACCACCCCATTTCATGTACATGGCAATGCATTAGGGACTAAAAATTAGAGTTGTGTTGGTACAACCAAGGGAAAATAAGGACTACCCAATTGTACTTACTAACCTCAAACTCTCCCAAGTAGAAAATAACTAAACCATAGTAGGGAAAAAATCATTAGTGATGGTTTCTGACTTTAAAAAGTTTAGACACTTGATGCAAACAAAAACCAATGTCAAATAACGTACTCAAAAATTCACAAAGGCTAAACAAAGATAAACCATTTAATTCAAATTAGAAAACTTCTTTCTTTTGCATTGAAACAAGTACACATTTATTCAATGAAATTTAAAATTCAAATCTTCACAAGAAGTAGACTTTCTTGACTCTTCCTACAGCTTCTTCTTGATTCCCCAAAGCTCTCTTTGTTGTTGTTCAAACTTTCACATGACTCCAAAAATTTTGTACCTCTCACGCACTGGTGCCTAATCTTCTCGTCATTGATGTTGCTCAAATATGCAAAAAAAAAACCCCCCAATGATTCCTCTATAGAGGCATCTTTTTCCTTCCCATTCCTCAAAACTTCTTCCCACGTTTTTTCTCAAAAACCCTTGAAAAATGCATTGAAAATCATCCATTATTACCCCAGAATAGGGTCCCAACTCTCCCCCAAGAATAGATTTGCATATTCTATATTTATTTAGTCTTAAATGAGGCATTTAAACTTCTATAAACTCTTCCAAATGCTATCTTTATTCAAGGGGCATTTTTCTCTATTATGTTCAAATTTAAAAAAATTAAAAAACTTGATTTTTAGCCTCTTTTATGCTCCAAATGATTTATGCAATAGATAAACAATTAAATATGAAATAAAAATTGATATTTGACTTTCATGGCCTCCATAATACCTTTCCAAAATAAAATGATTTGCGATTGATCGTTTTGAAGTGCAGAATCGGGTGCTAGCAAGTGAAAAAAATGAAAGTTATCTGATCTACACAAAAATCGGTGCACAAGCTTGGAATAGTATCCCATGGACCTCTGCAAAAGGATTCTACCCAAACCTTCATAGATTTTAAAATTTTAAACTTTTTAAAAATTGTTGACATTATTTTAACCAACTTTTGGCATTAAAATCTCTCAAAATAGAAAATGTATGAATTTGATTCTTTCTATGAATTCTACATGCCACCTCCATGAATGCCCCTACCAAAGTATTCTACTCCAATTCTTATGGGTTTTTCAGAAATAAAATTTCAAAACTGCCTACAGAGCCTTAAAACAATGATTTATTAAAATTGGTTTTGTTCAAACTTGAACACACCAAGATCTTTTCCAAAGCTAAGAGATATCAAATGAACCCCAAAACACACCGAAATTGAATTCAAATCTGATGTTTGTTTTTGATTGATGTTGATTGCCAATCTATTTGGATGTTTCTGCATCAGACATGTTGGGTAAGAAAAATTTTGTGAGTAGAATTCACAAAATGGAGTGGAGTAGTAGGACTACTGTTTCAAGTTGTGGACAACCTGCAACGAAATCCATCACTCATTTAGACAAAAATAATTTCTTCCTCCATCTCTTTCAGCACTTATCTGGGATACTTGTCATTCTCCTCCACCAAGTGTGCACTCTATTCATCCTTCTTTTTGTGGATTCACATCAATCATAGACCATTCTCCTTCGCCATATCTCTTGTTTCCTCATTTCCTTCTTTGTGGGATCTAACCCACCACAAACCGACCACCTCCACCAAGTTCATCCTACACCATCATCTACAACCTCTATGCACAAACATGCAACATTTGTATACCCATTCACAACTACAACTTCATTTTTCATAATTGCAAACTCTTCTTTAAATGGTAAATAGTTATCACCTCTAAACTTAAAATAAAAATTTACCTTACCTTTTTTGTTGATATACCTTCATCTTCTTCTTCTTTCGCCTTGTCTTCAATGCAACTTGTCACTCTATTGGTACCTTTAAAAAGACACTCTAGTACTACAAACTCATTACCTTTGGCTACAACTTTTGTGTTAGCTAAAATTTTATCATTCCACTCTCTTTCGATTGCTTCCAATTGCATTGGAAAATCATCGTCTTCCTCACCAACCCACTTGTCAAACTTAGGACCATCCATGTTCAAAATTTCTGATAACAAACCTTCTTCATCCACCTCACACAACACACTGCATTCACTTGATATCTCTGCAACTTGCACCTCATCATCTTCTTCACTTGTGTGGGCTACACCCACATATTATTTCTTACATTCAACCCCTACCAAAGGGTTGCAACAATCTCTTTTGTTGACCTCCTCTTCACTTTCCTCTTTCATGAGAATATTATTCTTCCCATATCTCTCTTCCCACATTCTCATTTCCTCTTTAATCTTCCTTTCCAATATATTTACTTCAACCTAAAGCATTTCAAATTCTTCACGGTGCTTCCTATTTTCTACTTCTTCTCAAGATTTTTCTCAAAACAAAATTCTTATAGGTCTCCTCATGACCCATCCCATCTTCTCAAGTATAGACTACCTCATGCTCGATGATCTATCTACACACCACATGCATTCTATTGAATTTAATGATAGTAGAATAAACTAAAGAAATGATCGCAAAAAATAAAAAAGAACGAACAAGAACACAAGATTTTGTAGTGATTCGCCCAACAATGGCTACATCCACTTTCAATAGGGATTCTCAATTATTAATTCTCAATACAATCTACATTCAAGCAGCAATAACTTTTAAAACTCAATCCCATCTCCAAAATAGAAAAATCTACCAAAATGGTCAACTTCTAAATTAGCAAATACATGCCAAAAATAGTCATTTACAGAAAGGCATATGTTTCGAGTGTGAGAGATAGTGTCATTATAATTAGAAGGAATATTTGGGCTTTACTGAACCCAATAATCTCCCACTTGAAGATCAAATATTGCTTGAGATAGTTGCTAAGAGATATTCCCTATTGTAGGCATTTACATCAGCCCCAATGAAGATTTTAGCTTTGCCAAATTCTATTCAAGAATTCTTCAAATGAGTCTCCTCCAAAGAACATTAGATTTAATAACCTCCATGGATTTTAAGCTTTCTATTTCCTTCCCCATAGCTAGAATCACATCTGGATCTCCACCAGGGTCCCGATTCAAATTCATTTATGTACACCACTAGTACATATCCTTCTCTGCATACCAATCATCACTAGAAAATTACTCATGAACTATCTCATTTGAATTCACTAGATTTTCCAACTGAACATGAAAATCATTAATTAGAATTTTTTTTACCTTCTCATTACTTTTTGCAACATCACTCTCAACCTTATCAAATCTCACATTAAAATCTGATTTTACCTCATTACTTTTAGCTGCAACTTTTGCTCTACCTACAATCAATGCATTCCACTCTGCCTCTACCTCTACAATCTTCATTCATAAATCATCTCTCATTTTATTATATGTCCTCCAAATAACTCTCAACCTCACATTTTTGTAACTCTCCTAAACAAGTCCACTAGTTGTTGACATAAGGGATTCAAAGGCCTTATTCTCAGCCTTTGTTGCTCTCTCAACCTGTCTGAAGTCTTCTAGCATGTTAAAATCCTCACCTCCCAAATTTTGAAGGGCCCTTTCCTTCGCATACCTCACCTAGGCAGTGCTCAAGGAATCAAGATCAACATCACTCATAAGAACTTTAGTGGCCAAATAGATAGGAGCATCATCCATTTCCATTGGTAAAAAAAATCTAACCTTTTTACCTATAGACAGAGTACTATAACCATTCCTTGAACACATTGTGTTTGAATCTATGACCTCTTACTACAACTTGAAAAGAGAAACTTCATTATCAAAAAAATAAAATATTTCTTCTACCTCTTCCTCTTCTCGAGACTGAGCCACAATTTTTTTTTATTTCTTTCAACTACTCCATGTCACTGCTAGGTTCCAACATATCAAAAACTCCTCAATAATAGATTCAACTTTATCATCTAACTGATCCAAAAGCTTCTTCTAAGAAGCCTAGAAATATTCATCATCATCTATATGAACAACTCCCACTTCATCAAAACTCTCTCTAGAGCCATGGGACATAGACATGAGAGCTTGAACCCAATCATCCAAGTTGGGGCTCTCTTCCCTATCTACTCAAATTTCTTCACAACTCCTCCTTGGTTCTAACCAAGCTTTGATACCAATTATTGAATTTAATGACAATAGAATAAACTAAAGAAATGATTACATAAAATAAAAATGAATGAACAAAAACATACACAAATAAGAACACATGATTTTATAGTGGTTTTCCCAACAATGGCTGCATCCACTTTCAACAGGGATTCTCAATTATTAATTCTTAATATAATCTGCATTCAAGTAGTAACAACTTTTAAAACTCAGTCCCATCTCCAAAATAGAAAAATCTACCAAAATGGTCAACTTTTAAATGAGTAAATACATGCCAAAAAAGAGTGAGTTACAAAAAGAAATTTATTTCAAGTGTGAGAGATATTATCGTTATAATTAGAAGGAATATTTTGGCTTCGCCAAACCCAACACACTCCACCTACAGGTCCTGACACATACTACTTCACATTCGGTGCTCTGCCTATGCACTCAGAACCTTTGGCTCTGATACCATTGATGAAAACAAAAACCAATGCCAAATAACATACTCAAAAATTCACAATGGCTAAACAAAGAGAAACCATTTAATTCAAATCATAAAACTTCTTTCTTTCACTTTGAAAAAATTACAAATTTATTTAATACAATTTAAGATTTAAATCTTCACAAGAAATTAAATTTCTTGACTCTTCCTACAACTTCTTCTTGCTGCCCCAAAGCTCTCCTTGATGTAGTTCAAACTTTCACACAAATCCTCCAAAATATTTGCATCTCTCACATACTAGTTCCTTATCTTCTCTTCACTGGTGTTGCTGAAATCTGCAACACAAAAACCCCCAATGATACCTCTATAGAGGCATCTTTCTCCTTCCCATTCCTCACAAATTTCTTCCCATGTTTTTGCTCAAATACCCCAAAAAAATGCATTGAAAATCATCCATTATTGCCTCAGAATGGGCTCCCAACTATCCCCCAAGAATTTCTCTACATATGCTATGTTTATTTAGCCTTAAATGAGGCATTTAAACTTCCATAAACTCCTCCAAATGCTGTCTTTACTCAAGGGCCATTTTTCTCTATATTATGAAAAAAATAAAAAAATTAAAATCTTGATTTTCAGGCTCGTTTATGCTCCAAAGGCCCCCATATGATTTATATAATAGATAAACAATTAAATATGAAATAAAAACTAATATTTGACTTTCATGGCCTCCATAATACCTTTCGAAAAGAAAATGATTTACAATGGGTGCTTTGGAAGTGTGGAATCAGGTGTTGGTAGGTGAAAAAAATGAAAGTTATATGATTCACACAAAAATTGATGTGCAAGCCTAGAATAGTATCCCATGGACCCCTACAAAAGGATTTCGCCCAAAACTTCACAAATTTTAAAATTTTAAACTTTTTAAAAATTGTTGACATTATTTTAACCAACTTTTGGCATTAAAATATCCCAAACTAGAAAAATGTATGACTTTGATTCTTTTTAAAAATTCTACGTGTCACATTCATGAATGCCCCTACCAAAGTATTCTAGTCCAATCCTTATGAGTTTTTCAAAATTAATTTTTGAAAACTGTCTGCAGAACCTTAAAACAACGATTTGATAAAACTGACTTTATTCAAATTTGAACACACCAAGAGATTTTTCAAAGCTGAGAGATGTCACATGAACCCCAAAACACAACAAAACTAAATTCAAACCTGAAGCTTGTTTTTGGTTGATGCTAATTACTAATCTTCCCATGTGCTCTTGCATCAACACTACTTGTTATCAACCCCATCCATATTTTTCACAAACTAGGAATCTTTGAAGTGCTTGGTGAATAAGCCAATTATATAGAAGACTTTGCGAATGGTTTACGATATCACAAAAATTTAAATTTGATATAATATTGGAATCAAGAAAATAAAATTTAGGGACTAACTATTCATCTAGAGTAGACAATGGTGAAGACCAATGACATATTGATGATGAATTAATTGGAATAATATTGTTTGGAGTAAATCTTGTAAAAATATCAATTATGTTGTATAAGTACTATCAACTAGTGAATTTCCAAAATATAACTCCAAAGATAAAATAAACAAACTAATGCAGATTTTATTACCATACACCTTAATAGGAGGATAATTACACATTATAGGTAAAGATGAGGTCATAGGGAAAATAGTGTTAGAGCATGAGAGAATAAATATTGTAAGAGAATCAAATGAGGAAACATTAGGACATAATTCTAGAAATGATATAGCGAGAAAAGTAATGTTAGCTAGATTGTGGTAGCCTATATTATTCAAATATGTTAATTGATATGTATAGAACTATCATTCCATTAGAGGGTGATAAAACCTACCACAAGAGATGAAATTCCACTACAATGGATTTTGCACAAGCCTCATTTAAAAAATAGACCATCAATTTCATTAGAACTATAGATCCCCTAGCAAGAAAATTACATACAAGACTCATAATAACAAGGGTGGAATACATAACTAAATGAGTAGATACTAAAGCTACCAAGTATTGTTAAAAAAATTACTAAAAATTTTATCTAAAAATATATCATCACCAAATTTGGTTGTCCACTTAGTATAAATATTGACCAAGGAAATCACTTTATGAATGAGAAAATATTAGAATTACTCGATATTTATATGATAACACTACACTATAGTAGCCCTTACCATTGCCAAGCTAATAGAGAAAATGAAAATTTCAATAAAATATTAGGAAATTCCCTAATAAATGTGTGCTATGGTAACAAAATAGACTAGGATGTGAAGATACCAGTAGTGCTATAGGCATACAAGATCACATACAAATGATTAACCATATTCTGTCATTTTGAACTAGTCAACGAGGTTGTTGCAAAACTACCTACTTAGTATATAACTTGTCAAGTTTGAAATTTTTTACTAGCCTACATTTTAATGATGAGGAATAACTAAAAGAAAGATTGAATTATTTAAAGAAATTATATGAAAAACGTTGTGTGCTATATAATCAAAGTCAATATGAGAGGCATCAAAAATTGTGGCATGATAGAAATTTGAGAAGTGAATTATTTCATGTTGATGACATGGTACTAATATATATATTAAGAAACTAGGAAAATTCATAATGCAATGGCTTAGATCGTACAAACTTGTAGAGATATCATTATCACAGGTGGGCTAATTCAAAACCCTCTCGAATGGTGTATTAACTAGATATGTAAATACCACAAGACTAAAACTTTTCCATGTGGGTGAATAGTAGGAAAGGTTGTGGAAATTTGTATCATTTATAAGATAGTACATATTATAGTGTACAATAGTAATAAATCATAGAGAATATAAAAAGTGGATCACCAAGTGTCAATTAATAATATTAGAGGGAAAATAAGAAGTAGGTGGACACGTTAAATAAAAAATATATTGTTGAAAGACTATATAAGCACAAAAAAGAAAAAGAAATCACTTTGACAAAATTTCTAAGTGTGAATTTTTTGCACTGTAAACTATAAGAGACATGATTTACCTATGGATAACTTAGTACATTATGAGAAAAAATAGAAGGAGAAGATGACAATTCCAATTCTAATCAATGCACAACAAAACCCACAACTAAAATATAAGTAAATATTCAAAGATATGGAGGTGGACACAGATGGATTATTTGTTGCAAGTATGAAGGTGTTTTCATTGATGTAATCTAGTTAACTAGTTTTCAATTGGTTTTTTTTCATTGATATCATGAATGATGGTTATTGGTTGTATATGTCTAGGATATTGAGAAAATTGTAATAAAGAAAGGTTGCATGTATTCAATGTTTGCTCTGAGTTTTTCTCCTAGATTTGTTGCTATGCTAGTAAGGATACGAGGTATTGTTCATGGTTGCTGGAAGTTTTTACGTCCAAATTTTGGGTTTTTGGATCATTGTACAATGTGAGTTATGTTCACCAATTGTGTACTATGCTTTTTTGTGTATCTAGTTGTGGTTTGGGAGAAATGTAGTTGCTCTAGATTTCTTTGATTTATGGTTTTAGGACTTGTGGTTCTAGAAATAAGTTGATGAGATCATGTTCAAGTTAATTTTGTTATCTAGAGAGATTGGATTGTGTTAAGGTTGTGTGTGCTTAATTTTTTATGTGTTTTACATGGGTATTGGTTGGCCTTGTGTTAAACACTACTCGAGAAGTTCATGAAAGTGTGTTGAAGTGTTTTAGGACTTATTTAGGTTCTCATTAAATGTGTGTTTGGGTCACCCTCATTCTAATTCCACCGTAGAATGTTTTGGCACCAACCTAATTTTAGTTTGTAAATATAAATAGTGTGTGGCCGACTTTGGACAAGTTTCAAAGTTGAGATGTTTGTGAATGATGAATGCAATAAATATAGATGTGAGATAGATGTGAAATAGTGTGTGTGATGCAAGTTTGGGTAGATTAGTGTGAAATCTAATTGCGAGTTTCTAGAGGTAGTGAGTTGAAATATTTTATCATTCAAGCATGTCTGCAAGTGTCTGACTGAAGTGTGGTGGGAATCTTGATTGCATCGAGATAGTTTTCTCTCTATAAGTACTATCTTCTATCTTCTTTATAATTATGTGGTAGTGATCCCTTTGAGTGGTTAACCCTTGTTGGATAGTGAGTCATGTTTCAAATAGTAAGTCATATTTTAGGAGTGAGCCTTCTTTGGCAGTGAGCCTTTGTATTTATTTTTTTATATTCTCTATATTGTGAACTAATCCTCACCGTGGTTTTTCCCTCATTAGGTTTTCCATGTAAATCTGGTGTTATTGTGTGTATGGTTTTGCTTCTTTCAATTTCTTCTTTTTCAATTAATGATTAATCACACTAGCAGAGTAAAGGAATTGTGAATGATAATAGATCTAATCTTTGGTGGAAAATTTTAAGGTTAAAATTGCTAAAACTGATTGACCCCCATCTCTATTATCTTGCTCAACAATTGGTATTAGATCTTGGTTCCTTGGAGAAGAGATTTATTACTTAAGGAAGGTCTTGCATGGTGAGCAAGATCGCTATTGAGTGTCCTAGGTTCGATGGGACTGACTATGCCCTCTAGAAGATAAAGATGGAAGGATATCTTGAGTACACTGTGGCTATGATGTTGAGAAAACTTATAAGACTGCTTACAATCCTCTTGATAATGGTTTGAGTATAGCTGATGAGATCAAGGTACATGAAGTGAACAATAAGGAAAATTTTATTCTAAAGAATAGTCTTTTCACATTCTGAGTTAATTAAAGTTGCAAATATGAAGACTACTAAAGAGGTATGGGATGAATTGGAAAAGATTCATGAAGGAGATGAAAAGGTCAAAGAAGCAAAGTTGTAGAACTTAGAGGCACAATCTGAGATCATGCATATGTCTGAAGACGATAACATTAAATCCTATGTACAGAGAGTGAATGAGCTAGTAGTTGGAATGCACAAACTTGGTGCTACAATGGATGAATCCATGATTGTGAAGAAGATTCTCAAAAATCTCTCTGATGCATATAGTGAAAATCTATCTATTATTGAGGAAGACATAGATTATAAGACATATACTAAAGATAAGTTGTTGGGTACTTTAACATCATATGAAATGAGAAAGCCTTCATTGAGAAATGGATTACAGACATAAACTACTTTTAGGGCTATAAGAGTTGAAGATCTGGATGAAGAGAATTTTGATGAAGTAGAAGCTAACTTTGTAAGAAGAATGAAAAATGGCTCTATTAATTATGAAGGTAAGTTACCCTTTAAATGATTTAGTTATGGATAAATTTCTCATTATGCTTCAAGATGTCTAGAAAGAGCTAAGAAGAATAAACATAGATTAAGCAAAGAGAACAAAGGAAAGATGATTAAGAGAGCATATTATGTAAATGAATATGTTGGTATTTTGATGATAATGAATGCTTGTTCTTGGCTATAAAAGATGAATCTACCCCTGCTAATTCTAAAATTTAGGTGAAGGAAAGTGCTCGAGAGAAAGTTGAAGATACTGTGATTTTCGCCCTTCATGTTAAACAAGAAAATAACTATTGGGTTGTTGATAGTGGTTGTTCACATCACATGACTGGTGAAAAGAGTAAGTTTGTTAAAATTGAAAAATATGATGGAGAATTAGTTATGTTTGGAGATGATACTGGTGCTAATATTTGTGGGATTGGTTTAGTAAGTTTTGATGGAAAGAATAATACTAATGATGTCTATTATGTGAAGGGTTTAAGGCATAATCTCTGAAGTGTTGGATAGATGTGTAGTAAAGGATACAATCTTGTATTCGAGGATGAGAGATGTGAAATCAAGAAAGGATCCAAAATAGTGATTGTTGCTGGTAAGAAGTCTAAAGGAAATATTTATCAACTTAAGGGTGTTGATAGACATTGCTTTATGTCTTAGATTAATGATAGTTGGTTATAGAACTAGAGGATGTATCACATTAATTTTGATAATATGGTGAGAATCAATGTTGTACAAGCTGTGAGACATTTACCAAGGATTATAAAGCTTGTTAATGCTATTTGGAAGAATTTTCAGTTTGGAAAGAAAGCTAGAAACTGCTTTAGGTCGAAGGAACAATCTACTACCAGACTCCTAGATTTCATTCATACAGATCTTTTTGGTCCTAAAAGAGTGAGAAGTCTAAAAGGTGATAGGTATTTTATTTTTCTAATTGATGATTACAGTAGATATACATGGGTTACTTTTCTTAGAGAGAAATTAGATGCATTAGATACATTCAAGGTAATTAAGGCAATGGTTGAGAATGAAAAAAAAATTGAGAATAAAATGCTTGAGGTCTAACAGAGGTGGTGAATTCACCTCCAATGAGTTTAATATTTTTTCTAAATTTCATGGAATAAAAATATATTTATCTGCTTTGAGGACTTCTCAGTAGAATGGAGTTGTTGAAAGAAAGAACATAACGATTCAAGAAGATGCTAGATCAATGATTACAAAGGCAGGTCTACCGAAAGTTTACTGGAGAGAAGCTATTCACACTGTTGCTTATGTGTTCAATCAAGTTCAAGTGAAATCTAGCAGTACTAAGACCCCCTATGAGCTATGGTGTGGAAGAATTCCTACTGTCAAGTATTTCAAGGTGTTTGGAAGAAAATGTTATATCAGAAGGGAAGAAAAAAATTTAGGGAAGTTTGATGCTAGATGTGATGATGGTATCTTCCTTGGATACTCTACTAGAAGAAAAGATTACAAATGTTTCAATAAAAGGCTAATAAAGACTGTAGAGAGCACACATGTCAAGGTTGATGAAGCATTGAAGAAATCAATTGTAGTTGATGGATATATATTTGATGAACTTGATTGCATAGAAGTAGAAGAAACTGTGAAAGAATAAGATAAGTAGAATGAAGAAGAAGCTTCGGTGGTGTCCCCAAAGACACCTAAATATGTGCAAAGAATCATTCAAAAAATAAAATTATTGGAGACAAGATAAAAGGTGTTGGAATCTTTGGAACATGAGCATGAAGTATGGATGACTGTGATGGTTTTTCCTATGTTTTCATTGATGTCAACATGGTAATAACTACATGGTGATAATAGTATTGGAAGTTTTCTTGGTTTACAAGAAGTTGTTCTCTACTAGTAATACTCCTTTGTGATAGATCGGTATGTTGTTATTTGAGTTTGGAACTCATCGCAAGATCTGATATGACTCTGATCTCCTAACCATGTGTTATTAGCTCATTCAGACAACTATATATTGGATCTTGAGACATAGTTTTTCTAAGAACAAAAAGTTATCTCTGATAGAGTTTAACTCTATATTCTACTATTGTTCTGTGTGAGGTATACTGTGTGGGAGACTTTGCATTCTACTAAGGTGAGCATTCATATACTGTGGTTTTTCTTATATTATATTTACTATTAGTATGATGGGAAACTAACGTGTTATCAGATCTAGAAGGTGTTTGCTTTGAGGATTATTTTCTGGTTTAGAGAATTGCGGTTTAGTCTTGGTTGACTCAGTGAATGCAATATATTATGAAGACTAATATTTGACTTGGTATAATGCACTATATGGATGAAATGATTAAATATTATATGGTGTTGACCTAATTGATGAATAAGATATACTTGTATATATATAAGATAGAATCAAGAGAAAGAGCTAAGAAGGGTGTAAGGGCAAGTGTGTGTGAAGAGAAAGATATGTAATTGCATGTGTATGATCAAGCGAGAAGTAAATATGAATGAAGGAGAAAATCAGTGATTAAATGCTTCATTAATAATATATATTTGTTGAGTGGTGTAGTATTTTATATTCCGAGCTTCAGTGGAACTAGACCCTTCAAATTGAAGGTGTATTCCATTAGTTCATCATTTTGGCCTTGAGCCACCATCATTGTATCTTGGCAATGAGCCATATTTTATACTCAGGTTGTGAGCCTTTTAAGGACAATGAGTCCTAGTAGTGAGCCTCGCAATATTTTGTATTTAGATATAATATATTATGAGTTAACCCTCACCATGGTTTTTCCCATTATGGGTTTTCCGTGTAAAAATATTGGTGTTCATGTGTATGATTTCTTTGTCTTGTTTCTATGTTCTATGTAATGCCCCGCCAAGTGACTTTAAAGGAAGTTGCAATTAATGTCATAAGCGAACCAATTTTTTTTTTTATAAAGTGCATTTAACATACACATTCACTTACTAATTAACAACAACCTCTAAGGCTACAAGGTTAGGATTTCTTAAACCCACACATACATATTACATATAACCATAGCATTATGAACTTTATGAAATAAACATCATACATCATAAGAATACCACATAACATAATAAGATAATCAACCAAGATAAAATATCATAAACATTATCTTAAACCAATAGTTACATCACTCATTCCCAGAATGAGGCAATAGTACATAAGTATTACAATTACATAACTCCACCTCTTACAAAAGAGGGATAAAGTATCATATACAAACTAAAATATTACAATGCAAGGAATTACAACAAGAACCACGAGCTGTCCATCTGGATGTCTCGCCACCAAGTACTGAAGATAGATGGGGACCCAACGGTTTTGGTGCATGTTCCACCCTACCAATGTGGTACCCGAAGGCCCACCCCCCATGCTAGGAGATAGTAACAAAGTAACATGGACAAAGATTCTACTACCTCTAACCAAAGGCAAACTCATACTGACTCATACTGTTATAACCAACCAAATGAATTAACAAGTACAACTCATTCACCATACAAGTATGAATCAAGTACAACTCAAGTACAATACAAGTACAACTCCAACATCACTGACATAGGTCACATTGCTTCCAGACATAAAATAGATCAAGTATGTTCACAGAACCATACACATAAAACAATTAACAACAGTTGTCCTAGATAGAGTGTCATCGCAAGGTTTGTCATGAGATCTCCTCTGGGCATTCTTCATAGGCTCCGGCACAAGTAATCCTGGTGGCCTCAACCGAATCCCGACACTCATACTCACTCATGTGGAATCAACTACCTCTCGCAAGAACAAGATAGTTGATCTTGCCATTCCAGGCCTTCTCACTCATCCCAAGTCTAAACAAGCCCTTGTGTCTATGAGTGAGGATTAAATTATCTTGATTAGTGAGAAGTTAGTCCTAATCTTCTAAGTACATTATTTTAATTATCACTTGTTTAAATCACTCATGAAAGTTACCCGGTTTACCACTTTGGGCTCCGGCCCCTATCAAAAGCCACTCTTCAAATGGAAAACACACACCCAAACAATCCACCAAGGGAAACACAAGTGCATACAAACTAGGCATCATAACCACTCTAACACAAGGAGGATATAAATAATAGAAACTCACTCCAAACATCTTGGAGGAAACAATCACATAGTCCACTCCTTTCACAGGAGGTACAAAAGATCTCACTCCAAACATCTTGGAGGCAACAACACATAGTCCACTCCTTTCACAGGAGGAAACAAGATGAAACCAAATAACAAGGTCACTCCATACAAGGAGACATGGATCCCATAATCCGCTCCTAAACCAAGGAGGTGCAAACATCCCCGTTCATGAAAACTGGGTAAAACTGAAAAGATGCCATGCACTACCCAAGGGAAAACAACTGGATGGCATAAAGATTCAACAACCCTTATCCTCTAAGATCTTCTGGAAGACTTATAATTTAGGACTAACACTAAATCCCAAAACCAACAATGCAACTTGACGACATAGCAACCAAAGCATTCAAGTCATTAATCAAATCTAATATTTGGATTTCCTAAATCCATACTCATTCAATAGGTAGTGTTGACAAAGTCAAAGACATGATAACTAGATCATCTAAAATAATCATAACCCTTATTTCCCTTTTCATTATAGGAAATCTAAAAACAATTAAACTTACTTCCCTTTACTAAATATAGAGAATTAAATCCTTTAAGATAATCATGAGGAAGATACTACTTTTGGATATACTAAATCCATATCTCTTTCATAATCCAATCACAATGATTCAATTAATCTAAATAGAAATTAATAAATCACATAATTGATTGCCTCATCAATAAAACAACTTCTTAATTTACTTTTAAATTGACACAAATCCATGCAAGTAAACTCTTTCCATTTCTTAACCAAATCTTACATCTCGTTCAATTTTCTATTTAAAATATTCAATCACTTTAATATAATAACATATTGTTTCTCTATCCATTTTCCATATACACTAATCAATCCATTTTTAAATCTCAATTCAATAATATATTGCATGCATCTCATTAAAATAAAATACGATAATGAATTTTACACTATATATATATATATATATTATATAGACACCCAATATATATATTAATAAATTTAATTACATATATTCTTTAATATTCCATTCACAATGACTAGATTACTCTATGGAACTAAATAAAACATAATAACTATTTGCTTTTTTCAATATAGTTAGTTCATAAATTTACTTCTAATGCAACCTAACACTATTGCAAACAATCTTTTATCCCTTAATTAAATAAATAATCATTTATCTGATTAAGTCATTCTCTCTTGTTAATTAAATAAATAAAATTTGATTAATTATTTTCAATTAAATAATTCATTTAATTAAATCTCTAAAGTCATCTTATTAAATTAAATAAACTAAAGCTTGTTTGATTTAATCTAACATCATCACTCTTTAATTAAATAAATCAAATCCTTAAATATTTAATTGAATCTAAATCACATTCTCATCTTTTGATTTAAATCAACCCATAAATCTAAATCAAATAGCCACATCACCTAATCCCTCATTAAATTAATTAACCCTTGATTAATTTAATCTCAATCTCCAAATTTCTCTAGATTTTGTCATTTGCACATGAAAATACATTTTATAGATTTATTAAATCCCTATTTTCTTTCAACTTGGCATCTTTTGAGAATATTTCTCTAAAATTTGAAAATCCCTCCAAGTGGATTTGTCCTTCCAACAAGACATTCATTCCCTCTTACATGTCCTTGTGCATTGAGCCAAGTGGCATTTAATTCATTCTTTTTCCCTCTTGCATGTCATTTCACTATTTTCAAATTCCACCTAATATCATTTATTGTGCACAATCACCAAAATGTGCTCAAGTTTCCTCCATTCACAACTTGACAAGTGGCACTTGGCCATTGGATGTTGAACGATCCCACATTGCTCCATTTTGCTCATTCCTCCATCTTGTCCCTCTATAAATAGAAGGCTATTCTTCTCATTTGATCATCCATAATTTGATTAAACTCACTATACTCAATTTCATCCTCAAGCATATCTATTTTCATCCATTTTATCAAGATCTTAGCTAGGTTATGCAGATTTTTGATCATGGATCTCAATTGAATCTTCATCAAAGTGCATCACCCATTAGCAGTGCATCAAAGGAGTTGGGAAAGAGCCATTTCCTACACACAAATTGGCACCAACTCCCCCATGGGATCAAGAGTTTGATTTATATTGAATAGGATTTGATAGCTTATGTTTGTGTTTTTCATCTCATTTCTTGTTCTTTGCAATTTAAATGGATTTCATGAGGAATCTTGATTCTCAGTTGCATTTGATCTAATTGTGTGTTTGTTTCTTATGTTTGGGTAGGTCTAGGATTGGGGTTCACACTAAGATCTAATCTAGAAAGGGCAAAGAGTTTTGAAGACAAATTTAAGATAAGTTCGACAATGCTAGATGATTTGATTACCTCTCAAAGACTGGAAATGGATAAGAGCAGTTTAGGGTTTGAAAAAGGTCAGAGTTGTAAAATGAAGCAATTCACTACTAAGAAGACACAGTATGTAAATATGGTCAGGTCAAGGAGTGAAGAAGTGATTTCAGAAAAAATCTTGTCAAACAACATGATGCAAAAAGGTATTTATACTTTAATGGTATTTGTCATTTCTACAAGAAATTCGGTCATAAGGCAAAGGACAATAAAATTAATGTCAATGAGTCTAAGGGTAAGAAGAATGGATATAAATATAGTCTATTAGATAAAAAGGAAAAGGGAAGGAAGAATGTTACTTGTAAGTGTAAACACTAAACAATGTCTTAAGTTTGCGAGCATCATTTTTCTTGGTCGTCATCTTTTGATAATTGAATAATTTTAATTATTCAATTATGTTTGATCATATTCCCCTTTTTTAATTGATTCACCTTCTTATTTCTATTCTGATCAATTAAAATTATTTAATTGTGTTGCTAATATATCATTTTCTCCAATAATTTAATAAATCATTATTTATTTGATTATTTGTCTTGCATCCATAGTCAGATAATAATAATTATTTGACTTTTTATTCTTCTATAATTAAATAATTGACAAAATTATTTAATTATGTGCCATTCTTCTCTTTTAAATAATTAATCCAAATCAACTATCCATGTTTAATTTATATCTCCTCCTTTAATTAAATTTATGAATTTAATTAAAACTCTTTTTTCATTTTTTCCAAATAAATCATTTATTTGCCACTTGTCCATCTCCTCCATTTTTCGAATAAATAATTTAAAACAAATTATTTATGCACCTTTTTTGGTCAAAGATGTCATGTTCATGGGATTTATTTTTGTCATAACCATCTTTGTCATAACCCTTCATGGTCTATCATAGTTGTCAGCATCATAGCCTTCATTGCCCACCTCTTTTTGGTGCATCAATTCTCCATCATTGATCTAGGCATATTTCTAGAAACTTGATCTTGGCCATCCATTTTGTAACCTCTCCCTCATGCATCCTCATCCATTGATCTTAGAATCTTTCTATAAGATCAATCTCATCAGTCTGTTCGAATGGTTGTCTATAAAAGAGACCATTTTCCTCCATTTCTGATTTAACAGTCATTATCTCAAACTTTTTTTCTTACTATTTGCAATTATTTTCACAACTTCATCAACAAATCTAAGGGAAATATTGGCATAAGAAGAAATAGGAGAGACAAGGGAAATGAAGCAACTTCAAGCATGGAGAGTATTTTAGTTTGATGCTTTCATTTTACTTATGCATTGTTTGTATTCACTTGTTTAGATTGGGATAATAGCTTAGAAGTGTTCGCTTTCACTTAGTCTATGCTATTTAATTTTCTCCATCTTACATTGGTTAACCTAACACAAATCTTACAATTTTGCAGAGAAATCCGTTTGTTTTTGTTGTTTTGCAGGTTACAACTAAGAATTCCTACAAAATCATGTCATCTTATTTTGAGCACAAAGCAATGGGCACATACATATTTTAAAATGGTTATATGAGTTTTGTAGGCCCCACTCTTAGCTTTTTGGAACTTCAAACAGTGTAAAATTTTGTTAAGATTTGAGAAAGTTATGTGCATTTTAGTATTTATTTCTTTTCAAATTTAGTTGTTGAAACATGTGTTTTCTTTTGCATATAACAATTTTTTCATGCAGAATCTTGCCAAAATACTTTCTGGGTTTTGAAGGTTTGAGTTTCAGTTTTCCATGGATTCAAACGATTTAAAATTTTGTTAAGTTTTGAGAAAGTGATCACTATTTTAATTTTTTTTTATCATTAAACTTTTCATTTGAGTTACTAATCTTGTTTTCAGCATGTGGCACAACTCAGAGGGAGTCTAAAAACTTTTTCTTTAGAAACAAAAATTGAGTTTTTCATTTCTTTAGGCATTATCAATTTTTTTGCTTTCAACAACTGCAACAAATTGCATTCACACTCATAAAGGCTAAAATAAACATTCATTTTAATTCATGAAGGTTAAAATGAACAACAAATTGCATATTTCATTCATGGGCTTAAAATGAACAACAAATTGCATATTTCATTCATGGGTTTAAAATGAACAACAATTTGCATATTTTCACTCATGGGATTTAAAATTGACTTGCATCACATTTCATTGGCTTAAAAAGAATCCAAGTGTTTTCAAATAATAAGAAAGGTTTAAAATCAATTGACTTTCTTTTAGTGTATAAAACACATCAATTGGTGCTTTAAAAAGAACAACTATCTTCTTTCACATAGATTAAACTAGAGGGTAAATCAACACCATGTCTTAGTGTTTGAGGGTGGTAGGTATTATGTTCTCACCTTGTGCAAACTCGGTGATCAGAAAGGAAGACCCATCCATATTTTTTTTCACCCATTAGAAGGGTCTACCTTGGTAGGAGAAAGAACTCACCCAAGGGATGACCCTGAGCGGTAATGGGCTAAAGCCAAGTCCTTCCAAACCACTATAGAAATTTGTGATTGCAAGGAAAGTTTGCAATCAATAGGATGTGGTACGTGAAAACTCTCCCCCAGTATCTTTGTGATATGTAACCCTTTGTTCTAAGGGTAAGGAGATCTCCTGAGGGAGTTTATCATAGTACCCCCTGAATCGGATGCCCTTACTAGACACCTCTTGTTTGTAGCAGCCAAAACCCTTCTATTTGTTGGTGTAGGCGATTGAACCTCTGAACCTGTCTCACATACTTGTGGCTCTCAGTAGAGATGAAGAGTTCGTCATGGGAGATTCATGAGAACTCGAAGCTTTGTTGACCCAAGAAGTGAGTGTCATGTTGGGGGAGCCAGTGTGCCCAAGCTTCTAAGTCATCCACTAAGAATAAGCGTGACTAGTTAATCCAAGTGGGAATTCAACAGATATTGCCCTTGCCAACCTTAGGATTATTCTTGTCTTCTTTAAAAAAAAATGTTTTTACATCAAACCAGTCCTCAAAAAAAGTGCTTGATACTTCCTATTGTGTTTATCAGTCATATTCCATTAGAAACAATCAAAACTTGAATATAAAACCATTGAAAACATCAAAACTATCAAAAATATCATTATGGAACCACAACCGTCAGACACATACCCGCAAGTTTTTCCAACCCATTCTAACCATCCCCATTAGGAAAAAATAGCATCATAGGTTGAATCCCTTCATTCCTTGCATTACACAATTTGGAATTTCACCCTTAGGTTGCATTTAGGCCTTCAAATTTTGAACATAGGGAGACCTTTGAGCTTTTGGAAATTCTAGGTTACACATTTTATTTGTCATTGTCATTTGTCACTTTTTCAAGTTTTATATTGGTATTGTGTCCTAATATTGGTTGTTCTCTTATGGTCAATGAAATTTGGAATTTATTTCCTTGGGTTCACATTAGTTTGATTGCCACCCTTAGTTTAAAATTCCTTCACATTACTCTCCTTTAGACTCATATTGCCTAGATTGCACTTTTCATCCTTATACTCCAAAAACACAAAAACATAGCTTAGTCCCATACCATCTTACATCATTTAGAATTTAGCTTCATTTGCATGCCATATCCTTTCGTCATAAGGTCATTATTATCCTTGCATTATCACTCCACATCCCTATATTATCTCGAAAATCCCCCAAAAAAAAACATATCATTTGGTCATCATCATCCTTTCATATCACATCCTTTGGTCATGGGGTCATTATCATTCCACCATTCCTTAATCTTGGTCTTAGGTACATTGGAATTTTTCATCCTTATATCCTTGAAAATCACAAAAAAATAGCATAGTTTCATATCCATTTTGCATTGGAACCTTGCATTGTCATCCAAAGGTCACAAGTTTTGTATGGTCCTCACTAAGTTTTCTTTATCCATCCTAATACAAATTCATGACCATGTCTTCAATTTACATTGATCTTCTTCATAGTCAAGATGAATACCAACCACTCACATACCCTTATTACCAACAATCTATTAGCTCTAGTCTTCCATCCATCTACCCTCATTATCAAGAGTCCCTTAGCACAATCCATTCCATTGATCCACAAAAATTCCCATTATCCATCCCTATCCTAACCTTGAAAAGGTAAACCAACCTTCCACTATTCCATTCCAATCCTCCACATCCTATCATAATCCATTATCCACTAGTCCATTCCAATCCTCCACATCTTATCCTAATCCATCATCCACTAAACAATTTTCATCCACTCCATCCCAAACTATAATACCATCCAATAAAAGCACATTAATTAATGTTCTCCAAGGACAACTAGAAAAGGAACTTGTTCGACTCCTAAATGAAAAAAACTTAGAAATCCAATCACATTGCTGATCCTACACCATCCAACTAGTTTTCACTGTCATGTCCTCCATTTCCTACCAATACTGAAAAAGATCTTGCTATTTAAGCTCTATTACTGTCATGTCAAAATCCTCGGTCTATCAAAGAAAATCAAATTCTATTGCCTAAACTTGAGGATACATGTCAAAAAGAAAGTCCAAAGCATGACATCATAGCTTCACCTTCATATCAAGATCGAATTATTCCATCTCATGACCCCATCCTTAAGTCCATCCAAGAAGTCTTAGATAATCATGGCATCCAGAATACACCTATCCTTGTTCGAGAGCCTATTCACAACCATGTTGTCCAAGATACACCTATTTTTGACCAAGATCCTATCATTGAACAAGAAATCCAAAATGATCCTCTCATCGACCTTTATACCATCCATAATCAAATAATTGAAATTGGTCCTATCCAAACTCAAAACACCTCCATTTACCAAAATGAGACACTTGCCTCCTTTGGACACATAGATAATCAAATGAATGATATGGATAACATCAAAGAGGAGCATAAAGAAGCTACTATTGATCAAGTCAAAGAAGAACATAGAAAAGTTACTATGGATCAAAGAAAACATAAAGAAGATACCATTGATCATGTCAAATAAGAAGACACAAAAGCTACCATGGACATCCCAAATGATCAAGAAGAAACAAGCATGATGAATGATAAATCCAAAATATCCTATCAAATAGGATCATCCACCTTTGTCAAAGTGGGTTTTCTTGCAGATGAGAAAATTTTGAGTAATGGTTTCTAGCTAAATAATTATGGGTTTGCATCTTTCTTTCAAAGTAAGAAATACCACATCGCAAATATAATATTTCAGAGGATGCAGTATCAAGGAAGAGGACTGGGCCTACATAAGCAAGGCATTCGAGAACCAATACAATTTTATAAAAAATCCTAGACATCAAGGTCTTGGTTATTCTTCAATTAGAGAATCAAATGATGTTAGTGGTACCTCCTTGGTATTGGGGGAAACTTTATCTAATACAAACATCAAAATGGGGGCCATGAGTAGTCCTTCTCATAAGGTTGTTGCCAACACTCTTCGATCCATACCATAAACCGTCATTCTAACATGAGTAAATATTTCATTTGGAACCAACAAAAGGAAAATTATTACAAATCCAAAGTTCAAAATCAAATGTCAAACTCCATTGAATCAAACAAAAATACAAGTGGACAAATGAAGTTAAAATGGATCCCAAAGAAAAATGGATCAAGAAAATAAAATATTCCAAATTCAAAAGTCAATCAAAATATGGAGCCACAAAAAAAGAGGACTCCCACATATAGTAAATGTCCACCTCCTTCAAAATGGTCATCAAGAAAGGCATATAAAAATGTTGGTTCCAAATGCTATCCCAATCAAAATTCCAAACTCCACCATCCAACTCCCCGAGTTTGGAAAATAAAAAGTGATTCATCCAAACATCCAAATAATCCTTCCACATCTACCATCATCCATCATAATACTACATCATGCCTAAAGTCTAAAATATATACCTCATTAATCCATCACATTTTGCAACAACTCTTTATCATAAGGACTCAAATGGAACTCTATCACAATATTCATATTTTGATAAGGCCAAACCTAGTATCAAAGAGGATCACAATGACATCGATCAGTTGTATGCAAGTGCTATGATCCTAACAATACAACTACTCCATAAAGGTCACTATTGGCATATCATGACACCATATTCTACATCAACACCATCAAAGGATTCAAAACAATCAGTGATCATACAAAACATCAAGTCGATATTAAAAAATCAAAAAAATGTCACCTTGATAAAAACATGGAAAATAGGCATCATGTGTGACATCAAAAAAAAAAGAGAGAAAAAGAAACAAAATAGTAAAGAGAAAAATTTTGTCCAAATATTGTAAACCATTTTTATGGCGCTTTGGACAAGTACCATGATGAAAACCTGGCAAACAGGCATCATGTGTGAGAGAAATTATCTATATAGACCATTACACTTGGGGGAAAGTTGTCTCATCTCTCATTCCTTTCTCACGATATTTCCATCTATCCATCCAATCCATATCCCTTTCCATCCATTGTCCCACCTACCTTGGTCTTGATAAGAAATGGGGTAAAAACAAAAATCATGCTTTGGGAAAATTCTTGACATGTCTATCCTCTGGTCATACACTACCCATGAAACATCATGCCATTTCCTTCATAGAATTTATCCAAACCCATATCTCAAAGAAAAAAAATTATTCCTATGCGACATAGTCCTTGGAGATCATACGCTAATTCTTCCATCCAATAATCCCCATGTCTCTTATCCTTTGCCAATATCAATCCACTATCTTTTCATACCTATTATTGTACTTGGTTTCCCTTGTCATTAGTTTAAGTATTTTAATCCACTTATCCAATTTCCCTCTATAATCCCATTTAGTCCTACGGTTGGTCATTTAAAATGCAACAAGCCTAATCCATACAATCTTGTTATGTGCTCTAGCGCGTCATCCAAAACATTCATTATCTTTGTTCCTAAACTTGATGCAAACCTTGATCCTTTAGTAACATTATCATCCAAGGGATATGTCTTTCCTAATCCTCACATTGTTTTCGGATGTTTCCTTCCCACATCAAACAACATTTTCATCATCATCACCTATAAATTGGTTTTCACCTTGAGTAGGGGTAAGATCATGTTTGTCCTTAGATCCTTGTGCATGCCTACCTGGTTGATTCTGGGTATCTTTAAGATGCATTTTCCATGATCCTTATAGCTATCATCCATAATAAAGTCTCATTCATCCATAATAAAGCTTTGTTATCCTTCCCATGGACTGAGAACAACCGATATCTGGTATCTTTTGTCTTCATGATCATCTTTTACATTCATCCTCTTATAGTCCTTGGAGATCATATTATAATTCTTTCAGCCAATAATCCTCATGTCTCCTATCTTTTGCCAAAATCAATCCATTATCCTTTCATACCTATTGTTGGACTTGCTTTCCCTTGTCATCGGTTTAAGGATTCTAATCTGCTTATCCAATTTCTCTCCATAATATCATATCATCCTAAGGTTATTCATTTCAAATGAAACAAGCCTAATCCATATAATCTTGCTATGCACTCTAGCGCATCATCCAAAAAATTCCTTGGCTTTGTTCCTAGCCTTGTTGTAAACCTTGATCCTTTAGTTACTTTATCATCCACATGATATGTCTTTCCCAATCCTCATGTTAATTCAGAATGTGTCGTTCCCATATCAAACAAAGTTGTCATCATCATCATCACCTATCAATTGGTTTTTAGCTTCACTAGGGGAAAGATAATTCTTGTCTTGGATCCTTGTGCATGCCTTCCTAGTTGATTATGGGTATCTTTTGTTGGACTCAAGGGAACACTAAGAGGGGGGGGTGAATTAGTCTTCTACAAATCTGAACTTTATTAATCTAATATTTAAACCATTTCAACATTAAACCAAAGAAAGATGCAAACACACAAAGTAGTCATCCACAACACCATAACACAAGGATTTTTTGTGGAAACCCTGTTAGGGAAAAAACCATGGTGGAGGTCAATCCACAATTTGAGTACTCAAATATAAGTTTTATAAAAGGGAATGCACTTGCATTCAGGCACACTGCCTAGAGCTCACTGCTCAATATAAAGGTGCACTTCCTTAAAAAAATTAAGATTAAAACAATATGAAGGATTGAACTGAAGTATTAGCATCTACTTATGCCAAGTTACAGTTCTAGTTAGGCTCATGGATCAAATTATGGACCTTCTATTTGATTATGCTCTTCACTCTACTCTGCTCTTCTCTTCTCTACAATTTGCATCACAAATCCATGCACAGATGAATTTGCACCACTATCCTTCTAAATTTTGCACCACACACTAATAAACTTCACATACTACCCATTCTCTCTCTCAAAATGATACTACCGATCTCATATATATATCCTCTATCAAAGATTTAATCATTCATATGTCAACTTACATAAAACATAAAATACCTTTCAACTGTCAGCTAAATCCACCACTAATTCTTTATGCATACCACCCATAGTTGGTCAAAGAATAGTGAGGGCCCAAATAAACATATTTGAACACAAAAACATTTAACCAATTACTTCTTAAACATCCACAATGACTAATTATCCCAAGTCGACCTTCTAGCATAGATAATCAGAAAATTAGTGCACCAGATATCCTGTCTCGTACACCAGTGAATGCATAGCCAAAAAATTCTAGAGTAAGGTATTGCAGATACCAAACTATCTTCCCTGAGATGCACAACACAAATTGGTAAGCAAATAATGCACATTGATCGACAGACCCGGGTTTAACTGGATGCCTTGTTCTTCATTCTGTTATGCAAGTATGAACCAAAACTAAACTGTGGATGAGATAAACGACTTTAGGTTGCCATCAATGACAACAATAAAAGCCATATGCCAACAATCTCCCCCTTTGGAATTGAGGGCAACACTTATTGAAAAATGACTAAGTGTCAAAACTAATATGAGTACACTACCAAACTTCAAAATTTCAAAACAAGGTCCCCCTTGGATTGATGAGGCATTTTTCACTGCTTTCTCTCCCCCTTTGACATCAATGAAAAATCTATATGCCAACAATAAGCCTTATAACAAAAATGACAAAACATGTTTTGCTTTCTCTCCCTCTTTTTCAAATATAACCAAAACTTCAAAATTGATTCAAAACTTTGAAAAAGAATAGTTGCTACTTAGAAAATTATCTTGTGATTCTCCTTCATCTCTAGGAGGAATTTCTTCCAAGCTTCTATTGCAATCTCAATGATTATGATCATTTTTTTATTCTTAGATGTCCTATTGACAATCTCAGTGAGGGATTCTGGAATTGTGATCACATCTTCTAACTTTTCACCTTTCCTTAGTATCTCAACCATCTGTTCCAGTCTGCATTTAGTTAGGTTCTTCACTTTCCAAAAAGTGTCCACAAGTTTTTTTCTAGTGAACTAAAATTTTGTGTGCTCAGACTGTAGCTCTTGATTTTACCATCTTGATCCTAAAACATATCAAAAAAATTTCCAATCCCATTCAATTTTGTTTCAATTTTCTCTAACTTATCTTTATATTTCCCAAATGCATGAGTCCAATGGATGCAATATTTGTAAATGTTATTTTCTGCACTTATGCATTGTCTTAGCTCATTGATCCTCTTTTTCAACTTGGTGAGTGATATCTTGACTTGTTCCTTCAAATGAGAGATTACTTCTCCTTCTTTTTTTTGAAACTTAGAGTCCAAGGTTTGATTAATGCATTCAATCATTTCTTCAGGTAAAATATTATGCAAATTCTCCAGTTTGATATGAATGTGTACAATATGAGAACTCAGAATACTTAAGATCATATCCTGATCATATGAGGGTCTGATAGACCATAACTGAGAATTTTTTTGTATTCCACCTTCCTTGTGAATAAGCTGTTGTAGCTTCTCTTTTTTCAAGTCATCTTCTTCTTCACTTGCTTCTGTCATTTCCTTTTCTTGTTCTAATCTGGCTAAATCCTTCTATTTTCCCTGTATGTCCTCAGTTTCCTCATTGAAGTCTTCATCTGGTATATCCATAATTTCTTGTTCCTTTCCTTTTCCTTCAATTTTCAAAATCTTGCATTCCAGAGGAGTACAAACACCAGTTTCTTTCTCTCTTTTCTTCTTTCTCTTCATCCCACCAGAAGAGGAACCAACTACAAGTGTCCTTACCGGAAGAGAAATACCAACTAAACCAAACTTTCCTAGAAAACTCTTAAATAGATTTTCAAATTCTTGGTCATGGTTAGCAAAATTATTAGAGTGTGTATAGATTTGTTTGCACACCGGTTCATTTACTTTCCACACCACATTATTATTCATCGGTAAACAATTCACAAATTACATTACCAGACATATGGCCAGAGTACCAAACCTGAAAGGGTAATCTGTCTCTTTTTTAAATTTCACATTTGCCATCAGTTGATCCTTTAACAATACACATAGGTTGAAGTCCTGACCTTCCATTATCATTTTGTGTGAGATGTAGACTACACCAGTCGAAGTTTCTCCTTATCTATTTCTAAAAAATATTTTATATAATACGTCATGCACAATGTACCTTGTCACAGAGTTTTTAATTGTCAAGATTATCAGTGCCCTTTGATCTCCAATAACTCCAGTTAGGGTTTCAACTTCTTTATTTCGGATTTCTTTCTTTCTTGGTATATCCACAATTTTACATAATCTAGTTATATTTTCAATTACTTCCTTTGAAATGATGTAGGGTTTGTCTAGAATCAAAATGTCATAATTCAATCTACTCAAAATGAATTTTACGAGTTTCGTGTTCTCGAAATAGGGAAACTCATTCCAAATGTCCAAATTCTTGTGTTTGGCTTCTTTTATCCATTTGAATTCATTGGGCCACAATATATTTCTTATGACTCTAATATTTTCATTGTTGTATTCATATAAATTGATTAACCCTTTTATTTGTTCCATTTTTCCCTTTCATACAACCACACACCAAAATATATGGAAATTCCAAAACAACTGAAATACTTGATGAATTTCAAGATTCACCACCGAATTAACTTTACTCCTTCAAGATTCTGTTGCAAACTGCTTTCCTCCTTCTCTTGTTTGATGCAATTCAAAGTGAAAAATGAGAGTTACAACTTATCTTTTATAGCTCACACACTTGTAATAAATCCCTTTGCCCTAGGTTTTTCAGATACTTTGTTTTCTCACACAGCAAGAGAAAAGTTCTTCTACGGACCTATGATTTCTTTGAATTTCCTTGTGAGTGTTTTCTAAAGCCTCTGTAGATCATTAATACACCTTTTGATAATCTTCTCATGATTTGGTACCAACTTACAGATAGGGGAAAAAGGATTTTCTTGAATAACTCCCCCAGGCCAATGGCCTGAGATCAATTTTTAGAGGAATTACCGGATGCAAGTTTTGGTGTAGAGCCATTTCTAACATCAAATTTATTCTTCCTTACCCATGTCTTCTTCATCTGATCTCTTATTTCATCCACAATCATTTTCCCTTTTACTTTATCATTTTTCTATGCATTTTTGTCTTTGTATACCGAACCTCTTTTGCCTACATTTTTATTTCTGCGAAATCTTGCAATGTGACCGTATCTGTTGCAAATGTAACACATAGTAGCTCCTTTTCTAGACCAATCATTCCATTGATTTCTTCTTGATCTGCATTGATTAGCAATATGCCTAATTCTTCCACATGTATAACATTCAACATTCCTTCTATTGACAAAGTAGTTTGGCACATTTATGCATTCAATTGATTTATGACCAAACTTTTTACAATTGAAACACTAACTAGAGAATGATGGATTACTTGATTTCATTTTACTTCTACACTAAGCAGCCATATGACTGAATTTATTGTAAGAAAAATAGTATCCATTAAACTTTTGAGCATTAGGTTGTCTTACCGGGTACCTTGCATCTTTGTTCATCTGATTTCCTTGCCTGAAGTTTCTTTGTCTAGATCTGGAACTTTCTCCTTTCTCATATCCAAGGCCTCACTTGTCTTTAGCATTCTTCTATCCTTGAGTCAGCTCATCAAGCTTAACAAAGATAATCTTAAACTTCTTCATGTATTCATTTGTAGTAGCAAGTTCATCCCTGAGAATAATAAGTTGTTTTTCAAGTTCTTCCTCATTGTTTATGGATTGTTGTAATTCACTTTCTAACTGAATGAATTCTCCATTTTCTCTTCTGCTTTCATTAGATCTTTCTTTCAAGGATTGGGAAAGACTCTCCTCATTCTTCTTCATTTCTTCAATCTCCTTAGTCAGCTTCATCACCATAGATTCCATCTAATGCTTTAGGGTAGCATTATCTCTAGAAAGCTTTTCAAATTCTTTAGTTATCTCTTTCAAGGTTTGATTTAGGTGAGCATCATCCATGTTTTTGCTTTTTTCCTGCTTAATCTGATTAGAGAGATATTTCCTCTTTTCCCTAGATTTAACAATCTAATCTTTCAATGTCTGAATGAATTTCTCAGCATCCCTCATATTTGCTTATAATTCCCAGACTTTTGCTTTAGACTAATTAAGGTCATCAAGTGCCACCAAAAGTTGTTGTTGAAGACTACCAAAGTCCATCACATTCCAAGATCCACCTCAAGCTGCTAAACTTCTTTTGAGGAACCAGATGCTCTGATACCAATTGTTGGACTCAAGGGAACACTGAAAGGGGGGGTGAATCAGTGTTCTACAAATCTGAACTTTATTAATCTGATATTTAAACCATTTCAAGATTAAACTAAAGAAAGATGAAAACACACAAAGTAGTCATCTAAAACACCATAACACAAGGATTTTTACATGGAAACCCTCTTAGGAGAAAAACCATGGTGGACGTCAATCCATATTTTGAGTACTCAAATATAAGTTTTACAAAAGGGAATGCACTTGCATTCAGGCACACTGCCTAGAGCTCACTAGTCAATATAAAGGCTCACTGGCTTACAAAAGTTCATATTAAAACCATCTAAAGGATTGAACTAAAGTATTAGCATATAATTATGCAAAGTTACAGTTTCAGTTAGGCTCATGGATCGAATTCTAGACCTTCTGTATCATTTTGCTCTTTGCTATGCTCTGTTATGCTCTTCTCTCCAATTCGCATCACAAATGCATGCACAGATGAATTCACACCACTATCCTTCTAAATTTCACACCAACACTGATATACTTTACATAATACCCATTCGCTCTCTCAGAATGATACTAGCGATCTCATATATATATCTGCTATCAAAGATTTGATCGTTCATATGTCGACTTAAATAAAACATAAAATACCTTTCAACTATCAGCTAGATCCACCACTAATTATTTATGTGCACCACCCATAGTCGTTCAAAGCATAGTGAGGACCCAAATAAACATATTCGAACATAGAAACATTTAACCAATTACTTCTTAAACATCTGTAATGACTAATTTCACCAAGTCAGCCTTCTAGCACATATAATCATAAAATTAGTGCACCGGATCTCCTAGATCATACACCAGTGAATGTGTAGCCATGAAATTATAGATTAAGGTATTACAGATAGCCAACCATCTTCCTTGATATACGCAACATAAACTAATAAGTAGATAGTGCACATTGATTGACAAACTCAGGTTTCATCGGATACCCTATTGTTCATTTTGTTCTGCCAGTATGAACCAAAACTAAACTGTGGACTGGATAAATGACTTTAGGTTGCCATCAATGACAACACTAGAAGCCATATGCCAACATCTTCCACATGCATTTGTCACAATCCTTATAGTTATCATCCATAAAAAAGTATTATTCATCCATAATAAAGCGTCATCATCCTTTCCATGACCTGAGATCCATTGGCATTTGGTCCCCTTTGCCTTCATCATCATCCCTTGCATTCACCCAGTGCTTCCCCTCACACATAATAAACTAGTCCTATACTTGATTGGGGGAAATTCCTTGACTTACATCTTCATGAGAAATAATACATGGTATCAGCCCTTTAAAGCATTTAAAGTCCATAAAAATCATAAAATCTCCTGAAAAAAAATCAAAACATTTCAAAATCTAAAAAAAAATCAAACATTTCAAATTCCAAAAACATCAAAAAAACTTCAAAACTTCCAACACTAGATTCCAAGTCTGAGTCTGAGTCTATTTTATTAGAGTGTTTGAACTATGTTGCCTCAATGTGTTTGCTACATAGGTAAGGCTCATCTTAAATGAGCCCCCAAGGTATTATGTTAGTCCCTTTAGGTTGTCCAAAAAAAAATCATGACTCAGTATTTTGTCGAATAAGACAAAGTCAAGTCGTGTCAAACTACGAGGTCTCTGCACACTGCTACGTAGGCAAGGCTATCTATTGATGAGCCCCCGAGGCCCCCTAGGTCAAGTCCTTTAGTGTTTGTCAAGTCGGGTCCTGTCCTTGGTCTAGAAGCAATCATCATTCAAACTACATCATGAAACAACAAACAAATGAAATCTTTCATCAATCAATTATCTTAACATCCATCAACCTGGTCATTTGGTTGGAATGGGGAATTATGTCATTTGTCTCATTCGATCTTATCTCTTGTCTTTTATCATGATGCATCCTTCCTGGGATTAGACTTTCTCAACCTTGTCATTCACCTTAAGCAGGATGTATCCTTCTTGTAGTTAGGTGTCTTTTCAACACTTGTCACTTGGTCAACTTTATTAGATGTGTCCTCTACCTCAAACAAGATGTGTCCTTCATGTGGTTGGGTATTGTCACATCGCTTAGTTATATTCATCAATCTTCATCAAACAAATGATCAATCTTTTTCAACCTATCGATCAAATAAAGTTTTCATCTTTTGTCCATTTGTTAATCAATATTTTTCAATCAATATTGCCTTAATCAGCATGTGTCCTTCTTGAAACTAGCTATTATCATTATCAATCAATTTGTCATCTTTTTCAATCAACTTTGTCACACCAATCAATCTTATCAGCTTAGTCAATTAATCTTGCCTTTATCAGGATATGTCCTTCATGAAGCTAGGTGTGGTCAAACAAATCATTTCATCAATCCTTGTCAACCTATCAATCAACTTGGTCATCTTGGTCAACCTAATCAATCAGTCAGATAATCCTCATTATCACTGGAAAACACTTTGTTGATCTAGATTTTCTTATCTTTTCCATTGGTTTTGGGTCATGTTACTAGTCTCCTCGAGGATGTCCTATCAATGGATTTTAGAAGGATGATGATGGATCATGGCCTCTTTTCTTTGTTTGTTGTTTAAGGTTTGTCTTGGCAAAAAGACTGGGATAATTGGATCCTTAGTATGAGTTGGAGCATTCCTTTGTCTTTTGGCTCTATCTTTTGAATTGCTTGTCTCTCACAAATGGTCACCTTTCACACCTTGGTTTATGTAATACCATGGTTTTTGTGGTCCATTTGTGATATTTTTGATGCCCAATGATGATAAATATAAAAATGTAAGCATGAAATTTGGTTCCCTTATCATTTACTGTCTATCTTATTTCCCCTTTTCGCGCTAACATCCCATCTCCCTTGTCTTTTCCATGCTAACATCCATCCCATTCATGCTAACATTTCTTCTATCCTTCATCCTCTAGTCTTATCTTCCATTTTGAGAGCACATTTGCATTCTTTGAACCTGCCTATCCTCTCAAGGGGGCATACCACAACCCTCTTGGTCATCCTTCCCCTATCTCTTTACACTGGGGCATATTTCATTATTAAATTTCTTTGACACAAGGCGATGAACTACATTATTTCAAAGAGGGGAAAAATGTAAACAATGAAAAATTTCTTAAGTTTGCGAGCGTCATTTTTCCTGATCGTCAACTTTTGATAATTTTAATTATTCAATTATGTTCGATCATATTCCCCTATTCTAATTGATTCACCTTCTCATTTCTATCATGAACAATTAAAGTTATTTATTTGTGTTGCTAATATATCCCTTTCTCCAATAATTAAATAAATCATTATGTATTTGATTATTTGTCTTGCATCCATAGTCGGATAATAATAATTATTTGACCTTTTATTCTTCTATAATTAAATAATTGACGAAATTATTTAATTATGTCATTCTTCTCTTTTAAATAATTAATCCAAATCAATTATCCATGTCTAATTTATATCTCTTCCTTTAATTAAATTTATGAATTTAATTAAAACTCCTTTTCATTTCCTCCAAATAAATAATTTGAAATAAATTATTTATTTGCTACTTGTCCTCTCCTCCATTTTCAAATAAATAATTTAAAACAAATTATTTATGCACCTCTTTTGGTCAAAGATGCCATGTTCATGGCCTTTATTTTTGTCATAGCCATCTTTGTCTAAGCCTTCATGGTCTATCATAGCCATCAACGTCATAGCCTTCATTTCCCACCTCTTTTTGGTGCATCAATTTTCCACCATTGATCTAGGAATCTTTCTAGAAACTTGATCTTGGCCATCCATTTTGTAACCTCCCTGTGATGCATCCTCATCTATTGATCTTAGAATCTTTCTATAAGATCAATCTTGTTTGTCCATTTGATTGGTTATCTATAAAAGAGACCATTCTTCTCCATTTTTCGATTTAACAACCATTATCTCCAACTTTATTTCCTACTATTTGCAAGTATTTGCACAACTTCATCGACAAATCTGAGGGCAATATTGTCATACGAAGAAATAGGAGAAACAAGGGAAGTGAAGCAACTTTAAGCATGGGGATTATTTTTGTTTGGTGCTTTCATTTTACTCATGCATTGTTTGTATTCACTTGTTTAGATTGGGATAATAGCTTAGAAGTTTTGTTGTCACTTAGTCTATGCTATTTGATTTTCCTCATCTTACAGTAAGTGTAGAAAATTAAGACATACTAGTAGTAATAGAGGAAGGAAGACGAACATATATCTGACAAAAAAGAATGATCAAACCTTTGATCTGAGAAAGCCAAGAAAATAAATGGAAAGGATTTAGAGAAAGGAACTATCAGTACTATTTGTGCCGACCTCCGGTATAGATACTCTTGTCAATCTCTAAATAAAATCAGCAGCTATGGGGAGCAATCATCAGAAAATATAATAAACCCCCTTATTGGTACTTTTGTCATATCATGATAGAAGTATATTAACAAGATTAAGGTATTTTATCAGTCATATGTGTGAAGAATGAGGTCTACATAATTTGAAAGAATGAAGGTGTACATAGTTTATGAGGAAATCTACTTGCAAGCTGGAACATTTATTGCAAAATAATTCAGAATGAAAGGAATAAATTCAGATGAAGTTAAAAGATTGTGTATTTTCAAAAAATTGCAACAAAATTTTAGAAGGGAATTCAAAATTTTAGAATTTGAATAATGTATCAAATGAATTCAAAGTGAGCTCTAGAAGCAAGATATTTATATATTTCTTGTTGAAATTTTCAGAGGTATTCCTGTTTGCGTAATCTTTTACTTTTATTGATGGATAATTCAAAGATTTTGAATTGTGCAGATAAAGCTAGGTTGAAGAGATATTTGAGGAAAGTGTCAAAAGATTCTATTGGTGTATTCTCTTGCATCCCTCTGAGAGTGTTTCCTATAGAATATATCTATGCATTTGTTTACAGTAAAATTGAAGAAATGTCATTAGTTCAGTTCAATGTGCTTTGGGAAAATGAATTAAAAGAGAATCATGATGCCTATAAAGTATTAATTGAGAAGAAGTTGGATGTTTGGATAAAATTTCCTTGGTTTGAATTTGAGAAGAAGTATATTTGGGTGGTATTGAGCATAGTTCATGATGAATCTTTGTGGATTGATGAGGAGCATCTGATTTCCATAGAATCTATTAGAAATGTAACTAGTTTGTGTTCCTCCGAACTGGTTCCTAAACTGAAGACTATGAATGAGAATGAAATAATTGAGGTTACAAGTGCGAGTTCTAAAGGAAAGGAAATTGGTTTGAGATCGATTGTTGATCTGGTAACAAGGTATGTTGCTATGGTCATTGGTCATAAAGTTTTATCCCTAACAATGACTCTTTAGTTTCTACTTCTACAGTGAGTATTGATATTGATATGGTAATAAGAGGTGTGGAATATGACTTGTGTGAACTAATTCACATACATATTTTGAAGAATTTAAAGGAGATTAAGAAGATCAAGAAGAATACTTTTTGGTATGGAAATTTGGTTGTTTGTCTACTCTTTTACTTTTTGAAAGAGTTATTGGTAATAGGAAGGTTAGAATGGTTAAATTCAAAGCCTATTGCTTATCAAATCAGGAATTTCATGATAAATCTTGGTAGTTTGGATGCACAAGAATCTTCCCTTGCTGCATTCATTGGAACATTTCAGCTGAGGATGAACAAAAGGTCTCAAATTCCAATAAGTGTTGTGGAAAGATACTCTGAAAGCATAAATTTTCTTGTGTCTATAGATTTGCGTCACATGGAAGCAGTTGAATCAAGGTTAGTTTGGATATATGAATTGAATTATGAAGTGTCAAAAGTTGAAATTGATATATATGCTAAAATTCTACTGGAAATCCCTAAGCATCTCAATGAAGAAAGTACCTCTGCTAGCATGACCAAAATAGGAAAGAATAGGAAGAGTGTAGTGAAGCTAGAAAGTGCAAAAGAAATTAAGCTTGAACATGAGCATGAAATAATGAATATTTAGACAGCTCTAGAAGATTTGCAGAAGGTTATCTTCGATGCTAATTTTGATTCAGGGTGATCCCACAATAGTGGTTTATAGTTTTTGGCCAAACTAGACACTGAAATTATTATTTTTAACTAAATCTTCATATTCGGGCACCTATAGCAGCTAAACCGTGAGGAATTTGAAGATGGTGCAAACTAGAGTCTCATCAAATTTTTTCCATAGATTCTAAAAATATTTTTTTCAATTTTTTTGGAATCAGATTGCACTAATTTTTTCATCTCCCACGAAAATTGGTTTTTTCAAAAAACAACATATTTAAAACGTGATGCTCACTGTATACAACATAACTTTTTTTGAATGAAGGATAAAATTCTAATTTTTTCGAATTTAGATTTGTAACTATGATATCTAGCACTTTCATTTGGTCTCATATTTTTTTATTGAATATTTCTTTCTTAATCAAGTTTCAAAGTCAAACTAATTGCAATTCAGACATAGGCAGACTGTATACAACATAACTTTTTCGGTATGTATCGAAATTCAATTATTTTTTTTTAAATGGATCAAGGACATCAATACCCAGCCCGAACGTATTTTTTAAAATTTGATTTTGATAATCTACTATTTTTCCACATGTGCAAAACAAAGAGCTTGATTTTTCAGTGAAAAAACTATGTTTAATAAAACTAAAAAAACACATACATAATAAAACCAAAACATATTAAAATTATATTCATTGGATAGCTCATTCTGAGGACTACCTGACTCTAGTTGGGTTTGTGAATACTCCTCCATTTTCATCCTCAACCCGAGCTCCGAAGTGCTAATTTTTAATTTTTTATGTCTGAGATGGGGGATGAGTGATAAGGGGGTTTGTTCGAATCCATAGGGGTTTGAGCGAACCCCTTCAAAGAGGTTCACTCGAACCCCTTTCCTATGCATTGTTTTGTTTTTTTTGGATGCCAAGATTCAAAGGGGTTCGGTTGAATCCTAGTTCGAGTGAACCCCTTTTTGGTTCAGTCAAACTAGTAGGTTCGTACGAACCCCTAAAATCACTTTTTTTACCTTGGGATCATTTTTTGTGAGTTTTCCTTCCTCACTTGAACTGTAAACCACTATTGTGGCTTCACCCTTCATCTATTTATATTGTGGAGAATATTCGTGGTATGATTAATTCTTTGAAAGTCTACATCTTTGAACTTTAAATGTCTATTGGAATGAGGTCTAATGAATAAAATTTGAATGATATCAAAGGAAAATGTGTGAATGCACATAATCGAGTAATGAAGGAATTGGAGAGTGTACAAGATTGTGAAAAAGAGGCACATGAACTACTTTCCTTTTGTCTAGATTGGTCCGGCAATAAATTGAATATGAGAGATGAGATAAAAATAAGTGAGTCTCAACTGAGCACTCAGGCAGATACATACAGATTGGCAGAATAGAGATAATCATAGGTGGTCCTATATTGTGTAGCTTCAGGACAAAATTTTCTCTCCTCAGGATCGAAGAATAGATGTTATCAAGATGTTTGTGGCCCTCGGAGAAATGGTTAAATTTGAACATACTCCTATTTCTTTTGCTCTTGGTTGTATTGGTGAATTATCAAAGATTAATCTTAATCCCAATACTTTAATAGATGGTTTAGATTCTCTATCTAAACTTGAGCTATTTTACAAGACTCTAGTCAGTGCAAAAGGTTCATGGGAAGAAGGTGAAGTGTCATGGAAGGCTATCCTAGAGAGTCTCAGAGATTCTTCTTCAGGTTAATTTAGTGTTCATATCTTTTTTGACTACATTTTGATGCATATGTACATTTATACCAGACACCTTCCTTTGTCATTGATGTCAAATGGGGAGAGATAAAGAGATGAAGAGATGAAGATTCAGATGAAAAACTTTTTGTTCAGAATAATTTTGAAAGGGGGAGTAGTCAGAACATTCAATGTGGTATTCTTGAAAAGTTTTTGTCATGCATCTTTCCATCAATGCCAAAGGGGGATATTGTTGGAAGCTTTGCTACATGGTGATAATAGTATGGGAAGTTTGCTTGGTTTACTAAAAGTTGTTATTTTTTAGTAATACTCCTTTATGATGGATTAATATGTTTATATTTGAGTCTATAACTCATCACAAAATCTGATATGACTCTAATATCCTAACCATGTTTTATTGGCTCATTCAGACAGCTACATCTTGGATCTTGAGACATATTTTTCTATGAACAGAAAGTTATCTCTAACAGAGTTTAACTCTGTATTCTACTATTGTTCTATGTGAGGTATATTGTGTGGGAGACTCCACATTCTACTAAGGTGAACATTCATATACTATGGTTTGGCTAATAGTCTCTTTACTGCTAGTATGATGGGAGACTAATGTGTTCTCATATTTGGAAGGTGTTTGCTTTGAGGACTATTTGTTGGTTTAGAGAATTGTGGTTTAGTCTTAGCCAATTCAAAAAATGCAACATATTATTCATGATCATGGGTATGTGCAGGATCATCATGGAAAAAACATGCACCCTTAAGTGGCAATAAAATTCAGAAAATTAGAGTTAGGAAACTTGATGTAAAAAATTGAACAAGTTATCTGTATTATTTCAAAAATATGTAAGAATAGAATCTATAGAAAATTGAATGTAGTTTCTAAACTACTAGGTTTATTTTATTTATTTTTAAATCTATTTGGTAAAATTTTGAAATTTCGATGCAGTAGAACTTAAATTTTAGGGAAAAAATAAGAAGTAGGTGTCTGTCTGACCACCCTAACCACAATAAAATGATAATATTTTAGATATAAGTAGGGGACTCATGTTTAGATGTGATGCATATTTTTTTGTAATTTGTTTCCAAGTAAATAATTAATTATGATATTTTTATTACAAATTTTTAAAAATATAAAAAATCATATGTCTAACCACCTTAACTTGGTCAAAAATTCATGAAATTCAATTTTTATTTTTTTAATCCTATAGTATGCAAAGCATAGAATGTGACGCATATTTTGGATTCAAAAAATGTGATACCGTTTGAAAGTTATAGATTTGTTTCAATTAGCCTATTAATCAGGAATTTAGTCGTAATTCAAATAGAAAATGAATAATAATTATTTATTAAATTCAAAGTAAATCATAATTTATATTGGTGGAAAGATGAGAAAATCCTTTAAAAACCCTTTTCAATCCATCAATTTTGGATTAAAAAATAGTCATTAGCCACATGGGTCATCATATCACTTAGATATTGCCACTTTTTGGCCCATCATGATACTGCACATGAAGGCTAATAGTTGACTTGGTATAATGCACTACATGGATGAAATGATTAAATCTTATATGGTGTCGACCTAATTGATGAATAAGATATACTTGTATATATACAAGATAGAAGCAAGAGAAAAAGAGAAGAAGGGTGTAAGGGAAAATGTGTGTGAAGGGAAAGATATGTGATTGCATGTGTATGAGAAAGCGAGAAGTGAATGGGAATGAAGGAGAATATTAGTGCTTAAATTATTTATCATTAATATAGATGTGTTGAGTGATGCAGTACTTTATATTTTGAGCTTTAGCGGAACTCAACCCTACACATTGAAGGTGTATTCCATCAATTCATCATTTTGGCAATGAGCCACCATCATTATACCTTGGGAGTGAGTCAATTTTGTACTCAAGTTGTAAGCCTTTTAAAGACAATGAGTCCTGGCAATGAGCCCCGTGATATTTTTTATCTGAATATAATATATTATGATTTAACCCTCACCGTGGATTTTCCCATTCTGGGTTTTCCACATAAAAATCTTGGTGTTCATGTGTATGATTGCTTTGTCTTGTTTCTATGTTCTCTCTTGCTGATTTAGTCAATATTGTGATAATGGTTAAGTCGATTTTATTATCATTTTGTTGAATACTTATTCACCCCCTCTCAGTATTCTAGATGTTCAACAAAAAGAGTATTGATAAGAAGCAAAGATGATGCTGAAATAAATTTGTTTTTACTTTTTGAAGTTGAACTAGAGACGGTGAGTGAAGCATGTGAATATGAGCATTGGATGAGAGAAATGGAAGGAGAACTAATGTAGATTGAGAAGAATCAAACTTGGGAATTGGTCCTTGTTGTGCATATTTTGCACACACACCCCGTCGTAGGCAAGGACCCTCTTTTTTTGCTCCCGACGGGTTGCTTTGCTCCTATCTTGTTTTGTGTGCCCCTTATTTTTTTGTCCTGGTTGATCAATGTGCCCTTCAAAGTCTCATTTTTGCCTGACCATATTTTTCCCCTAAAATAAAAAAATTGCTAAGTCTTGGGTTTTTTGGGCTTCACTCCCCCGCTCGCTCAATTCGCTTTTTCCTTCTTTTTTTGACTTTGGGGATAGGCTTCCTGTGGATTCTAGATTTTTTGTGGTGCCTAAGTGAACTGACAAGGTTTCATTAAGTTTTAGGAAGTTGCAAAAGTTTCAAAACAACATTCCTGTAGCTGCATTTCCAGAACGACATTCTGGGCTCACGTCTCCGGAACATCCAAGCGCACCTCCGATTTGAAAACGGACTTCGACCCAGATGGTAAAATTGGATCGTATCCTCCATTGACCTTTCAAATTTTAAATTTGTAGCCAGGAGATACCATCTAGAGTTCCATGTTTTGTCACCTATTTTCAAAACAACATTTCTAGAATGGCATTCCAGCCTCTTGTCTCCAGAACATCCAAGTGCACCTCCGATTTGAAAACAAACTTCGACCCAGATGGTAACATTGAATCTTATCCTCCTTAGACATTTCAAATTTCAAATTTTCAGCTAGGAGATACCATCCAGAGTTCCATGCTCCATTAGTCATTTTCAAAACAACTTTTCCAGAATGGCATTTCGAGCTCACGTCTCCAGAACATCCAAGCGAACCTCTGATTTGAAAAAAAACTTCGACCCAGATGGTAAAATTGAATCTTATCCTCCTTGGATGTTTCAAATTTCAAATTTTCAGCTGGGAGATACCATCCGTAGTTCCATGCTCCATCAGCCGTTTTCAAAACAAGATTTCTAGAACAACATTCCAGGCTCACGTCTTCGAAATGTCCAAGTGCTTCTCTGATTTGAAAACGGACTTTGAACCAGATGGTAAAATTGGATCTTCTCCTCCCTTGACCTTTCAAATTTCAAATTTGCATCTAGGAGATACCATCCAAAGTTCCATGCTCTGTCAGCTATTTTCAAAACAGCATTTCCAGAACGACATTTCGGCCTCACGTCTCTGGAATGTCCAAGCACTCCTCCGACTTGAAAAAAAACTTCGACCCAGATGGGAAAATTGGATCTTATCCTCCATGGATCTTTCAAATTCCAAATTTGCAATCGGGAGGTACCATCCAGATCACCATGCCTTGTTCACCGTTTTCAAAACAACATTCCTAAAACAGCATTTCGGCCTCTCATTTCCGATTTCAAGAAGCCTACCATGGGTCAGTTGATAGAACCATTTGATCCAATGAGGAATGCTGAAATTCAATTAGGAAGAAGGTAGCTTTTAGTCAGTTTCAGCTATAGTAAAAGGGAAATCAGTTAGAAGACAAAACTGCTACAGTGACTGGCCACTACAAGACAAAATAGGAAAAAGAAAAAAATGTATTTTAAATTGCTGAATATTGTGGGGTAGGTGAAGCCCTATTGTAATTGACTCTGGTCCACACAATGTAATTCAATTTTGGCCATTCGTTTGGGCTTTGGAAAACTATAAATAGGGTTCTCCCCCTAATTTGTAAAGGGTTGGAGAGCTGGTGTAAAAAAGCATTTGTAGTAATAGAAGACAACATTGCATGATTTCATGGATGTTCTCTTTGATTTTGCTCATCTTGCATGCATGGTTCTAACTTCCAAGCTAGTTTTAGTTGTAGTTTCTTGAATGGAAGTGGTAATGGTGATTGTTGTTTCAATATTTGATGAATTTCCAACCCATACTTTTGGCACTTGTTGATGACAAGCTGTTGTGTAAAGTTAACCTGAGCTTCTTTATTTGATTGTTGCAACTTAATTCACTTGCATGTTCATGATGTGTGTATGCAAACTGAAAATCTGCAGCCCTTAGAAGATTGCACTGGTTTTGTGTAACTGTAGGATCCTCTTGGCCAAGCAAAACCCAATTTAGGGAATTTGTCTACTGTAGCAACCTCCATGATCACTGTTCATTCATAGTTTTAGATCCAGGAACTTCCCTCTTCCCTTCCCTTTTTCCCTTTTTTTAATAAGTAACCTTAGGCAAGGTTCATTTCACATCATAAAGCTAAATCTGATGTTGAAATGGAGTTCCAAACTGTTGTTTGAACTTGTAGCAAACACCCAGCAACTCTCCCATGTTAAGAACTCCATTTGTAGATCCAACTTCCCCACTTTGTGACTCATCTGTAAGTCCACCTTGTGATTCCAACAAATCACATAAATCAATTGGGTTATTCCAAGCATTGTCAATACCTGACATCCGAGAGACCTTGGAATAGTGTTCTATAATTTGATTGTGGAATATTGTCTTTCAAGAGAGGTGATGCACCTACACATTACTTGTGTTGTGAAGTCCATAAAAACACCATCAACATAATTGGCGCTAGAAGGAGGGTGTGACATGTTGAGGCTCCAAAGCTAATTGTTGGATGTTGATAAGAGCACTTTCAAAGAAGAAATGTGAGATAGAGAGATCTCTTTTAATGTTGAAACACAAAATCAGAAAAATTTGAGGGCAAAAAGAAGCTAAGTTGAAATGGAGTAGCATGTGGAAATCAACATTGCTTAGCTACATGCAAATTTAAATAGGAGATTGAAGAGGCCATTGCATTAGTTTGCATTGGCAGATAGATGTCGGATCCATGACACCCAAAGGCACAATGAATTGGAGTGTCTAACCTTCTTGAGTAGAATTGAAAGAGTCTTGCAGGGAGAAATTCCCTTTTGGGAAATCTATCAGCCTTTAGCCCTTGCAGACCCAGAGGAAGAATTGACAATCATGGTAGCCAAGGCATTTGAAGAGATAATCCAAGAATGTTTGGGCAGCGAGGATGGACTAAGATTGGAGGAAGCACTGATGTCAAGTTGGTGCAGATTTCACAATGCACCACATTCAGAATTTACTTGTTTGTCATGTGCAAACATCATCACCCAAGTCAAAGCCAATTTGAGCAAGTTGGAGCAGCCAACTGTCAAGGATAATGAGTCATCCCATGAGGCAGAAAAGCTATTAGCATTTGGAGGACAACACCTTCAAGATAAACTAGTAAATCCTACACGAACTAGTGCTAGGACAACAAATATTGAAGTTGAAAATCAAGAAGGAGAAGTTGATTTCTTGGGGACAACAAAAGGCCTTGGTGAAGGTTTATTCAGAAAGAGGTTGGAAAGAATCTCCTTCGCCAATAAGGGGTAGTCCTCCACTCAGGAAGAGGAGCCATTGGAAATTGAGGATGAATCAATGAAGTTTGCAGCAGTATATGCCAGGGTAGCCAATGAAGATGCTGAAAATCGGCAAGAGGAAGAGGTTGACAGCCTTGGGACAACAAAAAATGATGATGAAGGCATAACTGAAATTAGAATGGAAGAACTCTCCTACATAAATGATAGTGATCGAGAATATGAAATTAAAAGTTTGGAGAAGTGGGAAAAACCACTCGCCATGGCTCTCTACCATCAAACTTCATTTTCAAGTGATGATGAGGACCTAGTAGCAGAAAGATATGACCAGCTCATCTCTAGATTAGCAAAGGATTGGTCAGAGCTAAAATACCAAGTGGATTTGGAGGTATTGCTGCTACCGAATTGGTGCAGGCTCCATGATTCATCCCACTCTGAGTTCATGTGCGGACTGTGCCAAGAATCCATGAAGCAAGTCAGAGAACAATTGAGGCAGCTAAGTACATCACATCCTCTACTTGATGCCCAGATGGAACGTGAAGATCAACAACCCGAGCCAAGTAATGACTCAGCTGAAGGCAGTCCTCAAGAGGATGTTGGGACAGAAATTGAAGTAGGACAACAATACAATCTCGAGCTTCTGAGTGATGAATTAGATCAAATAGGAAGGTTGTCCACCAGTCATCAAGAATTTCTCCCTCTTCAAGAGCATTTGTGCACCATGGACAATAGGCTTTATGGTGAGTCTTTGGGGGAAAATCACATAGTAAATTTTGGCCCCCTTGATGAGATACCATCTATTGATGACTTCTTTCTATTGGGAGTTGTATTGCAGAGGTATGCTCATGTCGAGGAAGAGCACATCCCAGAAGACAATAGTGATGCAGACATACTCCTTGAACCTCCGAATGGTGATGCACTAGAGTTTCCAGATTGGGAGAGGGGTTCCTTCTCCATTTACAGTGATAGTGAACAAGGGGAAATGAGTAAACATCATGATGAGATGCATGAACAAGAAAGAGAAGAAGACAAAGCCGGGGGTGCTAAGATAGTTGCCAACAAAGATGAAGCACCCGAATGACTACCAGATGCAACTTGGAGTCCTTCTGCCATGATCATTGTTGATCCTCCTTCATATTCAGATGGTTGCAATAGGATAGATTTGCACATGTCATCATCCCATGACGCTGAGCATCATGAAGATAAGTTCGAAACTTGGGATAGGAAGTGGGACAACGTGTTTCCTTTTGAGGAAAACAATCATGTGGATGCTCGGTTTGCAGAAGATCAACGAGATGAAGTACTTCTTTTTGAAGAACTGCCAAAGGGGATTGTTGATCCCACGCAAGACGTGGAAGAAGTGTTTGCTGCCCCATTCTTCCTACCTTTTGCAGGCTTGATTCCTAAAGTGCTACACCCTCCACCATGCCCACTCGAGGTTGCTGATGCAAAGACTAATGATGTAGTGCTTTCTCTTGATTGTCAAATGTTGCCACCTCCATGTGATGAAATCTAGGTTTTATCCTTCCTTTCTCCTGTAAATGATCATAGCTGCACTTATCATTTTGATTATGGGAATGAGGAAAAATGGTCATGTTTATGGATTAATCATGGGTTTAATGAGCCTCCTCAATTGTTGATTCTTTGTGATGTTGGGGTAGAATTTGAATGCTGCCATATTGAATTTATTCCCTCTAAATATAAGGATAAATATGCATGGTTGAGAACTATAACAATTGCTCATCTGCTTGTGCACACATTGCAAAAGTCGATGGGCATGAGTATCGGTTGGCCTTGCCTAAACATAGTTCTTTGTAAATATCTTTGTACATAACCCGTTTTAAGTAGTGTAGGTTTCCTATAAATAATTTTTTTTCCTGCTTTGTTAAGGTAATTGGTTTGTTATAGGTTTCTTTCTTTAGAGTAGTTTCTTTGTTGTTTTCTTTCGTTGTCCCGCTTTGGTTGGTTTTGGTGTTTTCTTTTCATTTTCTTTTGTTTGCTCTCACTTTGTTGCTGCTTTGCTTGGGGTCCCTCTACTTTTGGTTGGGTGCATCTGTGCGCACAACAACCATTCTTATCACCTGGGGTTGTTCTATGTATTTCTTTGTCAAACTCAAATCAATTTTTCAGAGTGGATGGTGAGGATCTTCTATTAGCATCAAGCGATCTAGATGTTTGATTCAAAGTGGATAAGTCATTGGTTGGTCTTATTTTGAAGTATTCTGGAAACTTATATCTCTCACAAATTTTAAGAATCTGACAGTCACTATAGGTCCTTTGTGAAGTCTAGTTAAGTGAAAAATCTAAAATTCTACTCCAGTGCCACTATGATTCTCAGCCATGAGTGCGAGCTTCATTGCTTACGGGTTGAATAAAAGAATTGAAAAGAGAAAAGAAACAAAAGAAAGAAAGCAAAATATTGAAAATCAAAAGAAAAGAAATTCAGCTTTTCAGGGGTATACGAGCAACTCTATCGGGGCTATGGATGCCCGGCCGGCAATAGAGCAATGTTCGGGAGAATCACAGCGACAACTTCATCAGGGCTATGGATGCTTGACTGGAAGAGAGGCAATGTCCCAAATGCTTTTAGAGTTAGAATAAACTATGTAGCTTAACCTGATGGAGCTTGGGTTCTTGTAGCAACTGAAGGATGGGAATTAACGCAATTACACACACTTGGATTTTCAGCATATTGAAGGTTGGGTTAACTAGTGGTTTTGATCCTTTGGTTGAGTGTCTGGATTGTTTTCCTAGCATGAAGGTCGGAACTAGAGATTTTGGGTTTGTGATTCTAGTTTGTCATCGAAATGCTCTAGAGCATTTCCCCCAGCGAGTCACCATTTGTTGTGCATATTTTGCACACACGCCCCACCGTAGGTAGGGACCCTCTTTTTTTGCTCCCGATGGGTTGCTTTGCTCCCATCTCATTTTGCGTGCCCCTCATTTTTTTGTCCTAGTTGGTCAACATGCCCTTCAAAGTCTCATTTTTTCCTGACCATATTTTGCCCCTAAAATAAAAAATTGCTAAGTCGAGTTTTTTGGGCTTCGCCCCCCCGCTCGCTCAATTTGCTTTTTCCTTCTTTTTTTGACTTTGGGGATAGGTTTCCTATGGATTCTGGATTTTCTTGTAGTGCCTAAGTGAACTAACAAGGTTTCATTAAGTTTCAGGAAGTTGCAAAAGTTTCAAAATAGCATTCCTGCAGTAGCATTTCCAGAATGACATTCTAGGCTCACATCTCCGGAACATCCAAGTGCACCTCCGATTTAAAAACGAACTTCGACCCAGATGATAAAATTGGATCTTATCCTTCCTTGACCTTTCAAATTTCAAGTTTACAGCTGGGAGATACCATCCAGAGTTCCATGCTCTATCAGTTGTTTTCGAAACAACATTTCAAGAATGGCATTCTGGCCTCTTGTCTCCGGAACATCCAAGCACACCTCCGATTTGAAAACAAATTTTGACCCAGGTGGTAAAATTGAATCTTATCCTCTTCAGACTTTCAAATTTCAAATTTTCAGCCAGGAGATACCATCCGGAGTTCCATGCTCTGTCAGCCGTTTTCAAAACAGCATTTCCAAAACGGCATTCTGGGCTCACGTCTCCAGAACATCCAAGCGAACCTTTGATTTGAAAAAAAACTTTGACCCAGATGGTAAAATTGAATCTTATCCTCCTCAGATGTTTCAAATTTCAAATTTTCAGCCAGGAGATACAATCCGTAGTTCCATGCTCCATCAGCCGTTTTCAAAACAACATTTCCAAAATAGCATTCTGGGCTCACATCTCCGTAACATCCAAACGCTCCTCTGATTTGAAAATGGACTTTGACCCAGATGGTAAAATTGGATCTTATCCTCCCTTGACCTTTCAAATTTCAAATTTTCAGCTGGGAGATACCATCTAGAGTTCCATGCTCCGTCAGCCATTTTCAAAACAACATTTCCAGAATGGCATTCCGACCTCACATCTTCGGAATGTCCAAGCGCTCCTCTGATTTGAAAACATACTTCGACCCAGATGGTAAAATTGGATCTTATCCTCTATGGACCTTTCAAATTCTGAATTTGCAGCTGGGAGGTACCATCCGGATCGCCATGCCCTGTTCACTGTTTTCAAAACAACATTCCTAAAACAGCATTTCGGCCTCTCATTTTCGGTTTCAAGAAGCCTACCATGGGTCTGTCGACAAAACCATTTGATCCAATGAGGATTGCTGAAATTCCATCAGGAAGAAGGTAGCTTTCAGTCGATTTCAACTACAGTAAAAGGGAAATCAACTAGAAGAAAAAACTGCTATAATGACTGGCCACTACAAGACAAAATAGGGAAAAGACAAAAAAGTATTTTAAATTGCTGAATATTGTGGGGTAGGTGAATCCCTAATGTAATTGAATCTGGTCCACACAATGTAATTCAATCTTGGCCATTCATTCGGGCTTTGGAAAACTATAAATAGGGGTCTGCCCCTCATTTGTAAAGGGTTGGAGAGCTGGTGTAAAAAAGCATTTGCAGCAATAGAATACAACATTGCATGATTCTATGGATGTTCTCTTTGATTTTTCTCATCTTGCATGCATGGTTCTACCTTCCAAGTTAGTTTTAGTTGTAGTTTCTTGAATGGAAGTGGTAATGGTGATTGTTGTTTCAGTATTTGATGAATTTCCAGCCCATACTTTTGGCACTTGTTGATGACAAGCTGTTGTGCAAAGTTAGCTTGGGATTCTTTATTTGATTGCTGCAACTTAGTTCACTTTCATGTTCATGATGTGTGTATGCAAACTGAAAATATGCAGTCCTTAGAAGATTGCTCTAGTTTTGTGTAACTGTAGGATCCTCTTGGCCAAGAAAAACCCAGTTTAGGAAATTTGTCTACTGTAGCAGCCTCCATGATCACTGTTCATTCATAGTTTTAGATCCAGGAACCTTCTCTCTTCCATTCCCTTTTTCCTTTTGTTTTAATAAGTAACCTTAGGCAAGGTTCATTGCACATCATAAAACTAAATCTGATGTTGAAATGGAGTTCTAGATTGTTGTTTGAACCTGCAGCAAACACTCAGCAACTCTCCCATCTTAAGAACTCCATTTTCAGATCCAACTTCCCCACTTTGTGACTCATCTGTAAGTCCACCTTGTGATTCCAGCAAATAACATAAATCAATTGAGATATTCCAAGCACTATCAATACCTGACATCCGAGAGACCTTGGAATAGTGTTCTGCAATTTGATTGTGGAAGATTGTCTTTCAAGAGAAGTGATGCACCTACGCATTACCTGTGTTGTGAAGTGCATAAAAACACCATCAGTAGTCCGTAGACTAGCAAATAGAAACATAATCAGATCAAAATGGGTATTCAAAAACACGTTGAATGAGAAAGGAGAAGTGGTTAAAAATAAAGCAAGGCTTGTGTGTAAGGGTTACTCACAAGTAGAAGGTATAGATTTTGAGGAGAAATTTCTCTAGTGGCAAGGATGGAAGCTATCAGAATGTTTTTAGTATTTTCTACTCATAAATATTTTAAAGTTTATCAAATGGATGTAAAGTCTATATTTCTGAATGGCGAGTTAGAAAAAGAAGTCTACATGGAACAACTGGAAGGATTTTAGTTGTCAAATCAACTGGATATGGTTTGCAAATTAAAGAAGGCCTTATATGGATTGAAGCAAGCTCCTAGAGCTTGGTATGCAAGGTTAGATAGATATTTGATTCAACAAGGTTTCAATAAAGGTATGACATATAGTAATTTAGACTTCAAAATTGAAAATGAAAAAAATTTGATAGTGGTTGTATATGTTGATGATATTATCTTTGGAGGAAATGAAACAATGTGCAAGATGTTTGCTAGAGAGATACAAAAATAATTTGAGATGTCTATGTTTGGTGAGATGAATTTCTTTCTTGGGCTTCAAATCAATCAAACAAAGAAAGATATTTTTATTTCATAGTCAAAGTATGTAAGAGAAATGTTGAAGAAGTTTGGGATGGTTGGTTCCAAACTGGTATGCACTCCTATGGTGACTAGATGAAAATTGAGTAAAGATGATGATTCACCTAAGGCTGATAAGAGAAAATACAGATCTATGATTGGAGGACTATTGTATTTAACTGCTACTAGACCGGATATAATGCATGTAGTTTTTTTGTGGCTAGATTTCAAGAAGACCCTAAAGAAACACATGGTGTTGTTAAGAGGATATTTAGATATTTGAATCACACTCTAGATTATGGCTTGTTTTATCTTACAGATACTGATTTTACACTAAGTGCTTATATGGATGTAGATTGGGCAGGTTGTGTTGATGAAAAAAAATTACAAGTGGTGGTGCATTATTTCTTGGTTGTAGATTGGTGTCATGGTTAAGTGAAAAGCTAGATATAGTTTCCTTATCCACTACAGAAACTTTGTATATTGTTGCAACATCTTTTTGTACATAAATTTTATAGATGAGAGACATTGAAAGATATCAGAGTAATGTATTATGATCCCATTTCTATCTTTTGTGATAATACAAGTGCACTTAACATTTAAAATAATACAATGATGCACTCAAGAACAAAGCATATATCAATAAGGTATCACTTTTTGAGAGAGAAGGTTGTGAAAAATGAAGTATAACTTGAGTATGTACCTGCAAAGGATCAAGTTGCTGACATATTTACCAAGGCTATTTCTAAAGATATTTTTGAGTATCTCTGAGATAAGTTAGGGATTATTACCCCTCCTTTCTTGAACTAGATGCATATGTAGATGCATCAGTCCAGTGGGTCTATAGATCTATCTTTCTTTTAGACTGATGTTTGGTGGCTACATATTAGGTGGAGTAGATCTAGTGTCATATGTTGTCATTGAAAGAGTATTTTGTATTGGTAAACTTTCTTTATATCAAAGGGGAAATCAATGTAAAACATAATTTGACTTTTCCATTGATGTCAAAGGGGGAGAAAGTATCATGTGAAAAATGATATAAAGTAAGGGGGAAAAATATTTTTTTTGGAGATTGATGGTTCAAGAGTTTTTGTGTTGTCTTTGATGGTTTTTCACATCATGTGTTGCCATCAATGAAAAAGGGGGATATTGTTGCAAGTATGAAGGTGTTTTCATTAATGTCAACTGGTTAATTGGTTTTCAACTAGTTGTTTTTGTTATTGATGTCATGAATGATGGTTATTGGATTTATATGTCGAGGATATTGAGAAAATTGTAATAAAGAAAGGTTTTTGGCATTCAATGTTTACTCTGGGTTTTTCTCCAAGATTTTATACTATGCTAGTAAGAATATGAGGTATTGTTCATGGTTGCTGGAAGTTTCTATATCCAAATTTTGGGTTTCTGGATCATTGTACAGTGTAAGTTATGTTCACCAGTTGTGTACTATGATTTTTTGTGTATTTGGTTATGGTTTGGGAGAAATACAGTTGCTCTGAATTTCTCTGATTTGTGGTTTTGGAACTTGGAGTTTTGGAAATAAGCTGATAAGATCAAGTTCAAGTTAATTTTTTTATCCAGAGAGATTGGATCGTGTTAAGGTTTTGTGTGCTTAATTTTTTGTGTTTTACACAGGTATTGGTCGACCTTGTGTTAAACACTACTCAAGAATTTTATAAAATCATTTTGAAGCATGTTGGGACTTATTTAGGTCCTCATTAAATGTGTGTTTGGGTATCCCTCATTCTAATTCCATTGTAGAATGTTTTCTAATGTCGACCTAATTTAAATTTGTAAATACAAATAGTGTGTGTGGCCAACTTTAGATAAGTTTCAAAGTTGAAGATGGTATAATTACAAGTTGAGATGTTTGTGAAAGATGAATGCAAGCAAGATAGATGTGAGATATATGTGAAATAGTGTGCATTTGTGATGTGAGTTTGGGTAGATCAGTGTGAAATCTAATTGTGAGTTTTTGGAGGCTATGAGATGAAGGTATACTCTATCATTCAAGTATGTCTGCAAGTGTGTGAGAAAAGTGTATTTGAAATATTGGTTGCATTGACATATTTTTCTCTCTATAACTAATCTCTTCTATCTTCTTGGTAGCTCTATGGTAGTAAGCCCTCTAGGTGGTTAACCCTTGTTGAAGAGTGAGTCCTGTTCTAGACAGTAAGCCATGTTTTGGCAGTGAGCCTTCTTTGGAAATGAGCGTTTGTATTCAATTTTTTATATTCTTTATATTGTGAGCTAATGCTCATTGGGGTTTTTACATCATTGGGTTCTCCACATAAATTTGATGTTATTGTGTGTATGGTTTTTTTTCTTTCAGTTTTTTCTTTTACACTTAATGATTAATCACACTAGCAGAGTAAAGGGTTTATGAATGATAATAGATCTAATCACTGGTGGAAGCTTTTAAAGGTTAAAATTGTTACAACTGATTCACCCCCCTCTCAGTTGTCTCGTTCACAAATATTCTCCATCATAATAGAAAATGAATTATATGTTGAAATTTTGAGACATACATAGAAGTGGGATCAAATAAAAAGAAAGAACACCTTCCATACATGAGAGCTGCAAGAAACAATTTGATATTTCCTCAAAAAGTGTCATGCCCATAATTTTATGCTATAAATAATCCATTTTTAAAATAAAAAAATAGTAATCGAGTTACCACCACTTACAAAGCATGTTAAGAGATGAACACCTTAAATACATTACTTCCTAATGAAACACATTTCTATCTATGTGAATGAAAAAATATACCCCCAATCTATATCCCTTCCCTTAAGTAGCAATATTTGGGAACCAATTAATTCTAAACAATTGACCCATCTCTAAAAGCTTAATACACTAGAAAAGATTGTGCATACCCAAATAGAGTTTAATTGATCAAGTTTCTTTCCTAAAACATTGACATGACAATAGTAGGTTACCCTACCATACACCATTAATATTCATAATTTATATTAGCTACCCTGAATAGAATTATCATTAAATGATCATCAAAATATTCCTTTATAAAAGTATTATTATTTTTTCATCAACCAACAATAATAGCATTCTTATTTATTTCTCATTTACACCATATTATTGTTATTTAATCACAATCCAGAAATAATGTTATGAACTTTCCCTAGCCGTAATTTAATCATTCATGATATTATTATCATCCTCCTTTTGGATATTAGCATCCAATATTCCTTAATGATAATAATATTTTGGTCTCAACACACCCTAGACGTCAATAAAATTATTGCCATTTGTTTGACACTTAGGCATGCCTAATAATGTTGTTACTTAGCTAATAAATTAATAATAGTAACATTATTTAACCAATTATTCAAACTCTTAATATAAGAATATATTAATATTTACTCACCAGTTATTATATATACATATTTTAAAGGATTTTATGGTTTAACCATTTACATCAACTAAAATTATTATCATTTATTCTCAATTTAACAATATAATATTATCTCCATTCATACTAGTCAATATTATTAATATTTAACATAAACTTATAATCGATAATGTAATAAAATAATTAATATAATTACTAAATCTCTTTCTTTTTATTGAAGAAAAAGCTAAAACAAATAGTTACAAAGAACATATACATAACTGTAAGAAAACAACAATAGCATAGCCCATGAGATAGGCCTTAAAATGTAGCTATAAACTGTAAAATAGCACCAAAAGAGAGGCTACATGCTTTATGAGCAGGAACAAAAAGTTAGAGTATAAGAAAATTCCAGTATCAACAATTGAAGTGAAAGGCTTACAAACAACAATGCTCAAGTAAGACTAATTAAGAACATCAAGAAAATTCAATAGAAATTGTACAGCCTCGAGAACTTGTGTTTTAATCTACCAAGAATAAAAAATGCTACCCAATTGAAAGGAATGAGCAACATAAGGATAATGGTCACTTGCTATTATCATTACTATTATCATTAAATTAAATCAAGCAATAATATGAATGCTAAATTCTGATGTTATTAATGTTACTTATCGAAATAACAATATTAACATCCATAACATTATTATTGTTACATAAATAATTATATTGTGATTAACCTCATATTTACAATGGAATTGTTGTTATTATTTTAACCAATACCATTATTATGTAATAAATCTCCAGTTGGCAATCCTTTTTACTTTCTCCAAATACTTTTAACTTTCTGGCTAAATTGGCTAACAATTATGCATCAGAATAAAGTGAAGGATGCACTATAGTCTAGGATTTACTTACATTGCAATTTAATTGCTCCACAAGTAAATTAAAGTTCACTCCTTCCAAAAATTCTCACAATGAATGTTCAAAAGATTAAAATGAATCAAATTAAATGAGTTGATTTTTGCCCACATTAATGACAACGATGGATTAAAAATGATGACAAACAAAATAATTTTCTATACTAAATGCACTTATTAATTTAACTTCTTTATGATTATTCTTTTCTCTCATTTTTTTTATATTTAACTCATTATTAATAAACCCCCCCCTTTTTCTTGGGCTTGCTATTAGTAATATTATTAATCTGTCCATTTGAACTCAACTAGTGTGGCAATATATTGATTTATTTCTACCACTTGCGGTGATAAGTATTACCATGTAATAATTTCCACCACAACACACCCAAGTTTGTTGCATAAGAACCAAGATTTATCTTCAAAGAAAACTAACCTACCTTCCTCCTACGTTGGTCATGAATGGTCCCAACTACACATCTACACACCTTCAATTAGTGTTGCACTTGCTTTAATTGATGAATTTTGAACTTTACAAACACATATCCATCTTGTCATATCATAATGGGTCCTGTAGGGAATGCAACAAGCATGTGTAATTTAATTCACCACCACTATGCTGGCAGGTTTATTTGTGACTTAGCCACTAACCATTTAAAGTTGGACCAACAATCCTACCAGACTTATGTCCAAGACTTTACTATTGGTTTTACTACTAACTTGGTGCCTATGCTTATTTATGCCATTAACCAAATATAAAATGATTGCTGACATTTCTCTTAGTTGCAAGTTAGTATTATCAACAACCAGTATAAGGAACATGGTAACAATTGTCTTGCATATATCCTTATTAAATGAGGCCATCCTCTCAATTTTCATAGGGTAGAGTAAATGAAAAAAATACTTCCATGCAAGCTGGTCACTTTCACCACTTTAGATCAAATTAATTTGCAGCCTTTATACAATCATGGGGCAGTTGAATCCACCATTACCACAATATTTGAGGAAGCAAATGACTTACAAACTCATGAAAAAGGTCTTGCTCTCCACCCTACCATAATGGCATCATGGAGCCTCGTGGTCTCTAGCCATACCCCTGAGCAAGGAATTCTTTAACCTCCATGATGATAAATGGAGTCTTTTCTCATTTTTTCAAAGGGCTAAAACTAGCATAGTGCCAATTTCATGCATCTAAGTTCTCTACTTCCCATTTTCAACAATAATCCATACACTAGGTCATCTTCTTTCAACCAATAGCAAGGGTAAATGGAAAAAGAAGAACTTATCTCTTTCCTTTATGATGAAGAGACTCAACTCTTGTATCCAAATTTCCTCTCCTATCCAAGCCATCTTGATCATAATATTTCCAAAGAGGGAGGACTCCTCTCCTCCTCTCATCCTTTCTTCTATCTCAATTAGAGTTCTCCAAAAGGAGAAGTGGGTAATACCCCACTAAGTCTTCCTCTCCAAAATATGTAGGAGTTTCAACTTGCACCTTTTGGGTGGGGAGGTGTGAAGTGTACCGAAATCCATCAATGAGAGGCTTTTCCTTAATAAAGAGGAAACATGCACTTGGACAACCCCTCCATCTTTTCATCTCATCCTCTCCTCAAAACTAGTCACTCTCCATTATGAGGATATTTTAGGGGTCAAATCATGTCCTTGGGGCACTATTATATGCCCACTTGACCCCTACCACTATGATATAGATCCTAGGGGGTTTCTTTTTGTATCCCAACCAAGGAAATTTACCAACAACCCTCTTTAAAGTACCATTTAAGGACCCATCCGAGTTTCACACTTGGATAATGGTTCCCAACCCCTAGCCCCCACTTACACCCACATAACACAAAATCAATTATCCCTTTGATATCAACCCTCACCACCTTAATTTACCAAGATGTTAACTTTACTTATTTCTAAGCCCCAAAAGGAGGTCAAATTCATGATCACAAGGAGATATCTTTTCAATGTGTTATCAATGGTCCTCTCCTCTCATACTGACACTCTTCCATTCCTGGACACTACCAATGAAAACATAAGAAACAATTGTATATCACACTAATCTGATAGCTGAAATAAGATTTAATTGTACAACAATTTTATTAACAATTCCAACTCATATTCACAATTTATGAGTCCTAAATCTATGGTAGCATCAATAAAAATGTTAGAATGAAATGAAAGAATATTGTCCAATAATCACACTATTTATCATCTATAATACATCTTACCATCTATTTAGGAAAACATTAAAAAGATTAGGGTTTTACTAATCTCATGCAAGGTGGGGTATTACATGCCCATCCCATTAGCTTAGACTTCCTCTTGGAAGTTGTTAGGGTCTAAAACATAATCTTTATATATCATTGCAAGTCAATCTATTAAACATATTAATTACCTTTCTTTCTTGATGATACAATCCAACATGCGATTGTAATCACACATTAAATATATTCCTTGCATGAATCAAACATCTAAATGCTTAGAATAAAATTTCTTGCCATAGAGCATTTATCTGATATAGTCATAATATATCAAATGTTAGTAGTCATCCATGTAGTTAACATTATCAACTAAAAAATTACACCAACATATATCCAAACAAAATTAATATCCTTCGACACCTTTCAAGGTCCCCTTTTGTATCATAAACATCACTCATGATGTTAGAAAATAATTTCATTCCCATATAAATTCATGTCTAAAGAACAGTAGTCCTAATTTTATTTTCACTTTCTTTCTCACATAGAAGAAAAGTATTTCCACGTGTTATTTATTTACAAATTTACCCATACATCACAATAATTACACATAGTTCACATCACAAGGCTCACAAATTGGGGTTTACATGGATGGAGATTCTTGGGTACCATAACCATTAGGAGAGATGGTCTCAAGGCCCTTCTCTAAGGACCCATCCATACATCTCCTAAGTACCTTCTCTTTTTTTTGTAAGGGGGTTAGCCTGCAAGAGAAAAGTACAACAAGAATAATCATATAGCTAGGGGAAGAATGGATTAATTACCATCCCATACTAGTCCCATTTGCAACCCCTTAAAATAATTCATAATTCCCCAACACATCTACTCCTCTATACGACCTGTTAGGAAACCCCCTGGGATATGGCAATTTTTTTTATAGATGTCACATTAAACCACACTTGCTAGTAGTTAGAAAACCATAAGAATCCTCAAACCAAGCAACATAAAATCATAAATCAACGTTTCAATAAATAAAAAATATAAATTCAAGAGGAAAACCAAATGAAGATCAGTTGGAGTTACATTTCAACATTCCAATCTTAATTCAAAAATAGAAATTAAATAAGTCCTTGAGGCAATGGACTACGAAAAAATTTCAAATGGCTAAATAGCTCCTAATAAAATAAATGCAAAGTTTAACACTGCTGGCACATAATAAAATAAAATATCAATTAAGAAATTACCAATAATTCATATCTCAATAATAAAACTTTCACATTACGAGCACCACATGACTTTGATAAAGCCACATAAGGGGATGAGGGAAATGGTGGTTCTCTAACCACATAAGTATAATAACATGCAATACTGGTGGTCCCTGACCACATAAATATGATAGCGCACAATATCATGGTGGACTCTTCCACATAGTATCAATGCCCTACATTTCTAGAGTATCCAAAATAAGTAATCAATATGGTCCCAATTAATTCCATCCTTTACCCATGGGTTATAAAATCAAAGATTAGGATTTCAATTTATGAACCAAGAAGTGTGGCTCTCATATGGGGGAGTAATCCAGGAACACAATCTAAGGAGATCCATGGATTTATCATTGGAGGTTCTCTTGCCCCTCAACCTCTTATTTACACTAGTAGGATCTCAATCCCATAGGCGAGACGTACACTATGGGTACACATTTAACATATGCACAAGATTCACACAAATAAATACATAACATCACTTTTAATAGGATCACATCCACATATATCATGTGTTAGGAAAAATAAGGTGTCTCAACCTTTTATTTTTCTCAAAGTAGTGATTTTTCTAAATATTGAATGTTGCTAATTTTCTCACATTGTCTTTTGAGTTACAACTTGTAGTTTATTTTTCTGATGAGGAGTCAAGTTGGAAAGTTGATTTTATATGTGGAGTTGTGCATAAAATCATTTTCTATTTTCATGTTGAGTTTACATGGAATGTGACGAGGTGCAGTTGTGTGCAGTGAAATTTTCTTAACCTAAAGTGCAAAGTGAAAACAAAATGCAAGGAAGAAGGAACAACAACAACACCTTGGATGAGGCCTGAGTTAAACTTGAAAAAGTACAAGAAAGGAATGATATTACCTTTCCCAATTTGATATTTTGGTTGGCCCTATTGATTCATTCGATTTGTGTGCTCCTGGATCAATTTCGACAGCATAACGACTTGTTGTGCTTGATTTGGATGCAAGGATGGTTGTGTGGATTGAAGATTGAGATGGGTTGTGAGAGATTGTTTTTGAGTGAATGAATGAGTTATATTGTGAATGATAGTGAATAATTGATTGTGATAATCTATGATTAGGGTTCCAAAAATGGCCAAGTGTTAGTCATTTAGTAGGGGAGAGAGGAATGAATGGTCTAGATTCATTCTTGAGAGAAGATCAAGGGTGTAGATCAAAGGGTTGAGTAAAGTAATTAAAAATCCCTTTTTAATATGCATGGGGAAGATAAAGGAATTTAATATTCCTTGGGAGATGGGAGAGGAATTAAAAATTCCTCAAAAGGACTTTGGAAAGACAAGAAGGAATTAAAAATTCCTTGGGAGATGGGGAGATTTGACTAAAGGGCTGATTAGACTAATTAATCAATGATTAGGTGAAGGTTAGGTGGCTAATGAGGATTATGAACCAACTTGCAAAACTTGGAGGATGTGACACATCCTAATAATGGATTAGAGATGTGAACATCCCTAATGATGGGATTAGACAAGGAGGATTAGGATTAAGTGTTGATGGGACATAAAGAGAATTAAATAAACGAATTATTTATTTAATTCTTTTGGAAGGAAGGGATAAAAGGGGGTAAGGTATTTAATTATTTAACTAAATACCTTAGGGATTTAGAGGACCTTAGGGGTATTAATTAAATAATAGTAACAATATTTAACTAACATGGATAAAAGGATATTTAGATGATAATGGTAAATCTGGCCAAATATAAGTGGTCAAATTTAGATGTCTACATTTTCCCCCTCTTTGAGATGGTGTTATGAAGTAGCATCATTTCAAAGAAAATTAAAACATAGCACCTAGAAGAAGATGTTTAGATTAAGGGAGATGCCCCAGTCATTTGAGGAGTGACTAGAAGAAAAGATGATGGGAGTGAAGATGAAGATTAGGGATTAAGGATGCCCCCTCGAGAGGATATGCAGGTTCAAGAGAACATGGGTGTGCTCTCAAAATGGATGAGATGATGAAAGAGTGGATGGGGAAGATGATAAAAGAGGATGGATAGAATAAAGGAAGGTAATATGAAGAGATAAAAGCAAGATCAAATGGATTCAAGGACAAATATGGTGCTGCCCCAGTCAAGCTACAAGCCAAGATGGACTGATGATTGATGGAGTGTTGATGATAAGGGAATGATATATCCCAAAAAAACACAAGGATAGGGAAGGATACATCTTGATGATGGTGATGATGAGAGTGTTATTGATGAGGGAAGGATACATCCCAAACCAACACAAAAGGATACCTCGATGATGATGATGATAGTGTTATTGACAAGGTAAGGATGCATCCCAAAACAAAAAAAGGGATAGGGAAGGATACATCTCGATGATGATGATGATAGTGTTGTTGACGAGGGAAGGATGCATCCCAAAAAAACACAAAAGGATAGGGAAGGATACATCCCAATTATGATGATGATAGTGTTTTTGATGAGGGAAGGATGCATCCCAAAATAACACAAAAGGATAGGGAGGGATACATCCCGATGATGATGATGATGATTGGGTCAAGGCTTGCAGCAAGGCTGGAAACAAGACCAAGGATGTGATTAGATGTTTTTTGCTAGGTTGAAGGGATAAGGATTGGATGGAGATGTGAGATTGTTGAAATGAATGAAGATAGGAGATGACAAGATTCTTAGAATAACAAATCTATATTATCCTAAGAAGATGGATGAAATGATGATGATATGATGAGGAGGATGAATGAAAAGATGCTAAGAATAAAAAATCTCTATTTTCCTAAGTAGATTGAAGAGATGATGAAAGAAGATAGGATGGGTAGATGAGGGAGAGTGATGAAGGATGAATGGATAGTAAAAAAATCAAGAAAATTAATTGTGATGCGTTATGCTTCCATGTAACGAGCACTTGATTTGATATAGCACAAGACACAAGATTCCAGGTTATGAGGAACCAAGGCAGATAGGTGTCTAATGCATGAAACAAAAATAGTAGACAAGAAGGTTATCTCAACACCCCAAAGTCACAAGGACATTGGTCAGGCCAGGCATTAAGATAACCACAAGCATAGAGGATGACCCAATGTAACACAAGACCATAGGGATCTTGGTGGGTACTACGCGAGATAACCAAGAAGACAAAAGCAGAAAGAAAGATCAAGGTACGCCCCTATGTTTACCAGTTGAAAGCAGACCATGATATGATGATCGTGGTGACCCCAACGAGGTATGATAGGAAGCTCAAATGATAAAAAAAATTCAAAAACATCAAAAGATCACAAAAAAATTTCAAACGTCCTTTGCCATAGGATCAAAAGGATGGATGGGATTGACGAGGTCTATTAGGAAGGATGCATCCTATTGAGACTAAATATGGAAGCTAAGCTAAAGGATCAACATGACGTAGGATACTCGAAACTAATGGGATCTCATGACTTTGATGACCATTGTTTGTGAATACCATCTAGGATAGGGATGTACTTGATGATACGACAAGAACACAAGACATAGGATAGGAGACATACACACCCTAAAGACCTAGGAGAAATAAGACTGACACACTCTAAAGACCTAGGAGACACAAGACCGACACACCCTAAAGACCTAGGGGCTCGGGAGTTGATCAAAGATCAACCTTTCCTGCATGAAAGTGTAGAGCCCTCGTAGCTCAACCAAAGATTGGAAACTGACCATGGATAAAAGTGGAAAGAGGATGATGTAGACAATGATGGATGACAAAGACTAGACAAACAAATACCCTAGGGGCAGATCAAATGATCGACCTTGCCTATGTGAAAGCGCAAGGGCCACATTGTTCGACACAAGGTCAATTACAGACAAGGGACAAGGGATGATGAGATCACCATGATAAATGGATAAAAGGATGGAGCCAATATGATGAGCCAGGATAGGCCAATGTGGATGGGATGGTCAATATGCCTAATATGTGTATTATGTGAAGCTCAAGGGTGGTATAGTTATCCAAATTACCGAAAGATGAATTGGGAGGATGATATGATGGATAGATGAGTGATGAAGAGTGATAGGATGTTAGAAAGATGTGAGAAATAGATAATAATGATGATAGTGAGATTAATGGCATTAGATTGCATGGGGGTAGCCTATAACTAGATACCAATGACAAGGAATTACGATATGGAAGGAAAATAGAAATAAATTGATGCATTGATAAAGATGGGGAGATAGAAAGAAGCTAGGATGGATGGACAGAGGGATAAGGATTTGGAAAGATGGATAGGAAGATAAGGATGGGGGGATAAGGATGGAAAGATGGAAAAGGACTAGTGGATGGGTGGATAGGGAGATAAGGATTTGGAAGATGGAAAAGGACTAGTGGATAGTTAGATGGATGGGAAGATGAAAAGGGATCAGTGGATGGGGTGATGAGATGATATGATCGATGGATAGGTAGATAAGGATGGGGAGATGGAAGGGATGATATGGTTGATGGATAGGAAGATAAGGATGGGGAGGTGGAAGGGATTACTAGGATGGATGGAGGGATGGTGTCTCCAAGGACCATGTCAGAAATAAGGAGATGCCCTACTCTAGATATTTCATGCATGATGAGGCAAGAGGGATGGTAGATAGCAAGATGGAGAGATAATGAATGGAGATGGATCATACCAGGAGGGGTAGACAATGGAAGATGGATGGATGCAGATAGGATGAATGGATAAGGAAAGTGGATGGAGACGATAAGGGATACGATGGGGTATGGATGAGGGGAATGTATGCTAATATGTGTCCAAATCATGTATATATGTGCCCCTGTCTTGATCAAGATCACAAATAAGGTGGAGGGACTAGATACAAATGGGATACAATGGATAGGATGTAGAAGATAGGTGGATGTAGGAGATGGAGGAAAGGGATGTGTAGATGGAGGCTGCCCCCGATTGTGGAACTAAATTGGATGGGGGATTTACGCATGACAAATGTTTTCTAGGTTTTCATCATGGTACTTGTACAAGGTGACTGTTTTCCAAGTTTTCACCATTGGACAAATTATTTCTCTTTACTATTTTTGACGTTTTTGACTCTTTTTTTTTTTTTTGAATTTTTGGACCTTTTAGACAGAAATGCAGACAGAGATGGATAATGATAAGGATGAATGGATAAATGGATTCAGAAGAAATGTGAAAAGGGGATAGATGAAGGACTCAAGCATCAAGTTCCATATGAGGTAAAAAGATCCCATGTGTAAAGCGACTATTGGATGTTGGGACAACCTTATTAGAATGGATGGATTATGCAAGAGGATGGATTAAAGGTGTTTGATGGAGTAGATATGTGGGATAGTGGATGGGATTTTGGAAAGTGTATGAATGGAATGATTGAGTGGGTGTGTTATGGGGGAAGGTGTTTAGGACCAACATTGGCACATGTGGTGGTGGATGTGAAAGGATAGGAGGATGAATGGATGGAGAGTGTGGAGATAATGGAGGAGTTGGGATAGTGAATTTTGGGACATAGGAACCAAAATATATTTAGGAAACGAAGGAGGTGAATGATTTTTTGGTGATTAGCAACTTTGGATGCAATTATGGATTTGTCATTTGGAGACATTAATCTTTTTTCTATGGGAGTCCACATGGTTTTGGTTTTTGATTTGGTGGGCCTTTGTGGCCTTTTGGATAGATTTGGATTTTGGATTTGGATTTCCTTTCATCAACAAACATTTTTAAGGGGACATGGAGAGCTTTTGATGCATGTGGATATTTGGATTTATGCATTTTTACTTTGGCATCCAAAGTGTTTTTAATAGTAATGGAAGGGATATTGGGGAATGGACGATGCAAAGGAGATGTGGATAGAGTGATGGAGGTAGGATTTTGACAATGATGTGAGATAGCAAGTATGGAGGGGTGCCTTTGTTGATCTTGATTAGGGATTATGATGTTAGTATTTTTATGAGGTGTGTTAGTGATAGGTGATGGATGGATGAGAGGATGAGCAAGATGAGATGGAGGAGGTGATTTTGGGATATAAGGACCCAAAATGGATGTTGTATATGGAGGATGCATGATGGTGCATGGAGAGACATAAGGACCCAAATTAGATTTAGTAGATGGAGGATGAGCGATGGTGGGTGGGGGGACATAAGGACCCAAAATGGATTTGGAAGAGGAAGGAGGAAGATGGATGGTTGTTTTGAGATAATATGATGGAGGAGGGGGGATAGCGACAAAGGATTTGGTGGAGTGATGAGAAATGCCTCTTATTCCTTTGGAAGAGGCTCGCTTGGGATGTATGGAGGTTGTACCAACAATTTTGGAGTGTGATTCTTGAGAGATATATCTAAGACCACCTGTACATGGGTTTTCTTTGGCTTGGATGGGCTCTAAAATACCTTGCTCATGAAGGCCTAAACCTTTTCCTTAATAGTTCATTTTCTTGAGCATTTGATCTATGGTAGCATGTTTATTATTTTTGAAGCATGATGCAAGTCCATTAGTAGTTGGAGGGAAGGTGGTGCATATACTTTTTTTTTCTTCTACAAGAAGACCACCATGGAGGAGGGTAATGTTACCTAGGTGATATAGAAATCGTGTCAAGATGGTAGGGTAGGAAGCAATGAAGGATCATGAGATGGAGATAATGGGATGGTGGGATCTTCATTGGGAGGACTGAGTGATAAGGGATTAGGAGAGGGATTAGGTAATATGATAGGATCATGGATTTGTGACAATGGGTGTTAAGGGATCATGAGATGGAGTGATTGGCTCTTGAATGCAAGGGGGATCATGGGATGGATCAGATGAGCTAGTGTGGTCTTGAGATGGGATGGATGGGATGTTGGGATCTTGATTTGAAGGAGAGGATATGCTTGTATGCTTTGGATTAAGCTCTTGGCATGATTCATCTTGTGTGGAGGAGTGTTGGGGGGACTCCTCAAGTCGGGGGGGTGGAAGGACAAAGGATTCATGAAGGTCATGTGATTATATTTTGGTGAGAGAAGGGCTAGGAGGGGCAGATTGGATCTGGGTGTCTCTAATGGATTGGGTGGAACTAGAAGTAGAAGATGGGGATGCAATGGATTCGTTGGGTTTGATGGTTTCAACCGCTTGGATGGAATTAGGAATGGTAATGGGAGTGATAGGTGTAGGATGGGGAAGGGCCTCATCACTAGTGACCATACATGATAGAGCATGGTTCCACGACATCAAGATGTGGATTTGGGGATGTCTCTTTTGTCATGAGTCTTTGGACGACAATTGGAAGGGATGTAGGATTAGGTGGGGTGATGGGAAAATATGTAGGATTATGGATGGATGAAGGACTAGGATTAGGGATTGGTGGATTTGGATTAGATAAGTGGATGGAATTAGGCATAGGAATAAGAGAAGATGGAGGATTAGGATTAGAAACTGGTGGATAATGATAGAATTCACTCAAGGGGACAGTGGCATGGGAGGATGTGGATAATGAACTAAGATAAGAGGATTTGGATGCTAAATTAGATTGGGAAGATTGGGATGGTGGATTACAATAGGAATATTGGGATGGTGTATTAAGATAGGAGGGTGTAGCGGTTGAATTAGGATGGGAAGATTGAGATAATGAATTAGGATAAGAGGTCATGGGTGGTGGATTTTCTTAGGAAGATGTGGATGCTGGATTAGGATGGGAAGATCAGGATGGTGGATTATGATAGGAAGGCATGTGTGTTGGATTAGGATGAGAAGATTGACATGTGGGATTAAGGTAGATATATTTTGATGGTTGATGATGACAATGATAGGATTATGGGGATGGTAGACTACTATAGGAGGATGTGGGTGTTAGATAGGAGAGAGAGGTAGTGGAAGGACATGATGGATATGTGGATGGTGAGGGTAGTAGATATCCCTTTTCAAGGGTAGTATAAAGACTATTATTAGATAATTCAGAGGGATGAAGACATGGGGGGATAGTTCAGAGGAATGAATGGACTTGGAGAGGGGATCGGAAGAAACTTGATAGCAATGACAAAATCAAGGGGATCTATATTATATTCATCTTGATCAACTAGACTTTCATTATCATTGTCAACATAGCTGGGATTCCCCTTGACTACTATTATTGGTTGCACGAGAGGAGGATAAATATTCATGACGTTAGATGAAAGGGAGATGGATCAAGGAGATGGGAATAGATGATTAGAAGGACATAACAAATGATGAAAGATAAATAGGAGGGATTGGAAGATGATGGAAGAATATATAGGTGGACTAAAGCTCAAGTTGGGATTTAGGTTAAGCCTGGATGGGGATTGTATTAAAGCTTAGATTCGGATTGGATTGAAGATCAAACTAAGATGATGGTATTAAAGCTCAGATTATGGCCTGTGATAGTCCATGAGTGATATGATTGAGAAAAAATGAAAATGAAAATTTTCATTTTTTTTTGTTTTTTTTGTCATAGTAAATCACATTTTCGGAGGTCTTCGGAGCGAAATTTGTGGTTGAAACTTGCGTTGGTCCCTAAAATTGGGCTAATGAAGGAATCTTATTTTAGGGACTAAATTAGTGCTCTTGGATACCTTTCCGACAGTGTAAACGATTTTGAATTCTCAGAAACGAGTAGAAAACTTTATGACCTCGACAAGTCAGGGTAAATAAATTCCTAGTTTTAAAAAAAAAATTGGATGGTTTGGGGATGAATAGAAAGAGGAGGAATGATTGTATTATGATTTTGAATTGAGGAATATGTGAGATAATTATGGCATGAAGGATTGACCCTTTGTATTTTGTTTGGGAAGTGAATTTAGTCGAAGAAGCGGATTTGGTTGAAGAAGCAAAATTGGTTGTCTATAGAAGCATATTTGGTCAAAGAAGTGGATTTGGTCGAAGAAGTGGAATTGGTCATTCGTAGAAGCATATTTGGTCAAAGAAGTGGATTTGGTCATCCATAGAAGTGGATTTGGTCGTCCGTACAAGCGTATTTGGTCGGAGAATTGGATTTGGTCATCTGTAGAAGTGGATTTGGTCGAAGAAGTGGATATGATCGTCCATAGAAGCGTATTTGTTCAAAGAAGTGGATTTGGTCATCCGTAGAAGCATATTTGGTCGAAGAAGTGGATTTGGTCATCTATAGAAGCGTATTTGGTCAAAGAAGCAGATTTGGTCATCTGTCGAAGAAGTGGATTTGGTCATCTATAGAAGCGAATTTGGTCGATGAAGCAGATTTGGTCAAAGAAGTAGAATTGGTCATCCATAGAAGCATATTTTGTCGAAGAAGTAGATTTGGTCATCTATAGAAGTAGATTTAGTCATCCGTAGAAGCGGATTTTCCCCTAAAGGAAGATTCACCCAAACAGGGGATCAAAATCGCCTATCTAAGCAGACACAGCTAAAACTGTATGCAAAATTGCCTGTTTTAGGAGATTCACCTATAAAAAAGCATGCAGTATCACTTATTTTAGCAAATTCGCCTAAACAAAGCATGCAGTATCACCTGTTTTAGTATATTTGCCTAAATAGAGCATGTAGTATCACCTGTTTTAGTAGATTCACCTAAACAAAGCATGCAGTATTTGCTTGTTTTAGCAGATTCAACTAAACAAAGCATACAATATCACTTGTTTTAGTAGATTTTCCTAACTGGAGCATGTAATATTACCTATTTTAGCAGATTCACCTCTACAGAACATAAAAATTTGCCCAAGTAGAAGGTAAATTCACCCATGTGCAAAGAACAAGAAAATTCTCTAAGGGAAATGTCAGATAGGATTGGAATGAGCAAGCAAAATCAACCCTTTGAGAAGAAAAGGGGAGACTACGGAAAAAGATGACAAGCACAAAAAATAGCAAACAAAAGGTTGGACTGACTCGATCAAAAATAAAAGAAGGCAACACGATCCTAAGACTAGTGATAAGGATGTTTATATAGGCTGAACAAGGCTATCTCATGAGTCCCTAATATACGCCTGGTACATGGGGCACAACCATGAACACTGGCCTGTCTACAAGCATGAGTCGAGAGCCCTAGTGGGGTACTGGAAACTTGGACCAACTCTTCACATCTTATCTAGGTATCACCCTAGCTTCGACATGCCAGACATGACATGACTCGATTGAGGTACAAATTTTTCTCTCCCCACTTTATATCCCCATCGATAACGCATGGTTGGAATCATACCTCGAGTTATGAAATCTTAGGTAGGTCCCTCTAAAGGAGTAAGACACTAGACATCTCAGCTAGTCCCCAGGCTCACACAAAGTGCAAGGGGAGAGCTTTGACACACTAGGATCTTGTAGGTGGACTCAACTAGACAAAAGCAAGTTGTGATTTCTCGTCACCCAGGATCACCAAGAGGTGCAAGGGGAGTGGATACGTCAACAACCCACTCACAAGCACAACAAAAAATTGTATATTGACCCTCTGATTAAACTGTGTGCCTAGCTAGTGTGAAAAACAAAAGACAAATTACCTAAAGGTGTTGAATAGATCATTTTGTAGAAGATGGATTAGTAGTTTTGAACCTCCAATCTTGGAAAAATGAGAAAAAACTACACAGATTGTTATATGGAAGAAAGGACACTCACAAAAAGCTAAGTTAGTGGATTAGTATCTGAAAATGAAAGCAAAACGACACAAAAAATGCAAGATTAGGGTTTCAGATTCACCTCAGATTCGCCTCTGTGTGAGGAAAGTTTTCCCCTCTGTTTGCATATGCAAATTCGCTTGTTTTGGGGTGTAGAAATGCCTGTCCAAGAAGATTCACCCTTTCAGAACAAGCAGATTCACCCCTACAGAACAAGTAGATTTTCCCCTTTTAGCAGATTAGCCTCTGTAGAGTTGGGTGATTCACCTCTACAAAGTTGGTAGATTTGCCTCTGCAGAGAGGCAAGTTCACCCCTGCAAGCAAGTTTCCCCCTATAATTGAAATTTGAACTTGCAAAAAGGCAAACAACAAAGGATGTGAAATAAATGACCTGTGAAGTGGGTCCCATCGGGTGTGCCAAAAATGTGTGCAGTGAAAGTTTCTTAACCTAAAGTGAAAAATGAAAACAAAATGCAAGGAAGAAGGTACCACAACAACACCTCAGATGAGGCTTGAGTTAAACTTGAACAAATGCAAGAAAGGAACAACATTACCTTGCCCACGTTGATCTTTTGGTTGGCCTTGTTGATTCATTCGATTTGTGTGCTCCCAGATCGATTCTAGTAGCATAACAAATTTTTGTGCTTGATTTGGATGCAAGGATGACTGTGTGGATTGAAGATTGAGATGGGTTGTGAGAGATTGAGATGATAAGAGCTTGAATGTGAGATTTGTTTTTGAGTGAATGAATCAGTTAGATTGTGAATGATAGTGAATGAGAGTGATTGTGAGAATCCATGATTAGGGTTGCAAAAATGGTTGTGTTAGTCATTTAGCAAGGGAGAGAGGAATGAATGGTTTAGATTCATTCTTGAGAGAATATCAAGGGTGGAGATCAAAGGGTTGACTAAAGGAATTAAAAATCACTTTTTAATATGCATGGGAAAGATAAATGAATTTAATATTCCTTGGGAGTTGGGAGAGGAATTGAAAATTCCTCAAAATGACTTTGACAAGACAAGAAGGAATTAAAAATGCCTTGGGAGATGGGGAGAGTTGACTAAAAGGTTGATTAGACTAATTAATCAATGATTAGATGAAGGTTAGGTGGTTAATGAGGATTAGGAACCAACTTGCAAAATTTGGAGGATGTGACACATCCTAATCATGGATTAGAGATGTGCACATCCCTAATGATGGGATTAGGAAAGGGGGATTAGGATTAAGTGTTGATGGGACATAAAGTGAATTAAATAAATGGGTTATTTATTTAATTCTTTTGGAAGGAAGGGATAAAGGGGGGTAAGGTATTTAATTATTTACGTAAATACCTTAGGGATGTAGAGGACCTTAGAGGTATTAATTAAATAATAGTAACATTATTTAACTAATGTGGATAAAAGGATATTTAGATGAAAAGGGTAAATTTGGCCAAATATAAGTGGTCAAAGTTAGATGTCTACAATAGTTATTTTGGCATGGGCAGATTTTGCAATGTGGCATGTGGTGACAATTGGAAACTTATTGTTATGTGTGTGCAGTGGTTTTGGCACTTTCCCTGTTTCATCTTCAACCTTTGGTAGTCAATTTAGAAATTTCTAATTTGTGCATTATAAGCTCTATAAATATGATATTCTACTTGAGGAGTTGAGAGAGGAGAGATTGAATTTACGGGGGTTATGCTACTAAATTTTCTCTAGATGGAACGAGATGTAAATCTCCATGTAAAGGCTTAAAGCTTGCAATTAGATTGTAACTATGTATTTTATTGTTGAATAATACAATGGATCTATTCTTTTGGAGGGTGGGTTCTTTTACCTGAAAGGACCTTTTCCCCATGTAATTCTTTATGTTCATGTCTTTTGTTCTTTCATGTTTAATGCATATTGTTGAAACTGGTTGATGTTGCATGATCTAAAATTGCATGAACTTTCCTTTAAGGATTAATGGCATGAAATAAACTATGTTTGATTCCACTTTATGGAATATACTTAGTACGTGCTTTTTGAGTCTCTAAAGAAAAATAGTTTATCAAAGACACTTACTGATCCCGTATGTTTGTTCTAGGATGAATTAATTTCCCTTTAATCGATATCAAAGCTTTCTTCTAGGATTTTCATTTTTCTTGCATGTATAGGTTTGTGAGTTACATGTATTTGCATGTGTGTTGTATGTACTTGAATAGACTCACATGTGGCTTGTATGTGCTTGTATGTTGATGCATGTAAGAATTCCTAGTGTTTCTAGTTCTGGGTATTTCTTCTGTGAAGATTTATGAGCTTGGAAAGCTTGAGGAAATCTGAAGGAATCAACTAAAGTTTGATCCTTTGGTGAGTGGATTTTTTTTCTTTTTTTTTAGTTTTAGTAGACACAAACAACTTTAAGGAGGTGAAGATGGATAAAATGGAGTTGATCATATTGAAATGATGTGATTTGAAGCTCCTAGTTGATAGTGGAATAAACCTGATGGTTGGGGTGGGATTTTTTTCTTTGTAGTTGTGTTGCAGCAAAGCTTTCATATTGGGTGTTTGTGTGAGAGGCTCCTTGGTGATATGGATAACCTTGGGTTGGTTTTTAGCTATGGATTAATGCACTTATGCTGGGTACTTTTTCCTGGTATTGAAAGGCATTGTTTTTTGTTATCTCGATTGCATGTAGGCTATGGAGTTGATCATTGGATGATCTAGAAGCTTTTGCAATAGCCTATCTCCCTTGGATGCATGTTCATGTTGGTGGTTGTGGATTTTTATTGAAATGGTCCTAGAGTTCCTAATTTTTTTTCCTTTTATATATGTTTTGTACTTATATGGACTAGATTCATGTTGCTTGCATATGAGGGTTTTATAGATTTTCCAAAAAAAAAATCTACGGTTATGCTCACCTGTGATAATCCATTATTTCGGTTTAACTGTTATGGTGCTTCTTTAGACTTTTGAGTCTTCTAGATGTGAAGTGGGTATGGATGTGCATGGCTGTTTTTCAAACACAGTGGTTTTGCAAGTTTTACACGGTCAAGAAAAACTTGTGGTTTTGTGGAGCTATGATTAAGCTATTTTCTAGACCCTAGCTTTTGGGGTGTTACTGGACATGAGATAGTTGCAATTTTTTATGCATGCTTCATGCATGGTGTGAGGAGGTGAGATTATTTCTTTGCATGGGAGTACAAGTACGTGATTAGTCACTTAGCATTTTTGTGGTGATGCTTGGTGGATTCTTTGACTATGATGCTCATTTTGGACATGATTGAAAAATTAGATCTGAGCTTGATCTAATGCTTGATTCATGTTGTCTACATGGTTATTCTCTTTCAAATCTATTTTGTAGTTTCCAATGCATTTGTGGGTTTTCATGCTACATTGATTAGATCTACGGGCTATGCAATGTTGTGGGTTGTCTTTACCTACATGATTGCATAGATGACTCGAAAGTGGATTTTCTATATCTATGAGGTTTGATTCTATGTTGATGCAGACTTATTATCTAGCCTTGTATGTGGTCACTTGTGCATTGGTGTGGTTGATTTGAGATGAGAGGATGGATGATATGTGAGTACTTGGATAGTCAATGTTGAGGTCCTATAGCATGGTGTATTTCCCTGATTTGGAGATCTTGGTTTCACTTAGTGTGATCAATAATACACTTGTATATGCGTGGACTTGGATGATTTTAAATTTTGGGAGATGGTGTATCATGTGCTTAGAAAGCTCAGTACCATGGTTCAATGGGATTTTTAGCAATGATTGTGTATTCATCACTGTGTGGTGAATGATCTTCTTTAGTGATGTAGATCTTTCAAAGGGACTCTTAGATCTTGTTGCTACATAAGGGTTTCTTCATATTTGCATGTGAACACTATTTGAGGATGTGTAGTATCTCAGAGCCATGGAGGACTCTTGTGGTGTTTGGGTTGAGGTTTTGGTGGTGCTTGGTAGGTAATGTTGGTTAAGAGTTTATTTTATTTCATGGTATACTCTTGATTTCATATTAGATTTTTGGCATGATGCATTGCTCTTGAGACCATGGTATTTTCACTAGAAGCATGGGATCTCCTAAGGAGGGTGGTAAGATCATGATGTCATGATAAGTTCCTGATTTAGATGATTGGATCTTTAACAATGGTCTGGTGATTCTCTATGTTTTGGGTGCAATAGTCATATGCTTGAGAACTTCATGACAGTGCCATGATGCGTTAGGAGTTTAGCATGAGATGATTATATTTTTGTGCTCATGGATAAATGGATAATAAGGTGTGGCTATATTTATCTTGAGATGAGAGAAGTTTTGTTGAGATGGTTACTCTTGATGATATTTTAGAATAAATTCCAAGAATCCTACACCTTGGTTGGATGTGAGTTCAACAAAGATCTATGATGAGACTTCTCTTGGAGGAGAATTCTCATTCACCACTCTTGGTATACTCGATGGCTTATTGCTTGAGAGGTATTTCCCATTGTTTCTCTCAAGTTCTTTATGCTTTCTTTCATAGACTTGGACCTTGAGCTATTATTAGATGGTTCTGGAGGATTCATTGTGAGAGATGGATAGCATGTTTATCTCCTTGCATTTGAATTTTTATTTTTGATGATCATAGGGGATGGTAGTGGGTTAATTTCCTGAGATGGGAAATGGAGTAGTTTGATCTTCTTTGAGAAGCTTACATCCATGTAGATATATGATGTGTATGTTATGTCTGATCTCTTGAGGTTGAACGAGGTTGGATGTTGTTATGAATTTTATATTGGGGCTGTGAAGGAGATCTTACTTGACATAGTTGACACTTAGAGGTGTATGTAGAAGGGCATGCTAGATGTTTATGATTTGAATTCTTATTTCTCTTTGTTTAGTTTCTTCTTCTTGTATGTTCGGATTCATATGAATTTAGATATGAGATTTCTATGTGGAGCTATGGTGATAACTAGTTTTTGGTCATATGTTGTCACTTGGTTGATGACATGGAGGTTCTTGTATCTCTTTCTTTTGTCAGATATGGAGAACATGGGAGAGGTATGGAAGATTGTTGAGAGATATGTTTCTTGTAGTAGTTGGTTGTAGGACTTGCAGATATTTATGATTGGTCCTTGGTAATACATGGCTACACTTTCTATCTGCTATGACCGGTAGACTTGGTATTCCTTTAATAATTTTAAATTCAGCATTACCCATGCAGTGGGAGTTCTTGGATGTGTTTGGTCTTCTTCAATTGGTTGACACATGGAGCTTGTATTTGTAGTTGATGGGCTGGCTATGTAGGTGGCATGAGTTTTCTAATGCGGATACCTTCAAGTTATGGGTGATTGGATGGACTAGCACTTGTTATGGGTGCTATTTTTAGTCGTGTGGGTTGTTCGGTTGGATGGGAGAAATCAGTTTCTTGGTCATTGCTCTAATTTATGTTCTATCCCTTTTTCTAGAGGATGAATTCACAATTGTCTTCAGGTTGTGAGCTTTGAATTTGATGTTGTTGGTGCTTCTATATATCTTGTGAGCACAATGGAGTGGTGGCAATATCTTGTAGCCTTTGCTATCAGTTGGATTTGATGCTTGTGTTCTTTGGACTTGTGCATATACACCATGGTGTGTTTCCTTCCTTGGAGGAAGGTAGGAATTGTTGCCTAAGATGGTGGACATATTGGATGTTGTTGCAGGTGTCTTGGTTGGAGCAAAAAAACATTGTTTGAGATCCTTGTGATTGCATGTATGGCTATGATGATGTGTTTTCATCGGTTGACTCTTAGTAGTTAAATCTTGATACTTTTATGGACTATTCAAAGGTGTTTGACAAGTGGGAGAATTTTAGGAAAAAGAAGGTGTCTCAACCTTTGATTTTTCCCAAAGCAGTGATTTTTCTAAATATTGAATGTTGCTAATTTTCTCATGTTGTCTTTTGAGTTACAACTTACAATTAATTTTTTTTGATGAGGAGTCAAGTTGGAAATTTGATTTTAAAGGTGGAGTTGTGCATAAAATCATTTTCTATTTATGTGTTGAGTTTACATGGAATGTGACTTTTTGAGGTGTAGTTATTTTGGCAAGTGCATATTTTGTAGTGTGGCATGTGGTGACAATTGGGAAAAAGTATTGTTATATGTGTGCAATGGTTTTGGCACCTTCCATGTTGTATCTTCATTCTTTGGAAGTCAATTTAGAAATGTCTAATTTATGCATTGTAAGCTCTATAAATATGATATTTTGTTTGAGGAGTTGAGAGAGGAGAGATTGAATTCATAGTGGTTATGCTACCAAATTTTCTCTAGATGGAACGAGATGTAAATTTCCATGTAAAGGCTTAGAGCCTACAATTATATTGTAACTATGTATTTAGTTGTTAAATAATACAATGGATCTATGCTTTTGGAGGTTGGGTTTTTCTTCCTGAAAGGGTTTTCCCCACATAAAACTTTGAATTCATGTCTTTTGTTCTTTCATGTTTAATGCATGTTGTTGTAACTGGTTGATCTTGCATGATCTAAAATTGTATGAAGTTTCCACTAAGGATTTATGGTGGCAAATAAATTATGTATGTTTCCACTTTATGGCATAGTAGTACGTGATTTTTTATGTTCTCTGAAGAAATGAATTTTATTGAAGACACTTACTGATCTCATATGTTCATTCTGGGATGAATCAATTTCTCTTCATCATGTTTAAAATATTTCACAACTAGTTGACTTACACAATGGGCCATCACAAAGGGTAGATATAAGGGATCATACTTGATGTCCCTCACCCTTATCCCAAGTTAGATACCATGTATCCCATGATACTTGGGGCACAACAAATTTATTGGTTTCACTTTACATTCCATAACATAATATGCTTTGTGAGTTCACCATATTATAGAACAAGAGAAATGCACTTAAATTCATTCTATTTTCTATAAAAAATATTCACTTTTTGTCTCAATTTTGGAAACATCCTCTTACTTTGCATCAGTACAAGAAATAACTACAAGATGTGCAACTGTAGCTTAGGTATATTAATCCACCTTCCTAGAACTTAACAATATATTTTTCACCACACCCCCCTTCTTACCAAGTTAGTGTTTGACATCACATTTAAAATAAAGATTGGTTTTCTATATTTATTCATACCATTCTTTCTCTTTTATTCAACTATGTGTGTTTTATTCACAATATATCAATGCAGGTAATTCTACAACATGCTAAAGAAGTGTAGTGTCAAAAAATTTCTTCAAGACATTTTCACACTTGTTTGGGCCCTCCTTGTTAAATTAGGTCTTGGGACCTTGTGAACTAATGGATTTAAATGGTACCTTGCTAAAGTGTTGTAAAATGTTGTAACACATTTTCACACTTTTCTAAGGTTTTATTGATTAACTAAATCTAATAAACCACTTTTTAACCTTAATATTTCCTTATTTGGGATTTGTAGCACACTTTCACACTTATCTAGGCTTTTCATTAATAATTGGGATTCATTATGCTTTAATTGGTCTTATTTTACATCCACAAGCCTCATTTATTACATATTTTCAAGGATAATCCTGACACCAACCAATATTGAATCATAATTCAAGTGTTTCATGTTTGAATGGCCCAAATTTAGTTCTTTGGGACTCATTTAACACCTTGGGAAAATGAGTCCCACCTAGATCTTTTGGCCTCAAACTTGGATTCACACATTTCTAAGAATATTTTAAATTAGTCCCAAAAATTAAGCCTAGTGGAACTCATTCACCACCTTGGGAAAATGAGTCTCATGTGGCCCAAAATCAAAATTAATTCAAATTTTTGGTAGGATTTTATTCTCCTAGATCTAATTTCAACTTGTAGTGTTATAATTTTGAGAAATCTTGCATTATAATTGAGTATAAATACAAGGTTCTTTCACTCATTTTCATCCTAGCATCCTAACAAGCAATCAAGTGATCCTTATAGAAAATTGAGTTCACAAGAGAATTCAAGGGTAGATTATCAAGCATTCTAGAATAGCATTTAAGCACCAATCATCATGCCAAATATTACATGCATCATGTTTGGTTTTGAGCTAACAATTGTGATGTAGGGTTTATGATTCAAGCAAGTGTTTCATTCAATATTTATCCTATTCAATCAAGAAAAAGTCAAGATCTACATCCATTTGAGCCATCTCAAGCATATTTATAACACTTTATTGCTAGAGTTTGGTGAGTTGCAACATTGTCATTTATTCATTCATCATTCTCCATTCATATTTGATTTCATTTCAAGGTTTAATTACCAACAAGGGGTTTGACCAAGGAAAATCCCTATCCACTAACCCAAAAACATTTTTCCCTCTCTTTTGTGTGTGATTTTTAGGTCTAGGTTACATATTTCCTAAGGAGCTCAAGATTGGAGAAAAGTTGCCAAAGTTGTCAACAAGCCTGTGAGATATTTGGAGATCACCTATAGGTCACAAATTATAGTTCCGGATCTGAAAACCAATCAAGAAGAACAAAGCAGACTGAGAGGCACAAATCCAGATTTTGAGTTCTTGAAAAGAGTAGAAGTGGACTAAGTCACCACAAGTGGTGAATGAGTCCCACTATAGCTATCTGACGGAGATATTTATAGATTCAAATACCCTTTTGTTTGAAACCAACTCCTATGTAGTTTTCCAGAAACAAGATTGATTCACCCAGCTTGGCGAATGAGTCTCAGTTAGCAATAAAAGCATAATTTTCAATTATTTAGACCTCCATCTTCTTATTTCCATATTTCTAGATGCACATCTTCCTTTTTTTAATTTTTTGTGTTGTTTCATTAACGTTTCTAGGTTATTTAGTGTTGCATTGCATTCAACAAGGGTTTAGTGTTGCATATTGCATTTCATTATCTTTTCCAAGCCTAAACTTGGTGGTGAACCCCTCATTAGATCATATTCAACCCCTAGGACACCCCTCTTTCAAGATCTCTTTCTCTTTTGCGTTGAGATCTCAAGGGTTTGTTCTTGAGTGAAAGTTAGTGAATATTCCCCTTCTAGGTCCTAAACCCTAGAAGAAGAGCACAATTTCCCACCTTTCAAGAAGATTCCCTACTTATTAAGGAAGACAGTTAACCAATTTTTTTTTAAATGTCACAAAGAAAGCACACTCAATGCATAAAACACACACACGATGACAAATCATGGAAGTGTAATTCTCATAACTCGTTAATATATTTTTACAAATCTTGCATTTCATTTGTAATATTGAACCATTTAATCACATGTTATAATCATATTTTTTACAATCACAATTTCATCTATCCTCATAAAGATGCACAATGAGTAAAATTTTCCAAGAGTTTTGTCTGCTTGTATGTTTTCTCCATTTGTATTTATCTGTATAGGTACTAACCAAAACACAACATTAGTTGATTTTATTTATTTATCTTTGTCTGTTTTAATTCCCCAACCATTTAATTTACCTAAAATCACACATAATTCATTCCAAAAATAAAACAACTAATAGTCATCCTCATATTTTAAGGACAACACCTACTCTCATTGGTTGTTAATTCCTAACTGGGTATGGGCAAGACCATGATGGGCCAAAAAGTGGCGATATGTAAGTGATATGATGGCCCATGTAGTTGATGACTTTTTTTTTACCCAAAATTGATGAAACAATTTTTTTTTTAAAAGGAATTTTTTAGCTTTCCACCAATATAAATTATTCTTTACTTTGAATTTAATATATAATTATTATTCATTTTCTATTTGAATTATGACTAAAGTCCTGATTGATAGGTTGATTGAAAAACATCTATAGATTTCAAATGGTATCACATTTTTTGAATCTAAAACATGCTTCACATTCTATGCTTTGCATACTATAGGATTAAAAAAAATGAATTTCTTGAAGTTTTGACCAAGTTAAGGTGGTCAGACATACGAGTTTTTATATTTTTTTAAAGTAATAAAAATTCATAATTAATTATTTACTTGGAAAAAAATTACAAAAACATATGCATCACATTGGGACATGAGTCCTCTACTTATATATAAAATCTTATAAAAAAATATAATCATTTTATTGTAGTTAGGGTGGTCAGACAGACACCTACTTCTTATTGTTTCCCTGAAATTTAAGTATTACTGCATTGAAATTTCAAATTTTCACCAAATACAATTTTTTTATAAATAAACCTAGTAGTTTAGAAACTACATTCAATTTGCTATAGATTCTATTCTTACATATTTTTTAAATAATATAGTTAACTTATTCAAATTTTTACATTAAGTTTCCTAACTCTGATTTTATGAATTTTCATCGCCACTTAAGGGCCTATTTTTTCCATGATGATCCTGCACATACCCAACTAATGTTTATCCTTTTGTATTTCTTCTCTATCAATTTGTTTAGTCTATAGAAAGGTACGAGAAAAGTAGAAATAACATGTCCTAATAATAATATTTTAACTCTAATTTCATATTTTGATAAGGTCCCTTCACAAAGGTTTTATGTAGAATTACTATCAAGGAATAATTTAAATATCATATCTGTTGAACCCTAAAAATATACCTTTATTTCATCCTTCTACACATTCACCTTTGGCTTGAACCTTATTACTCAATTTTTTTGCAAAAGTGTTTAAATAACTTTAAAGTTTCACCCTTCAATTCTAGGTAAAATCTAGTTTTGACCCCTTTTCTACATAGGATTTACTGTACAATGTAAGGTTTCAATAATTAGTTGATGTTCTTAATCATGCAATATTATCTACCAACCATAAGTTGACTCACCTTAGAATTTCAACATTCAATAGAAGGACTCTTTCTTATGATTTAGATAAGTTTTTAGGAGGCTTATGTCTTACTTATGTTTGAAGTATGAGCACAAGATTGATTATAACACATCTTTAAGTTTCATCTATATATCATTGCCTAGAACCAAGGATTATGTACTTCCAAAGTTACATTCTCAAATTTCTCTGTATTCATTCTCTAATTAACACTAGAGGTGTTTCAAATGCATACATGAGATTTATGAAGTTTATAGTAGGGTACATTGTGGAACATATGGTTTATTCGTACGTGAAACTTGTGAAAAGTTTACTATAACAACTAGGGTTTGTAACATTCTAGACATATTTATGGGTAAATCAATCCTTCATTACAATATTTCTTGAGGAAAAAATTAGAAAATCCTTAGCACCACCTTCTTATTTTGAGCTAATGTTTCTTAATTATGTTGCCTCGAATTTAGACACTAACCCCATCTTCATCTTTTCGATCAAAGTTAGTTATGATTTTCAATTTAAACCTTACCTAAAACCCACTAGGAGGAAACAATAACTTGTCTCTAAACACACCCTTTCATTTTCTAAGCTTGAATGAAATGATTTCTTTTCTACATTTGAACTATATAATCAACAATAATTTATTTAATTATTCAAAGTTATGCTTTACTATCCATAATAATTTGTAGAATTGTGCACTATCAACATCATTAATGTCCTTTTTTGTTGAATAATTTAGGTTCCTTTAATCATAGGTATTGAAGCAAATCATATTATTTCACTAACTCATCTAATCCCTAATAACCATATTTAACAACCATATATACCTTCTTAAATTTTAAGAGAGGGGGCGCCAAACAATGATAGGTTCAATAACACTTATTAAATGGACTAACATACCTTCTAAGATGCACGTCACTTGCATAACCATAATCTTCTTGAGGGTTTTTCCTTTGCAATATTAAGTTTCTTTCTAATTAACTATCATTAATTAAATACTTAGAATGGTTAAATTTTGGTTAACACACGTCTTTAAAATTTTAATAAAGATGGTTAATTGTAATTAGATTCCTATGTTTCCACATGAGATAGACCCTCACATTTTATTAAGTTGGAGATATTTGAAACTTAAATGTTGCAAGGAGATTAATTTGATGACCACATACACATTAGCTAAGACCCATCCTATTTCCAGAGTACCTAGTGTTGCAAATTGGGCTTTGATACCAAGTGTCATGCCCATAATTTTATGCTAGAAATAACACAATTTTTTTTAAAACAAAATAGTAATTGAGTTACCGCCACTTACAAAGCATGTTATGAGATGGACACCTTCAATACATTACATCCTAATCAAACACAACATTGTCTATGCGAATGAAAAAATATACCCCCAATCTATATCCATTCCCTTAAGTATCAACATTTGGGAACCAATTAATTCTAAACAACTGACCCACCTCTAAAAGCCTAATACACTAGAAAAGATTACACATACCCCAATAGAGTTTCACTGATCAAGAACTTTTCTTTCCTAAAAAATTGACATGACAATAGTCTATTACCCTACCATACACCATTAATATTCATAATTTATATTTGGTTCCCTAAATGGGTGATCCCACAATACTAGTTTACAATTTTGTTGAGGAAAGAAAATTGCAAAAACACTCTTATGGAAAAAAAAATTGGTCTTTAGGGGTTCGCACAAACTGGGGGTTCATATGGACCTAAAAAGGGTTCATTTGAGATCCCCTTCAAGCCAACCCTCTTTAATGATGGGAACCACTTTTTGCACGTTGTCCAAAAAGAAAAAAAGGGAAATTTTGAAAAAAGGGGGGTCCAACCCCCCCTTTGAGAAAACCCCCCTTCGCTTGAAGGGTAAAGGGGGGTTTGAGCAAACCCCTCTTTTCCCCCTTCTCCTTCTCTTGCACCAAATTTCTACAAAAAAATATCTTTTGGAGCTTAGGTTGATGATGAAAATGGAGGAGACTTCACATACCCAAGTGGATGATGGTAGTCCTCAAAATGAGTTATCCATCAGATATAATTTTAATACGTTTTTTTTTTAAGTTTGATTAAACATATATTTTTCATCAAAAATCAAGCTCTTTGTTCTGCACATGTGGAAAAATAGCAGATTATCAAAAAAAATAAAAAAATATCATTGCACTAGATATTGATGTCCTTGATCCAACAGAAAAAAAGGAATTTCGATACATACAAAAAAAATTATGCTTTAACCAGTAAATCATGTCTAAATTGTATCTAGTTTGACTTTGAAACTCAATTGAGAAAAAAATATTCAATGAAATGCTATGAAACCAATTCCATGCACCAGATATCGTAGCTCCAAATCTAAATTAAAAATAAATAAAAAATTATGTGTTAGCCAGTAACATCACTCTTTAAAAATGGTGTTTAGTATTAAAAACTAGTTTTTGAAGGAAATGGAAAAAGAAGTGCAATCTAATTCCAAATTTAAAAGAAAAAAAAAACATATTTAGAATCTATAAACAAAATGTCACAAATCACTAGTTTGCATTATCTTCAAATTCCTCACGGTTTAGCTGCTATAGGTTCTCAAAAGTGAAGATTTAGTTAAAAAAATTCAGTTCAATGTTCAGTTTGACCAAAAATTATAAACCAGTATTGTGGGATTGCCCAAATAGAATTATCATTAAATGATCATCAAAAGATTCCTTTATAAAAAGAATTATTATTTTGTTCATGAACCAGCAATAATAACATTCTTATTTATTTCTCATTTACATCATATTATAATTCTTATTTAATCACAATACATAATAATGTTCTTAACTTTCCCTAACCATAATTTGATCATTAATGATATTATTATCATCATCCTTGTGGATATCAGTGTTCCTTAATGATAATAGTATTTTGCTCTCAACACACCCTAGACGTCAATAATATTATTACCATTTGTTTGACACTTAAGCATGCCCAATAATGATGTTATTTAACTAATAAATTAATAATAGTAACATTATTTATCCAATTATTCAAACTCTTAATATAAGAATATATTAATATTTACTCACCAATATATATATATAAGGATGTTATGGTTTAACCATTTACATCAACTAAAATTATTATCATTTATTCTTAAATTAACACTATAATATTATCTCCATTCATACCAGCCATTATTATTAATATTTAACGTAAACTTATAATCAATAATGTAACTATCATAAAACCAACAATTAATATAATTACTAAAAAAAAATTTATTGAATAAAAATCTTAAAAACACATTGACAAAAAAACATATACACAGCTATAAGAAAACAACAGTAATATAGCCCATGAGATAGGCCTTAAAATACAGTTATAGACTGTAAAACAACACTAAAAGAACAGCTACATGCTTTATAATAAACAACAAAAAAAAAAGCTAGAATATAAGAAAATTCCAGTGTCAACAATTGAACCAAAGGCTTACAAACAACAATGCTCAAGTAAGACTGATTAAGAGCAGCAAGAAATTGTACAACCTAGAGAACTTGTGTATTAATCTGCCTAGAACAACAAATGCTACCAAGCTGAAAGGAATGAGCAGCATAAGAATAATGATCACTTACTATTATGATTAAATTCAATCAAACAATAATATGAATGCTAAATTTTGATGTTATTTATGTTATTTATCAAAATTACAATATTAACATCCATAAAATTATTATTGTTACATAATTCATATTATTTATGTTACTTATCAAAATTACAATATTAACATCCATAAAATTATTATTCTTACATAATTCATATTATTTATGTTACTTATCAAAATTACAATATTAACATCCATAAAATTATTATTGTTGCATAAATAATAAAGCCATAGATTAATCTCATATTTACAATGAAATTGTTGTTATTATTTTAGCCAATACCATTATTATGTAATAAATCTCCAGTTGACAATCCTTGTTAATATCTTCAAATCTTTTCAACTTTCTGGCCGAATCAGCTAAGAGCTATGCGGTAGAATAAAGTGAAGGATGCACTGTAGGCTAGTATTTACTTATGCTGCAATTTAATTGCTCCAAAATTAATTTAAAGATGACTCCTTTCGAAAATTCCCGCAAATAATGTTCCAAAGGTTAAAATGAATCAAATTAAACGAGTTGATTTTGATTATCGCCCAGGTTTATGACAACGATGGATTAAAAATGATAAAAAATAAAATACCTTTCTATACTAAATGCACTTATTAATTTAACTTCTGTATGATTATTCTTTTCTCTCATTTTTTTCTATATTTAACTCTCATTATTAATATCGCCCCTTTTTTTGGGCTTTCTATTAATAATATTATTAATTCATTCATTTGAACTCAACTAGCATGGCAATATGTTGATTTATCTCTACCATTGGCGGTGATAAGTATTACCATGTAATAATTTCCACCACGACAAACCCAAGTTTGTTGCATAAGAACCAAGATTTATCTACATTGGTCATGAATGGTCCCAACTGTACATCTACACACCTTGGATTAGTGTTGCACTTGCTTTAGTTGATGTATTTTGAACTTTACAGACACCTATCCATCTTTTCATATCATCCTGGGGCCTGTAGGGAATGCACCAAGCATGCGTAATTGACTTCACCACACTATGTTGGCAAGTTTATTTATGACTTAACTACTAACCATTTAAAGTTGGACCAACAATCCTACCAGACTTACTGTCGCTATTACTGCTAACTTGGCGCCTATGCCTAATTATTTCGCTAGCCAAATATAAAATGATTATTGAAATTGCTCTTAATTGCAAGTCAGTATCATCAACTACTTGTATAAGGAACACGATAATCATGATCTTACATATCTCCTTATTAAATGAGGCCATCCTCTCAATTTTCATAGGGTAGCATAAATGAAAAGGATACTTTCATGCAAGCTGGTCACTTTCACCAATTTAGATCAAATTAATTTTCAGCCTTTATACGATCATGAAGCAGTTGAATCCACTGAGCAGTTACTCATCCCTAGGACATGCTCTATTACAATAATGTTGAGAAAACAAAAACTTACATGTTGTGAAATAGATCTTTCCATCCTTCCATTTTTCAACAAAATACTATTTTTTTAATATTACAATATTATTTAGTACTGCAATGAGTAACACACAAATTAGTAAGGCTTGCTCTTTCTCCATCTGTTTTTTTTCATCTTACATCAATCATTGGCTTTACATATTACAACTAAGTTTAATAAATACAAAGAATGACATACCACTCAATAAGGTTTGATCTTTTCATTTCTTCATTGAAAAATATGAAACCCATATTTTTTAGACTTACAATATTACCACAATATTTGAAGAAGCAAATGACTTACAAACTCATGAAAAAGGTCTTGCTCTCCACCCTACCATAATGGCATCATGAAGCATCGTGATTATTGGTGTTTAAAATAGCAACCTAGCTAGACTTTAAAACTCTCTAAGAGGTAGCCAACCTCTATATTGAAGAACAACAAAGGCTAGTGGCCAACTGACAAGATTTAGTCAAAGACTGATATCTCCTACACTTTTGGCTCTGCAGGACCAAGGTGGGTAAACCTAAACAATGCTCAAAACTATATTCCATTCATACACTGACATTGTTTTATAAAACAAATAATTCCTAATGCAAATACACTAAGGGAAGCATTGACTACCTTGAACTTGGCTAAATTCTTAGCAACTCAACCCTCTCTCAGCCATTGGAAAGCAGGACACATAATAACACAGTAGGATTAAAAATGATTTTGCAATTAATTTTGTTTCTGAGATGCACAAACTGAAACATAGATCAGTGCCAGTTCTGGGTCATGGAGTCAAACACATAAAATGAATTCTCCAGCAAATAATCTTCAACCAGTGGATTTCACTTGCTAATGCTTTGCATTAACTGTTAGTGCCTTGCACCAACAATCCATCTCTTGATATCAATCAGATTTTTCTTATTAAATCCCTTTTGCACACCTGAAATCACAATCACTTGTTCAAAGCATTTTAACCATTTCTTTGAAACATAATAGTGAACAAGCAAAACAATCTCATGAAACTTGAGATGATAAATTCAAACACACTTTGTATTATTGAATTTACATGACTGAAAGTGTACAAATGTGGAGACAATCTGATGACATTCATGAAAGTGGAAGCACTTCATGATATTAAATGCATAAACTAGTTGTATTTGCTCTTGAATTCATAAAATTATAGCTTATAGACTCAAACAATGACTCAGAAAATACGAATTTCTATCTACACAGTCCAATATAGAAAATTAGGACCTTCTCATAACCTAATCTCAGAACCCTCTACAAAGAGAGAATAATAGAGGATATAGAAGAATGAAGGAAATAGAAGAAGCCCTAAATTTGAATCTGTTGCAGACACATGGCAGCTCCATTCCCGTTGATCAACTGAAAATAATATCTTCCCTTCTTTGCAGCAACAAACATTCCCTCTAACAATATCTGCTCATGATTGCCCAGCAACAGAAAATCTGTCCATGTGGAGATTCTCCAAATTTTATCCAACTGCTCAAAATATCTTTCCCGTGCACAAATTGTTTTTATTTTCTATTCTTTGCTTTGATTTTCCCCCTTTGTTGCATTTTAATTCCCAGCATGTATTTTCCTTTATAAAATGACTAAAATCACTTTATAAAACACCACCAATGAATATTTAATTCACTCTCCATTTTAAACAATTTTAACCCATGGATAAAAATACTCCTTATCCCTTATCATAAAATATTCTCCATTTTAACATCCATCAGTAAAGCTTAAAATGCACCTATACTTGTCTTTATTTTACACATAGCTAGGGAAATTAAAATTCAATCCGTGCCTGTGAAAATAATATAATTTGTTTCCATGACATTTATTTCACCCAACGAAATAAAAAAAATTACCCCTATCTCCATGGGAAAAATATTTAACCTTTAAATATTATGCCACTTAAAAATTTCAATGGGCCCACCCCATTTTTTAACTCTTCAACTATTACAACCACTAAAATTTTTAATTAAAACTCTCCCAAAAATGGGCTCTTGTGCTCGCACACCCCGCACCTCTTTTGCCCCCGTCATCAGCACTCTCACGAGGTCTGCGAGAATGCCCTAATCTTTCTTTTGGGAGTATTCTCGTGCATTTTCATGACAATGGCCACCATTGCTTCTACATTGAGCTCCTCCTGTTGTGCGGGTTCCTTTGGTTGGTTGCATGAGTTCACCTACTATGTTCTTCTCCTCTCCAATGGCCATAAGCTCCACATGGCTTTCTCCATCTCCCAACCAGCGTAGGTTTCCCATACTGGTCTTCCCCTCTTGTTTTGGGTGCGGGCATTACCCTCAGCCTGACCGCACCTATTCTTGTTCCTCCACTGGATGCGCCCATCTCCCAACCAGTGCGGGTCTCTCATACTAGTTGCTCACGCCTCCTCAGCTGGTACGCAGGTTCTCACACCTGGTTCGAGCCTCCTTTTGCTGACTGGTGCCTCTCTCTGTTCCTGTGCTAGCCGCGACCCCTCATAACATTTGCAAGAAAGTTTCTAAAGCCTTTTCAATTCTTCCATTTTATGCACTGGTATCATCTAACCTTCTAGCCGCACTTTCGTCCTGCAGTTGCATAATAGATGACCTTCTCAATCACTACAAATCGATTGCTACCCACATTTGTAATATTACAATATTTGCAACATCATAATAATGTGAAGCATGTCGGGCCCCATGTGGCCTGACTAAAAAAAAAAATCATTTTCAAACAAACTTCATGTTCAAATGATTTGACACTACCTTTTGAATATACGTGAAGTTGAAAAACGAACTGGGTCAGGAATCACCTTTGAAACCCAGTAAAATGACCTTGTGAAACCATAAAAACTTGCAAGCGCATAATCATTTGATCCATCAGTATAGTGCAAAAGACGGATCAGAGAAACAGGTCACAAGGAACTGGATACTAATCGGCGAAGTTGCCCGATTAAACTTTTCTGAAACAACTGTTCTGCACCAATTAAAACTGATCTAGCTGCCCATTTGTAAAAATAACGAATCAACTCCTAGCGAGTTGCCATCAGACACAGTGGAACACTAAGATACCCTGAGCACATGTGCAAAAGGAATTACTTTGAAACATCACCGATCAAAAGTTATTGATGGTCGAAGTTGGCCTCTCAGAAAGGCTGTCAGCAATGCAGCTGCAAAACAGAACAAACTGCATTTGGTTTCAATCTGCTAAAAATAGCAAATTAGATCATGAAGCTCTACAAACTAACACCCGAGATCATTTAGGTATGGAGAATATGGAACAACATTTGTTCTGACATGATAGTGAACTAGCTACGAAAAGCAAGCTCAAACAGGAAGCTGTTTCACAAACTGACAATCAACAAACAGCAGAACAATGCAAAAACCTTCCAGCTTCACTTTTCGAAATGTTGTCAGAACTTATCGTGAGAATCTAAAATTTCACATGCCTGCTCACATAGGGCAACGAAATATGTCTGCAACTGGGTTTTTCACGACAATCAATAGGCTTTAAATTATAAGCCTCCAAAGTGGGTCAGTCGGGACTGATTCATCAGGTGCACTTCTGAAAGTGCAAAAGCAAAATTTTGAAATGGGCATCTCAAATTTGCAAAATTTGAGAGTGCCATCAGTGGCTCCGACTGGGGATGTATGCCCCCTGTGAGCATAGCAAGATTCCAGATCTCTGGAGAGTAGACCAAATGTTGAGTCCAGCAGGTGTCCTCAAACTATTCCTTTATTCAACCTTATTTTTTCAACTTCATTTGATGACCCCAGGTCACCAAATAAAAAATGGGAATCAACATCTTCCTCTGTCAAACACAATTTTGTAGAAAGAGTTGATCTCCCTCAACTCATGCTTTCCTTTTCCAATCCACAACAACATAGGTGACTGCATCTTCACAAACAATAATACCAAACTGCCCTTGTGCAAATATGAGCTTTCTCTCTATTCAACTCTGTCACCAAGTGCTAACCAGATCAGATATGTCACATCACTATTACTTTCTTCATTCTCTGATTTAGTACTAAGTGGCAGCATTTGAAAATGGGGATCAAGACCATTTGAAAGCATATCTTGATCACAACCATCCGCCTGATAAAAAATGTCGATACCCCCTATCAGGTAATCATTCACAACATCAACATGTTCACAATCACTATGCATCTGAAAGTCAGGCATACTTTCAAAATGTTGATTATCATGTGGCAACAATTGATTATATTCATCATTTAAATCATTCTCAAGCTGAAAACAACTTGCTTTAGTGTTTTTCACATTGTCACATTCTATGAAAACCTCTTCTAGCTGACAAAAATAGCACTCACATTTTGCCTTGTGGCTGGAACTGTTAAACTCAAACTGATTACTAGTCTACATGTTAGAATTAAAATTATCACAAGAACCTACCAAAAGATCTTGCTCATCATGCAAACCGTCTCCAAGTGTATGCAAACAAATACACTCATGGATTAGCACACTTTGTAACTATTCTTCATCATGTTGGTATTGAGAGTCATCGAGGATTGCTAACTCATCATCATCTGTAATCATATAGTCATCCTCTGAACATAAGGTATCAACCTCTTCAATTTCACAAACTTGCTCAACAAGCAAAATTTTGGTTCAGAAGAATGATCTGATTTCTCATTGAAATCAGCATTAACATCCACATGAAAGAACTCATGTCTAGGCTCATTACTCGGCTCATTCAAGTCATCAAACAAAGACTTGTTCAAATCTGCATTACAATCTTCAAGATTTGGCTCATTAGATGTGTAAACCTCATGGTCATCTATTGTTTGAAACTCATCAAAAGAGATTTCTGAACTTACATCAGTGTCCATATCTTCATACTCATCATACAGTGCATCATCACAATCAACTAGTTCATCATTGGAAAGAGAATCATATTCACTTGCATCATACCTTGCATCTTGAAGGTCATCACCACTATCAAAGTCAATAGGGGCCACACACAAAAACTGAGAGTTGTCCTCATGTGCACATTTCCAATATCCTATGGTCAACAGATCTGAAATTTGTTCACAACTCAATAGATCACTATTTTGATCTATTGTTTCAACCACTTCCTCTTCTTTACCTTCACTTGAATTGTATAAAATATCAAATTGCAAATCAGGGCATATCAAAGTATCATCATCTTCAAACTCTGAGAATTCAATGGGCTGATCATAAACTAGATCTCCCCAATCATAGGAGGCAGAATTGCTGACAACATTATCACAAGAAAAGTCATAACCAGTCATAGTAAATAAATTGTCCACTTCTCCCTTCTTACTTTCTTCTGGGTTGTCAAAACAGCAATCCACATCACTTTGCATTTCAACATCAGATTGGGTATCATCACCGATCTTGTCATTTGCATCCTCTTGAGGATAAATACAAATATCTTCTCTGTCAGACTAAAAAACATCAATGGTTTCTACATTGCAGTTGCTTGTGGCTTGTCTTTCAAACTAAAATTCATCACACTCTGTCACTAGCAGCTAACACACTAATGTTCTCAAGAGTATTTCCTAAGTCAACAAACTATCTTGTCTCACTATGAAGACTTGCATCATTGCTACACTCAACATATGTAGGCTTGATTTGATCAGTTGTATCACAACATTGCTGATCACATATCTCTTCTTCAAAGAGTAAATCCAACTCATTCTTCTTCAGGTTCTTGGCTTGGGAGACTCAACTGCTGATTTGCAGTTGGGTACATTTCTTCTATAAGTTTTCCATTAACAACTTCCTCATCATCTGATGATGCATCCTTCTCATCTTCTACCTTCTCAAGTATGCATTTGTCTGAAAACATCTGATCATTTTCATTCACACCATTGCTGATTCCATCAGCATGTTTCCCATAACTGAAGACAACAATCTCTGCACATACTCATTCCTCTGTTTCTCCAAATTATCGAAAACTGTGTATGCCATTTGCATGCTCAGTATTTCAAAATATTTTAATAGTGCACTAGATCCTTCTTCATAAGCTTCAAAATACATATGGACACAATCAGAAGTACCAGGTCTAAAACTTTCTGGAATTAGTGACAAAGCAACAACAAATCTATGACTGAAATCAATACTTGACTCTTCCTCTTGCTTCCTAATTTCTTTTAATATTGTGACCAAATCAAAAGGGTCTCTTGCAAACTCTTTTCTATAAGCAGCCACTAATTCATCCCAACAAGGAAATGACTTCTCAGCAAAATATAGATACCAATCCCGAGCTCATGCTTCAAGAGATCTGACAAAAAATCTCATCCGCATATCTTGATCTCTGAATGAATGTTTCTCCATAAAGCTGGAAAAACTTTGAACATGTGCATCTCCTTCACATACGATATACCCATCAAATCTAGGCATCTCCTTATAAACTTGAGTTGACATAATTTTAGTTTCATAATCAACCCATGACAAATCTAACTGAGCATACAATGGATCAAAGGAATTGACAACAGGTGCAATGACTTCACAAGTAGACACAGTTTGATGGTCTCTTGACTGGGCTTGTTGAAACAGCTGGTGTCTTTCATCCATTTCTTTAAGTCCTCTTTCAAATACATCATTCCATTCAAGACTAAACCTAGGCTTATTAACTCTTGGGTTCTTACACTCTGGGGTATTAGATGCTTGAAGATTATTATACTTTTGACACTTCTTGACAAGCTGAACCAAAGTATTGACTGGTATAGCTACTTTACGTTGATGATCCATGGATATTAAAAATTAAGGCTCACTAATTGTGCATAATTACAAGCCAAATGGATGGAAACCCCTAGGATACACAAATGCATTCTAACCATCCAAACTAGCAGATATTTGAGCACTAAACATAATTCTTTCAATGGAACTGCAATTACATTCAACAGATCCAACAAATAGGAGTGTGCAAACTTGAATTTATTGTTCTTTCCCTTTGTCAGTGCTAACTCACTCAATAGGGAAACAAAGTTTCTTCTAAGAAGTTCAAATATGGTTTTCATACACAAGTTCTTAAAAACCACAAGTGAAGAATACCTGGAAACATTTAAACTATTGCAAAGTGTCTTCTTGACTGGTAGTATTTGTAGATCTGGAACTGTCTTTAAATTTTAAACAGGTTCAATGAATAGAGTCACCACCTCGTTTCACAGAGGACTGAACTTCAAGCAGTATGAAGTTCCTTCACAGTTAAACTTCTTCTCTGAGTTCCTTTCCACTAGCAAAGCACCACATATTACAAAATTGTTCAGGTTCATTGCAACACTTTCTTCTCCAGGGTTGAAATCCTTCAAACTTGAACAAATTCAGAATGAAAAATAATCTAACTCTTAAGGCTAGATTTTGCAATTAGAATTCTAACAAATTCATCCCTAGCAGAGTCGCCATTTTGTTGGTGTTTAAAATAGAAACCCAACTAGACTTTGAAACTCTCTAAGAGGTAGCCAACCTCTATATTGAAGAACAACAAAGGCTAGCGGCCAACTAACAAGATTCAGTCAAAGACTAACATCTCCTACACTTCTGGCTCTGCAAGACCAAGGTGGGTAAACCTAAACAATGCTCAAAACTATATTCCATTCATACACTGACATTGTTTTATAAAACAGATAATTCCCAATGCAAATACACTAAGGGAAGCATTGACTACCTTGAACTTGGCTAAATTCTCAACAACTCAACCCTCTCTCAGACATTGGAAAGCAGGACACAAAATAACATAGTAGGATTAAAATTGATTTTGCAATTAATTTTGTTTATGAGATGCACAAACTAAAACATAGATCAGTGTTAGTTCTGGGTCATGGAGTCAAACACATAAAACGAATTCTCCAGCAAACAATCTTCAACCAGTGGATTTCACTTGCTAATGCTTTGCATTAACTATTAGTGCCTTGCACCAACAATCCATCTCTTGATATCAATCAGATTCTTCTTATTAAATCCCTTTTGCACACCTGAAATCACAATCACCTGCTCAAAGTATTTTAACCATTTCTTTGAAACAGAACAGTGAACAAGCAAAACAATCTTATGAAACTTGAGATGATAAATTCAAACACACTTTGTATTATTGAATTTACATGACTGAAAGTGTATAAATGTGGAGACAATCTGATGACATTCATGAAAGTGGAAGCACTTCATGATATTAAATGCATAAACTGGTTGTATTTGCTCTTGAATTCATAAAATTGCAGCTTATAGACTCAAACAATGACTCAAAAAATACAAATTTCTATCTACACAGTCCAATACAGAAATTTAGGACCTTCTCATAACCTAATCTCAGAACCCTCTACAAAGAAAGAATAATAGAAGATATAAAAGAATGGAGGAAATAGAAGAAGCCCTAAATTCGAATATGTTGCAGACACATGGCAGCTCCATTCCCGTTGATCAACTGAAAATAATATCTTCCCTTCTTTACAACAACAAACATTCCCTCTAATAGTATCTGCTCATGATTGCCTAGCAACAGAAAATATGTCCATGTGGAAATTCTCCACATTTTATCCAGCTGCTCAAAATATCTTTCCCGTGCACAAACTATTTTTATTTTCTATTTTTTGCTTTGATTTTCCCCCTTTGCTGCATTTTAATTCCCAGCATGTATTTTCCTTTATAAAATGACTAAAATCACTTTATAAAACACCACCAATGAATTTTTAATTCACTCTCCATTTTAAACAATTTTAACCCATGGATAAAAATACTCCTTATCCCTTATCATAAAATATTCTCCATTTTAACATCCATCAGTAAAGTTTAAAATGCACCTATACTTGCCTTTATTTTACACAGCTGGGGAAATTAAAATTGATCTGTGCCCATGAAAATAATATAATTTGTTTCCATGACATTTATTTCACCCAACGAAATAAGAAAAATTACCCCTATCTCCACGGGCAAAATATTTAACCTTTAAATATTATGCCACTTAAAAATTTCAATGGGCCCACCCCATTTTTTAACTCTTCAACTATTACAACCATTAAAAATTTTAATTAAAACTCTCCCAAAAACGGGCTCCCATGCTTGCACACCCCGCACCTTTTTTGGCCCCATCATCGATCTGCGAGAATGCCCTAATCTTTCTTCTGGGAGTATTCCCATGTATTTTCATGACAATGGCTGCCATTGCTTCTGCATTGAGCTCCTCTTGTTGCGTGGGTTCCTTTGGTTGGTTGTGTGAGTTCACCTGATGTGTGCTTCTCCTCTCCAATGGTCGTGGGCTCCACATGGCTTTCTCCATCTCCCAACTAGCACGGGTTTCCCATACTGGTCTTCCCCTTTTGTTTTGGGCACGGGCATTACCCTCAGCCTGACCGCACCTATTCCTGTTCCTCCACCGGATGCGCGGGTCTCCCATACTGGTTGCTCGCGCCTCCTCAGCTGGTACGCGGGTTCTCACACCTAGTTCGAGCCTCCTTTTGCTGACTGGCGCCTCTCTCTGTTCCTGTGCTAGCTGCGACCCCTTATAACATTTGCAAGAAAGTTTCTAAAGCCTTTTCAATTCTTCCATTTTATGCACTAGTATCATCTAACCTTCTAGCCGCACTTCCGCCCTGCAGTTGCATAATAGATGACCTTCTCAATCACTACAAATCGATTGCTACCCACATTTGTAATATTACAATATTTGCAACATCATAATAATGCGAAGCATGTCGGACCCCATGTGGCCCGACTAAAAAAAAAAATCATTTTCAAACAAACTTCATGTTCAAATGATTTGACACTACCTTTTGAATATACGTGAAGTTGAAAAACGAACTGGGTCAGGAATCACCTTTGAAACCCAGTCAAACGTCCTTGTGAAACCATAAAAACTTGCAAGCACATAGTCATTTGATCCATCAGTATAGTGCAAAAGACAGATCAGAGAAACAGGTCATGAGGAGGCAGATATTAATCGGCGAAGTTGCTCGATTAAACTTTTCTGAAATAGTAACTGTTCTGCACCAATTAAAACCGATCCAACTGCCCATTTGTAAAAATAACGAATCAACTCCTGGCGAGTTGCCATCAGACACAATGGAACACTAAGATACCTTGAGAATGTGTGTAAAAGGAATTACTTTTAAACATCACTGATCAAAATTTATTGACGATCGAAGTTGGCCTCTCAGAAAGGTTGTCAGGAATGCAGCTGCAAAACAGAACAAACTGCATTTGGTTTCGATCTGCTAAAAATATTAAATCAGATCATGAAGCTTTGCAAACTGACACTTGAGATCATTTAGGTATGGAGAATATGGAACAACATTCATTCTGACATGATAGTGAACTGGTTATGAAAACCAAGCTCAAACAGGAAGCTATTCCGCAAACTAACAATCTGCAAACAGCAGAACAATGCAAAAACCTTTCAGCTTCACTTTTCGAAACGCTGTCAGAACTTATCGTGAGAATCTAAATTTGGCATGCCTGCTCAAATAGGGCAACGGAATATTTCTACAATTGGGTTTTGCACGACAATCAATAGGCTTTAAATTATAAGCCTCCAAATTGGGTCAGTCGGGACTGATTCATCAGGTGCACTTTTGAAAGTGCAAAAGCAAAATTTTGAAATGGGCATCTCAAATTTTTAAAATTTGAGAGCTCCATCAATGATCTCTAGCCATACCCCCGAGCAAGGAATTCTTTAAGCTCCACAATGATAAATGGAGTCATTTCTCATATTTTTAAAGTGCTAAAACTAGCATAGAACCAATGTCATGCATCTAGGTTCTCTAATTCCTATTTTCAACCATAATACATACATTATGTCATCTTCTTGCAACCAATAACAAGGATAAATAGAAAAAAAGAAGAACTCGTCTCTTTTATTTTAGATGAAGGGATTGAACTCTTGTATCCATCTTTCCTCTCCTAGCCAAGCCATCTTTATCACAATATTTCCAAAGGAGTACTCCTCTCCTCTTCTCATCCTTTCTTTTATCTCAACTAGAGTTCTCTAAAAGGAGAAGTGGGTAACACCCCACTCATTATTCCTCTCCAAAATATGTAGGAGTTTCAACTTACAACTTCTGGGTGGGGAGGTGTGAAGTTTACCTACCTCCATCAATGAGATTCTTTTCCTTAATAAAGAGGAAACATGCACTTGGACAACTTCTCCATCTTTTCATCTCATCCTCTCCTCAAAACTAGTCACTCTCCATTATGAGGACTTTTCGGGGGTCAAATCATGTCCTTGAGGCACTATTATATGCCCACTTGACCCCTACTACTATGGTATAGACCCTAGGGGGTTTCTTTTTGCATCCCAGCCAAGGAAATTGACCAACAACCCTCTTTAAAGGCCCATTTAAGGACCATCCGAGTTTCACACTTGGATAAGGGTTCCCAACCCCTAGCCCCCACTTACACCCACATAACACAAAATAAATTATCCCTTTAATATCAACCCTCACCACCTTAATTTACCAAGATATTAACTTTACTTATTTATAAGCCCCAAAAGGAGGTCAAATTCATGATCACAAGGATATCTATTTTTGATGTGTTCTCAATGGTCTTCCCTTCACATATTGGAACTCTTCCTTTCCTACACATTACCAATGAAACCATAAGCAACAATCGTATGTCACATTAATCTAGTAAATGAAATAAGCTTTAATTGTACAACAATTTAATTTACAATTCCAACTCATGTTTGTAATTTATGAGTCCTAACTACTTCATTGTAGTGTCAATAAAAATGTCAGAATGAAATGCAAGAATATTGTTCAATAATCACACTATTTATCATCGACAATATATCTTACCATCTATTTAGGAAAACATACAACAAATTAGGGTTTTACTAATCTCATGGAAGGTGGGGTCTTACAAAAATGAAAAACTACAAAATGGAATAATACAATGAAGGATAATTCTTAGAAGAGAAAACCCTAGATGAGAAAATGGATTAGCTCATGAAAGGTGCTTTCATCCTATATAATGAGATATACTAATCTAATAAAAGGAAAAAACTCATAAGTTTATCTTAAGTGCATAAAGTGAAATTAGCCTAAAAATTAATTAAATATTAATTAATTATTAACTAATTTATGATTACTCTTACACTCCCCATTAAGTTTCACTTAGAGAGTAGCTAAAAATATCTAAAAGAAAATATACTTGATGAAGTATATGTCTTTGGATTTTGTTTCTTGTCTTTCCCTTTGGATATCTATGCTACCAATGCTTGGTTTTTGGAATTGCAAAGAGATTCAACTTTTCCTATTCATGAGTCAAACACTCATAAAAAACCTCAAAATATGGTATGGTAAATGCATTTCCCAACACATCCATAGTAGAGTATAAAGTGGAAGAGAAGAGTTTAATGGCCCTCTAAGCTTAAATAGTATCAAGAAAACACATTCTTTGTTAGTTTTATTCTTCCCAAAACTTTGCAAGAGTGATCTAAGAGACTTAAAATTCATCAAAAAGTCTTTAATGGAGGGTAAAGAAATAAGTATAAGTTAATTCAATTTGGCCTCAATCTAAAGTGCTTGAAACTCATTAATGGTGCCAAAAATCTCTCTAAATTTCTCCCACACATCCCTAGCAGAGGTGCAAGAATCTATGGAATAGGAGACTACCCAAAAAATAAATCAATCCCATGGCCTCATCCATCTTATTTCTATGGTGAGGTATCTAAAATTGATGAGTCAATGCAAGTTTTACTTCATCCAATATGGACCATAAACCCTTAGACATGAGAAATCTAGTCATATGATCTTTCCAAATATGATATTTGTGTGGCATAAGATATTCAACTAAAGAGGTATCTACCGTGGTGTTTGAGGTTTTTAAAAAGTGTGTATAGGAAAGGGTTGTTGTTTTCTAATGTATATAGATACTAAAAGGGATAATTTTATGCTTCCCCCCACAATAATAAAATCCAAGCCCTAGTGCAACTTTGAGAGCATAAAATCTTGAAACAAGGAAAATCACTTCATATTAATCTCTATGTACTTAGTAAATTTTCTAGAAATATAGATTGCAAAATTGTGTATAAAACAGATACCATATTAAAACTGTAAAATACACACATAAGTAGGATCAAATATCAAATAACAACACCTTCCACACATGAGAGTTGTGAGAAATAATTTTCTATTTTCTTAAAAATAAAAACTTACAAAATAAAATAATACAATTTTAGAAGAATTCTTATAAGAGAAAACCCTAGATGAGAAAAGGGATTAAATCATGACAAGTGTCATCATCTTGTGTAATGAGACATAATGATTTAATAATATCTTGATCTAATAAAAGAAAAATAAATTCCTAAGTTTAGATTAACTGCATAAAGTGAAATTAGCCTAATAATTAATTAAAGATTAATTAATTAGTCGCTAATTAATGTTTACTCTGGCATTATATATAGAGGATGTGAGAAAATATATACATACAAAACTCTTGTAGATTGACCACACAATATTTGAAAAGTTCAAGAGAATTCTTCTCAAACCTATATAAGAAGAATACCTATCTCATTGCCAGTAACTTGGGAAGCTTAAGCTAGATTTATGGAAGGATTTTTTACAATTTCACTATAAAGGAAGCATGGATAAGGATATTTTTATTGTATTAATTATATTGCATCAAAAAATAAGTTATCCATACAACTATTGGGTTGTGAAATAAAGGAGATATAATGCATTCAAAAAGATTCCAAGTAATACCATTGTGATATAATTTTAAAATACTTACATCAAACCTATGGTATAAATTTAGATTTCAACATCACAAACTCCATAATATGGAACGCCAATCTATGGATGACCTATAAAATCTACTACAAATTGAAAGAGGGGTTTGCCATATGCACATCAATACTTACAATATATCAAATAATGGTACAAGGCAAATAGAATGACTCATGTGAGGTTTTGTGGGACCAAATACTTAGAGAACATCAACCACACAAAAGGGAGTGACTACTATCAATTTATTTTTCGATCTCAAATAATTTTCCTCACATTTTACTTCACGAAGTTATTTTTTGAATTCTTTAGGAAATTATAGACACGAGACACCACCATGTAAGAAAAATTAAACACAAAAATCACTTACTTCAAGGATGTCACATGATACACATAGGTATTTTGGGGATTTTCCAAGGGTCTCCAAAACTAAATGCAAAGTGAATAGAATTTGATATATAGCCTAGTAAGAAAATATATAGAATATATTAGATTTGTGGGGGATCATAAATATCATATATTTATGAAAGCAATAGAGCTACAAAAATATTGGGAACCACACTACCCTATTAAGTGGATTGTGAATTTGTAAATTCTAATACATATGCACTCATATTCCTCCCCAAATACCCTAAGGTAGAAATGTTTGGGACATATCAATAATTTATAGATAGAAAAAGAAAATAGGAAGTTTAAGAACTTGTATAAAAACACAAAGAATAATTGCATAATAAATGGGGAATTGTGAAAGTCTTAAACAAACCTAAAAAAAAAAACATCCACTTCACCACCACAATTAGGTCCATCATATATGTGACATTGTCAATTATTAAAATAAAAACCCATAGGGTTTGAAATTGTAAAGAGCGAAACTCTTTAATTTCAAACATTGACAATTCCTTAAATAAATTCATTTATATTCCAAAGAAAGTCGAAACTCCATTCATTAGATTACATAAAATCCAAAAGATTCCAAAATATCGACTTAAAGTCTACACCAAGATTCATAATACTTCCAATTAATTTCATAAATGTGTCATCTTACAAGACATCAATAAAACAAAAACATTGTAAAAGAAATTTACAATTCAAGACTTAGGCATTTCATCGCCTTAAGCTCTATAATAATCATACAAGAAATAAATATAATACATATATGAAGAAATCTTCATTTGATCTTCTATCCAATTGGATATCTTCAAACATGAAGACAAGAACAAGGTTCGGGTGCTTTTTCTACCCAACCTCGAATCTTATGCTTCCCCAGAATTCCTTAGTCATTCAAAGAATACCCGACCCTACACGAATCACTTAGCAAAAAGAAGTTGACAAGCAAGATGGAATTTGATGTGTGCCAAGCACAACTAGTAAATCCACAAGCATTTTCATTTTTCTAATTCATTTAAGAAACAAGAAAATTCGATACTAGGATATGGTAGAGATTTATTCACATTTCATCTATTTCAATGGTCCTTAAGTTACTTGACCAAGTAAAATATCATGCACAACAAATAATAGTAGTTTTGGAAAAGAAAAACTACACTCTCTAAAAACCCATATTCGGCACCCGTCCTGGAAGGTAACTTTCCAAACACATGTCATGCACATTCAATTATCAAGCATGCATGGTTCCATTCAAATTAAAAATCATCTTTCACAAAAATCTTAATTGCACTTTTATTTTCAAGCAAACATGGTTTTATTGCAGTAATTTCACAAATTTAAATCACAAATAACATTAAGTTCATATTTAAAAAAATAAAAGAATGTGTATCTCAAGTATGTAACTGAGTACATATAAAACCAGAATAAATGAGCACACATTCTTTCGGTTCATTTACTCATGAAATTTAACTACTTTTCAATATAGTCTTTTTCTAATTTGTTTCATTTCGAAGTAATTATATTTTTATTTCCATTTATTTATTTTCCGGCTTTCATATTTCCTAAAATATTATCTTTTAAAAACACAAACCCCTCTCATTTTCTTCTGTTTCGAAGCAATTAATATCATTCCAAGGTAATTATCATATTTCACATAACTTTTCAAGCACATTTAAATAAATAGAATTATTTTTAACTTATCATTTCAAAATTTTATTTAATCCACAAATATTCAGCTATTTAAAATTGTACAAGTTTCCCTATCTTTTCTATTTCTATTATTTTGAAAATTTTATCTCTCTGACAATTTTGATTTTTCTGAAGCATTTCCAAATCTAAATAAAATGTAAGTTTTTCTGAAAGAATCTTGTATTTTATTTGCAATAGATCTAAAATAGTATGTTTTCTGTGTGCATCTTTTCAATATATTAAATCAGAATTTCATAAATAAAGAAACCTACTGTCTCTTAATAGTCTTTTGTTCAAGTTGTTCAATAATTTTATGTTCAAGTTGTTCTTTATCTACAGGAAAATACAGTCTGGTGTTTGATCTTTTTTCTAAATTTGATAAAAACAGTGATATGTTTTCTGTTCAAATTAAAATATATGAATAATAGAAAATAGTTAAACTCAAGCATATTAATATTATGAATTTGGTAATTGTAGTTTTCCATCGATCCTACCTATGAATCTTCTGTAGCTGTTTGGTTTCCTAAATCTGGAAATGATTCTTTATTTTATTATCTCCTGTTGTTCCTTCTTTCTCTCTTCTCCCTCTCTTCCTGGGCACACCTTCCAAGCTTTCTTCTCTTAATTTTCTTTCTATTCATAATTTATCTCTTCTCTCTGGCCGAGCCTCCCCTCTCTACTTCTACTTGTGTATGAAGGATGGAGAGTAGAGTTATGTTCTCCTATTTTCCCTCACTGTTGGTTGCATTTCTTTCTCTTGTTGCCTGTGTGTGAAGGAGGGCAAGTTGTTGTTCTATGTTCCCTCTTCTAGCCGTGCCTTCCCTTCTCCTTCTCCCACGCGCATGAGGGTATGTTCATATATCTTCTATCCTCCAAATCCCTCTCCCTTCCTTCTTCTACCGTGCCTCTCTCCTTGCTTCCACATGCACTTGGGAGACAAGCAAAATCCAAAATAAAATAGAACTTAAACTGTTTTGAGTTCTCCCTTCTGCTTGTAAAAAACGGATTTTCTCCCTTTCCAATTTCATGCAAATGGTGAAGGTGTTAAGAAAGTTCAATCCACTTTTCATGCTTGATCTCTAGAAATATGGTGAACATAACTCAAAGTTCATTTCTTGATTACATGCAAAATTTATTGAGAAGATATCATTTACTGATTGTTTTCTAATGGATAACTACATTGTTTTTCAATTCAATTCCAATTTCAAATGTATTGTTGTTTTCTTTTTTGTTTTAAACAACTAAATTTAATATATATCTATTTTAAACATATTTTTCCACTTTCATTTATTTCTTTTTGTTTTGAATGACTCAATTTAATATATATAATTATTTAAATATATATTTCCACTATCATTTTAAATCTGTTTTTCCACACAATAACATAATATACTCAATTTAACCAATCTTTTCGCAAATAATCAATATTTCCATTTCAAAACAAACATATTCATTTTCACATATATTTGAACAATTAGATAACCTATTAAAAATTTCCAAAATAATAATCATCCTGAAAACACATTAATAACTAAGTGGTGTGTGAGATTAAATCATCCTCATTAATGTCTAATGGCTAAAACGACTATACTTGATCAATGTTCTCGCCTGCATTCTCATTCACCTGTTCCTACGTTCACTTGCACTCAAATTTTTATCAGTAATAACAAACCTTGAATTTCATAATAATGAATTTCAAATTATTTCATTTGCATCAATTTCACTTTCAATTTTAATTTAAATAATCATCTATCATAAACATTAAAAATCTCATGATTAATAATTGCATTTAAATAAATGACAAAAATCAGTACGTGACATCCTTCCCCTCTTGGAAGAGACATTGTCCCGATGTCTTATTAATCAATCAATAAGCATAGTATCTCAATCAATAAAACATAGCATCTCAATCCATAAAACATAAACAATTCATAGTAGCATCCATGCTATCAAAGTTCATAACATGTGAATCAAAAGCCAAAGTATCAAGTATCTTTGCATTAAGCAAATACTAATCTAGGAAAGAAAATGAGGAAAATAATGGTCAATCGTCTTAGAATCCTCCCATGTAGCACTATCCTCAGTATACTAGTCCCACTGGACCTTGTACTGAGTACTATCCCTATTACGCAGCTTAATGCTATGCCTGTCTAGGATTCAGATGGGTTGTACTAGCACCACCCTTGGGTCTTGTACCTATAATGAACACCAATCAAGTATATGAGATGCATCACGATGGTATGGTTTCAATAAAGAAACATGAAATACATTATGGAGTCGAGCTAGAGCAGGTGGTAATGCTAGTCTATAAGCAACTGGATTAATGACTTCCAGTACATCAAAGGGTCCCACAAATCTCAGAGCCAATTTTGATGATTTCCCAAATGAGATAGAGCTCTTAGGAGGCTTAACCCTCAAAAAAACTTTATCTCCCACAACAAACTATCTGAAAGTCCTATTTCTATCAGCATAGCTCTTCTATCTATCGGTTGCCTCCTTCAACCTACTCTTGATCAACTTCATTTGCTCATCCATTTCCTTGAGCATATCTGGACCAATGATGATCCTATCTTTCATCATATCCCAACTAACAGGTGCGCGAAATTTCCATCCATAAAGTGCCTCAAAAGGTGTCATACCCAACGATGCATGAAATGAGTTGTTATAAGAAAACTCAACCAATGGAAAATATTCCTCTCACTTGTACTGTTGATCCATGCAGTACATCCTCAGTAAATCCTCAACAACTTGATTGACCCTTTCTATTTGGCCATCAATTTGTGGGTGATATGTAGACCTAAAATTCAATTTAGTTCCTAAAGTTGCATTCAGTGTTGTCCAAAACCTAGATGTCATCCTGGTATCCCTATCTGATATAATGGTCTCTGATACACCGTGCAATCAGAATATCTCTTGCATAAGTTTCCTTGCAAGTGTCAATGGTCCATCTTTTAGATTCCTAGGTATGAAATGTGAAACCTTCGTTAGCTTATCAACGACTACTAAGATGGTATCATGCCTATTCATGCTCAAAGGTAATCCTTGGATAAAATCCATACTAATTACTTGCCACTTATGCTCAGGTATATCATGGGGATACAAAAGTCCCACTAGATGCACATGCTCAGCCTTGACTCGTTGGCATTCCAAACATCTAGCCACATACTCCATAACATCTTTCTTGACCTTAGGCCAAAAATACAAAATCTTCAACTCTTCTACCATCTTTGTAACTCCTTGATGCCCTGAGTAAGGTGCATCATGTACTTCCTCTAGAATCAACCTCCTCAATTCTCCACCCTCAGGGATATACATCCTTCCCTGATATCTCAAAATACCATCACATATCCATCAAATCTATGATCTAAAGGATCTATCTCTAAGGCTTGCTTGACCCTTTCATAATTCTCATCTACTAGAAGATACTGCAACACTTGTTTTCTCAAATTTGACCTTGTGGTCAACATAGCAAAGAGATGTCTTCTCCTACTAAGTGCATCTACAACTCTGTTTTCCTTTCCCTTGATATACTCAATACCAAAATCATACTCACTTAGGAACTCAAGCCACCTCCTCTATCTCACATTGAGGTTAGGCTGTGTAAAAATGTACTTAAGTCCTAAATGATCTATCTTTAGTTCAAATGGTTTCCCTAGGAGATAATGTCTCCACATTTGTAATGCATGAACAATAGCTGCAAGCTCAAGATCATGTGGCACATAATTCAATTCAAATTGTTTTAGTTTTCTCGACTCATATGCAACCACTTTCCCTTCCTGCATCAACACGGCTCCTACACCTTCACTTGAAGCATCTGTAATCACTATGAAGTGCCCATTAGGATCTGGTATAGTCAAAACTAGTGCCGATGTCAACTTCTATATTAGAAATTGAAATGCTTCCTCGCACTTCTCAGTCCACTCAAATTTACTTCCCTTCTTCTAAAGAGAAGTAATAGGTGTTGCTATCCTAGAAAATCCTTCCACATATTTCCTGTAATACCCTGCAAGTCCCATGAAACTACGAACTTCAGTAACACTCTGCAGTGTTGACCATTCCACTATTTCTTCTATCTTCGCAGGATCAACAGAGATTCCCTTAGTAGATATGACATGACCCAAGTAGTGAACCTTCTTCTGAAAGAAAGTACACTTTGAAAACTTACCAAAAAGATTTTGATCTCTTAGTCATTGCAAGACTATCCTCAAGTGCTTCTCATGCTCCTCTTATGTCTTAGAGTAAATCAAAATATCATCTATGAATATAAGCACAAAATCATCTAAATAATCTCTAAAGATGTTGTTCATAAAATTCATGAATGCCATTGGGGCACTCATTAGACCAAAAGGTACCACTGTGAACTCATAATATCCATACCAAGTTCGAAAGGTTGTCTTTGGAATATCCTCCTCCTTAATCCTTAGCTGGTGGTAGCCTGTTCCAAGATCAATCTTAGAAAACACTGTGGCCCCTTTCATCTGATCAAATAGCTCATCTATCCTAGGTAAATGATACCTATTCTTAATGGTAACCTTGTTCAACATTCTATAATCAATACACAATCTCAAGGTCCCATCCTTCTTCTTCACGAAGATTACCGGTTCACCCCATGGAGATACACTTGGTCTAATAAATCCCTGCTTCAGTAACTCCTGCAATTGAACCTTCAACTCATATAACTCTGTAGTATTCATTCTATATGGAGCCTTGGATTGAGACTCAATTCTAGTTAAAAGTTCAATCGAGAAATCAAATTCTCTCTTTGGTGGTAACTCAGTAAGTTCTTTAGGAAAGATATCCAAGAACCCCTTGAGAACTGGATAGTCCTCTGGACTTTTCTAGACATTATCCAAGTCACTCACCAATATAGCATATATGGAACATCCTTTTCAATGTGCTTTCTTTAGCTGAATGACTGAGATATGTCTCGACTCAAGAGGCTCTTGAGATCCAAAAATCTCAACTGGGTGTCCAAAATCATCAAGACAACTCACAATCTTATCCTCACAGTTCACTATAGATTTATGCTTAGTTAACCAATTGATCCCTAGGATCACATCATATGAACCCAATGGTGCTACATATAGGTTAACTTGGGTTTGGAAATCAGATAGCTCTAAATCGCTGCAAAATAGACATAAATCTACCCTCTTCTCTGCTCAGTTTCCATACTGAACCATCCATGCATGTGACATATAACCAGGTCTAATAGGTAACTTGGCAACTACTTTAGGATCAATAAAGCATTTAGTAGCTCCTGTATCTATCAAAATGGAAACCGATTTACCAAAAAGCTTACCTGTCATCTGAATAGGTGAAGCCTTAAAATATGCTTGATGGTTGTCAACCACTGCATGAATCTAGTGTTGCAGTGCTTGCCGATCATTCCCTCCTCACTGAAATCCTGGACGTTGTGTGCAATTGGAGGCATAGTGATCTCCTCCACAATTATAAAATCCACATCGTGGCCCTGGGTGACCACCTATCCTATTCTTGGTATTAGAGAAGTTGGTGTTATTATTATTCAATTTCTTATTTCCACCATAGTTTCCTTCTCCTTTTTTCTTAAGAGTTTGTTCCTCTCTTCAAGTTCTTTATCTGCTGATTGTTGTTATCCTTCTGGTTATTACTCTTTTGGAACTTCCTGTTTCTAAATCCAAGTTTAGAATTCGCATTCTTTTTGTAGTTTGCTACCTATTGCAACTTCTGTTCCTATTTTATGGCCTTCTCAAAGACCTCATCCATAGTCAGTGGATTATGAAAATCCACATTAGCTCCTATCTATGGCCTCAGTCCAAGAATGAATTTCTGAATACAAAATCGCTCATCCATCTAATACTGTGGTACATACTTTAGGAGATTAGTGAATCTCTCCCAGTTCTGAGTAACTGTCAAACCACCCTGTGTCAAATTCTGAAACTCTGTCATTTTTCTATCAAATAATAGTTGTGGAAGCCATCTCTTCCTGAAAAGTTGCAAAAATACTTCCCATGTAGTCCCACCTGGTAACAACTTCTTCTCAATTTTCTCATTACCCCACCAAGTAGAAACTTCTCCAATAAGCTAATATGCAACCCAAACTACCTTGGTCTCATTAGACATATTCCTGAGCTCAAAATAATTTTCCATTTCAATTACCTAGGCTTAAGCTCCATCACCAATGGTCTTACCATCAAACTTGGGTGAGGATACCCTTTTCAAGTCTTTTGCCAAATTCCTTTCAATCCTAGCTTGAGGATTTGGTAGTTCTTCAACCCTTGGATTTTCATTGGTGGGTTGTGTTGTGCATATTTTGCACACATGCCCCACCGTCGGCAAGGACCCTCTTGTTTTAGCTCCCGATGGGCTTCTTTGCTCTTGTCTCATTTTGCGTGCCCCTCATTTTGCTATCCTAGTTGGTCAACATGCCCTTCAAAGTCTCATTTTTGGCTGACCATATTTTTCCCCTAAATTAAAAAATGGCTAAGTTTTGAGTTTTTCGGGCTTCGCCCCCCCTGCTCGCTCGATTCACTTTTTTATTCATTCTTTGGCTTTGGGGATAGATTTCCTATCGATTTTGGATGTTTTTGTAGTGCATAAGTGAACTGGCTAAGTTTTGGGTTTTTCGGGCTTCGCCCCCTCCCCCCGCCTGCTCGCTCGATTCACTTTTTTCTTCATTCTTTGGCTTTGGGGATAGATTTCCTATCGATTTTGGATGTTTTTGTGGTGCATAAGTGAACTGAAAAGGTTTCATTAAGTTTTAGGAAGTTTTGAAAATTCCAAAACCATATTTTTGCAGCAGCATTGCTGAAACAACATTCCTACAGCGACATTCCAGCCTCACGTTTCCGGAACGTACAAGCGCACCTCCAAATCAAAAACAGACTTCAACCCAAATGCTAAAATGGGGTCTTATCTTCCTTGGAACTTTCAAATTCTAAAATTGCAGCCAGGAGATACCATCCAAAGTTTCGTGCTCTATCGACCGTTTTAAAACAACATTCCTATAGCGGCATTCCGGCCTCATGTTTTTGAAACATACAAGCGCACCTCGAAATTAGAAACAGACTTCGACCCAGATGCTAAAATGGGGTCTTATCCTCCCCTGACCTTTCAAATTCCAAAATTGCAGCCAGGAAGTACCATCCGGAGTTCCATGCTCTGTCGGCCATTTCAAGACATCATTCCTACAGCGGCATTCCGGCCTCACGTTTCCGGAACGTACAAGCGCACCTCCAAATCAAAAACAGACTTTGACCCAAATGCTAAAATGGGGTCTTATCTTCCCTGGAACTTTCAAATTCCAAAATTGCAGCTGGGAGATACCATTCGGAGTTTCGTGCTCTGTCGGCCATTTCAAAACAACATTCCTACAGCGACATTTCAGCCTCATGTTTCCAGAACATACAAGCACACCTCCAAATCAGAAACGGACTTTGACCCAGATGCTAAAATGGGGTCTTATCCTCCCTTGACCTTTCAAATTCCAAAATTGCAGTCGGAAAGTACCATCCGGAGTTTCGTGCTTCGTCGACTGTTTCAAAACAGCATTCTTACAGCGGCATTCTGGCCTCACGTTTTCGGAACGTACAAGCGCACCTCCAAATCAAAAATAGACTTCAACCCAGATGCTAAAATGGGGTCTAATCTTCTTTGGAACTTTCAAATTCCAAAATTGCAGCCGGGAGATACCATCCAGAGTTCTATGCTCTGTCGGCCATTTCAAAACAACATTCCTACAGCGACATTCCGGCCTCATGTTTCTGGAACATACAAGCGCACCTCCAAATCAAAAACGGACTTCGACCCAAAAGCTAAAATGGAGTCTTATCCTCCCCTGACCTTTCAAATTCCAAAATTGTAGCTGAGAAGTACCATTTGGAGTTCCGTGCTCTGTTAGTCGTTTCAAAACAGCATTACTACAGCGGCATTTCGGCCTCACGTTTCCGGAACGTACAAGCGCTCCTCCAAATCAAAAACGGACTTCAACCCAGATGCTAAAATGGTGTCTTATCTTCCTTGGAACTTTCGAATTCCAAAATTGTAGTCAGGAGATACCATCCGGAGTTTCGTGCTCTATCGGCCATTTCAAATCAGCATTCCTACAGCGGCATTCCGGCCTCACATTTTTGGAACGTACAAGCGCTCCTCCAAATCAAAAATGGACTTCGACCCAGATGCTAAAATGGGGTCTTATCCTCCCTTAACCTTTCAAAATCCAAAACTGCAGTTGGGAAGTACCATCCGAAGTTCTGTGTTTCGTCAGCCATTTTGAAACAGCATTCCTATAGCGGCATTCCGGCCTCATGTTTCCAAAATGTACAAGCGCACCTCCAAATCAAAAATGGACATTGACCCAGATGCTAAAATAGGGTCTTATCCTCCTTGGAACTTTCAAATTCTAAAATTGTAGCTGGAAAATACCATCCAGAGTTTCATGCTCTATCGGTCATTTCAAATCAGCATTCGTAAAACAACATTTCGGCCTCTCATTTCTGGTTTCAAGAAGCCTACCATGGGTCCATTGATAGAAGCATTCGATCCAATAAGGAATGCTAAAATTCCATTGGGAAGAAGGCAGATTTCAGCTACAGTAAAAGGGAAATTAGCTAGAAGACAAAACTACTACAGTGACTGGCCACTACAAGACAGAATAGGGAAAAGACAAAGATGTATTTTAAATTACTGAATATTGTGGGGTAGGTGAAGCCCTAATGTAATTAAATTTGGGACACACAATGTAACTCAATCATATCCATTCATTTGGGCTTTGGTAAACTATTTGGTTTCCTAAATCTGGAAATGATTCTTTATTTTATTATCTCTTGTTGTTCCTTCTTTCTCTCTTCTCCCTCTCTTCCTGGGCGCACCTTCCAAGCTTTCTTCTCTTAATTTTATTTTTGTTCATAATTTCTCTCTTCTCTCTAGTTGAGCCTCCCCTCTTTACTTCTACTTGTGTATGAAGGATGGAGAGTAGAGTTTCGTTCTCCTATTTTCCCTCCTTGCTAGTTGTGTCCCTTTCTCCTACTGCCTGCATGTGAAGGAGGGCAGGTTGTTGTTCTATGTTCCCTCTTCTAGCCGTGCCTTCCCTTCTCCTACTCCCATGTGCATGAGGGTATGTTCATATATATTCTATCCTCCAAATCCCTCTCCCTTCCTTCTTCTACCACACCTCTCTCCTTGCTTCCACACACACTTGGGAGACAAGCAAAATCCAAAATAAAATAGAACTTAAACTGTTTTGAGTTCTCCCTCCTCCTTGTAAAAAATGGATTTTCTCCCTTTCCAATTTCATGCAAATGGTGAAGGTGTTAATAAAGTTTGATCCACTTTTCATGCTTGATCTCCAGAAATATGGTGAACATAACTCAAAGTTCATTTCTTGATTGCACACGGAATTTATTGAGAAGAGATCATTTACCAATTGTTTTCTAATTGATAACTGTTTTTCAATTCAATTCCAATTTCAATCATATTGCTATTTTCTTTTTGTTTTAAACAGCTAAATTTAATATATATTAATTTTAAACATATCTTTCCACTTTCATTTATTTCTTTTTGTTTTAAATGACTCGATTTAATATATATAATTATTTAAATATATATTTCCACTATCATTTTAATTCTGTTTTTCCATACAATAACATAATATACTCAATTTAACTAATCTTTTCGCAAATAATCAATATTTCCATTTCAAAACAAACATATTCATTTTCACATATATTTGAACAATTAGATAACTTATTAAAAATTTCCAAAATAATAATCATCCTGAAAAACACATTAATAACTAAGTGGTGTGTGAGATTACATCATCCTCATTAACGTCTAATGGCTAAAACGACTCTACCTGATCAATGTTCTCACCTGCATTCTCGTTCACCTGTTCCCGCGTTCACTTACACTCAAATTTTCATCAGCAATAACAAACCCCGAATTTCATAACAATGAATTTCAAATCATTTCATTTGCATTTAAATTTCAATTTAAATAATCATCTATCATAAACATTAAAAATCTCATGATTAATAATTGCATTTAAATAAATGACAAAAATCAGTACGTGACAGAAATTCAAGACTCTAAAATGAAGCACTGGACAAAGAGGTGTTAAAAAAGAGATCACTACAAATAACCGTCACAACTAGATTTCCAACCACACCATTGTAAGAAGATAAAATATGGAATGGAGGGAAATAATCACTAGTAAAGGAGGCTGCAAAATCTCTCCTATAGATGAGTATAAAAGACAAAATGAGAACCTTAATAGCTCAAGAAAAGACATAATTCCAAAATAAAATACACATATATTACCAAAGAGGAATAAGAAATAGAATAAATGGGTTAGGAAGGAGAAAAATAGGCAATGAAGAAGAATAATTGAGGAAGGAATCTCTACCATAGCTAAATAAAGTAACAATATAGCATATTATAAAAGAGGGAAAGAAGAAATAATGAATGTGAATCAGCTATATAGATCGATATTTATGCATGGGATATCTCTAAAAATAATAAAAATGTACATACATTAATATTTGTAGAGAACAAGGAAGTAATAGAAAAAGTAATGCTTGTTGACAAGCCCTCGTATAATAAATGAGATAATTGAAAATTCCCAAAAGAACTAATAATGGCAATCATGTAGAGAATGGAAGAGGCAATATCAATAGAAGAAAATTTGAAGGAGACCATAGACACAATTATGATGGATCTATCACAAAAAAACTAACATGATTATAAACCATGGAGATGTAGTCAAAATAAATGGTGGATTCTCTCTTCTCTCAAGCTCAAGAAGCAAAAAAATATAAAAAAATTAAGAAAGAAACATTAGATGAAACACTAAAACCCTATTAAATATTAGAGGAAAATGAATAAATAGAAACACAACCAGAATAAATAATAGTGGAAGATAGTATAGATATTGTGGTAGAGGAGAAAAAGGTTGAAGAAGAAAAATCATATAAGAAAAAAACCAAAAAAGAGAAGGAACAATAAGCTAAAAACTAAGAAACTACCCATTAAAATAAATTCTTCTTTCCACATCTTCACTATTAGATACCATAAAATATATATATATTCAAACTATAGATCTAGTTGATATGGTCAATCTCGGGGACATTCAATGTCAGACATAATGAGTACAATACGAGGACCTCAAAAAAGAATTCTTTTCGCTCTATGAACTTTGAGGTGTATGAAGTCTCATATTATTCTTTTGGGGTGATAGAGACTCCATTTGGAGAATATATGTCTGAGCATGACAGACCTACGTCAAGGGAACCTTTTGAAGCACTTTGGGATTGCTTTCGAAACATTTTTGTTTGAAGCAAACGGAGCCATCTTATTATCTTTCTAGAAAGAAGAGAATGGTAGACTAACTGATCTTTCCATCAGTTAATGAAAGAGCCCAATGCAATAAAAATGCATGTTGGGTTCTTGGAACAGTTCGAATCATTTTGGTAATAAGAAATTTGATCTATTCTATCGAGAAGGTCTACGGTTCAAGCCCATATAGCCCTATACAATTAGGAAACTCTTCTATTCCTTCTCTCTCATATTGTCCCTATGATCCAATGCTAAATTGCGATTAAAAAGTATCGCATTTTTTTTGTTAAATACAGAACCGACGACTTACACAGAAGAGAATTGACTCAAAAATGAGTAAAGAAGAAATATGAATGAAAAGAAAAAAGAAAAAAAAAGGATTTAGAATTATAAGAATGAAAATTCTTTCAATTGTGTATATAGACAAAATAGAGGTAGATGCAACTGATTAATATATTACTATAACTACAACTCTCTATTTCTATTTCTCAAGTATATCTCTCGTAGATTTCCTCACTACAAAAAAAATCAGATTAGGTATATTTTACAAACAAATTCAAGAGATGGAATTATTAAAGAGTAAGTGGAAATAATAGAAACCATTGAAAATTTTCTATAGTAATCCACAATCAAGTTACAATTTTCAACCCTACATAATTTCTATCAATAAGTGCATGACTAGAGAAAATGCTTATGGATTAAAAAAAAAAATTAAGGGAAGAAAGTAGCTTTTGAGTGGCACGTATAATAAGATTACTAATAGAAGCAAATAAAGTTGTTGATTCTATTTAAATGCCTACAAAATCTAATAAAGAGAGATTATTGTAATGGAAATAAATGGGAAAATTAAACTATTAATGTAAGCTACATAGTAATGGGACACTATACACAACAAAAGAGTATATGCTACATATTCTACCATAAATAAAAATAGAGAGTGCAACTTTGCAATATGTGAAAGAAATTTTGAAGGGATGGATTTTTAATTAGGAAAAAGCTAATATGTTTTGGGGATAACACATGGTTTCAAAGGGGGAATGACATTGGTAATATGAATCTAATTACAAAGAATAGAATGAGATAAAACTATCAAAATTGAAATGTATCACACATAGCTGATTAATAACACATCTAAAAAGAATATCAAACATAAGATTTGCACCCCTTTGTAATGAATGTACCAAGATATAAGTAAAACTACGATAAGAGAATTATAAGAGGGCATAGAATAAGATAAGAGAAGATATATAATTGTGTGTGTGTAGAGAATTATAAGAGGGCATAGAATAAGATAAGAGAAGATATATAATTTAGAGAAGAGAATTTGGATTAAGGAAAAATAAAATAAATTTAAGGAATGGGAGAAGATTTATGGATAAGTATATACTGAAGTGTAAGTGTAAGAATGGGAGAAGATTTATGGACAAGTATATACTGAAGTGTAAGTGTAAGTGTGTGTGTGTGTGTGTGTGTGTGTGTGTGTGTGTGTGTGTGTGTGTGAAGAGAATTATAAGAGGGCATAAAATAAGATAAGAGAAGATATATAATTTAGAGAAGAGAATTTGGATTAAAAATAAATAAATAAATTTAATGAATGGGAGAAGATTTATGGATAAGTATATACTGAAGTGTGAGTGTGTGTGTGTGTGTGGAATACAAGATTAAAGAAAAATAAAATAAATTTAAGGAATGGGAGAAGATTTATAGATAAGTATATACTGAAGTGTGAGTGTGTGTGTGTGTGGAATACAAGATTAAAGAAAAATAAAATAAATTTAAGGAATGGGAGAAGATTTATGGATAAGTATATATTGAATTGTGAGTGAGTGTGTGTGTGTGTGTGTGTGTGTGTGTGTGTGTGTGTGTGTGTGTGTGTGTGTGTGTGTGTGTGTGAAGAGAATTATAAGAGGGCATAGAATAAGATAAGAGAAGATATATAATTTAGAGAAGAGAATTTGGATTAAAGAAAAATAAAATAAATTTAAGGAATGGGAGAAGATTTATGGATAAGTATGTATTGAAGTGTGAGTGTGAGTGTGTGTGTGTGTGTGGAATACAAGATTAAAGAAAAATTAAATAAATTTAAGGAATGGGAGAAGATTTATGGATAAGTATATACTGAAGTGTGTGTGTGTGTGTGTGGAATACAAGACTATTGCATACCAAATAATGATATAATGATTGTTTTAAATGTGATGATTTATGGAAAATATGTTTGTGTGTGTGTGGATATACCTAATCTTGTGTGTGTGTGTGTGTGTGGAATACAAGACTATTGCATACCAAATAATGATATAATGATTGTTTTAAATGTGTGATGATTTATGGAAAATGTGTTTGTGTGTGTGTGGATATACCTAATCTCATACATTATATTCTAGTACAAATTTCTATAACACACTACATAATCCTTGAACTTCCTCTTATCACTCATATCAAGGTACAATACAACTATTAAGAAAATTAGTCTTAGATCCTTGATATGTGTCTTATTCTTCCCAAAATGAAGGCATAGCAATTTTGACTCACATTGATTGTTGTTATCTTAGCAACATAGGTATAATCGTGTCAGATAAATTAGATTTATTTCAAAAACATTAATACTTTCTTTTATCTTTTCTATAGCTAGCTTTACTAGGTTCAATCACATAAGAAATGTGATTTTATATTTGAACTAATGTTTGTATGGTAAAATATGAATTAGAGGGAAAAAATAATAAATTAGTTGAAACCTTCATATTGAATGTGAGAAGTCCATTAAATGGTGAAGAGATAATCCTTGTTTCTAGACAATCTCCAAGCACATGCCAAAATCTATAACACCTCCTACATTCAATTCCAAAAGAAACAAGGATTATATCTTCACCATTTAATGGACTTCTCACATTCAATATGAAGGTTTCAACTAGTTTATTATTATTTTCCTCTAATTCATATTTTACCATACAAACATTAGTATCTAAACTGCAAAGCTAGTAACCTTCATCATGCTTTGGTATCTAAACTATATGGATGTTTTACAAGTTTAAAGAACCCTAAATGAAAGTATAGTGTGGTAATCATGACTCACCAAATAGGTTTCATATTTGATAACTTAGTGCATAAAAGGAATGATTGTTTTAGCATTTTAATGGCACCCTAAAAAGAATAAAAAATCCAAATAATGATGGCCAATGAGAGAAAGAAAAAGCAAAAATAATGGACCCTTATTGGATGGTTATAAATATCTAATGAAACCATAACAAGATGAAATATAATAGTTATGGAACCCTAAAAAGGAAAGAAAAATGTAATTCTCTACAACCCAAATAAAAAGAAGAATATCATTCAAGAATGACACCCTTCAAGCCTCAAAAACCTAATTAATCTTCCAAAATGAAATATATGGTGATAAACATAATTTTTCATCTCCTAAATAAACAAATGAAGTTCCCCAACACCCCCCACCCTCCTTTATCCACACAAAAAATAAAATAGAAAATATTAAAAAAAAATTGTCAGGACGAAAAATTTGGGTTACACAATAAGTTTAAATAAAAATATATATTTAGATACTTGTCAATCCTAAAAAAATACAATAGAACTTGACTAGAAAATAATTATCAAGGGATCTTGATTTTTTTACCAAGATAATTTGGCATAATATGCTAGGATAATAGGGGTTGGGGCCCTATCTCGGTTGGCTAAATATTTCCTGTTGTAGGAGGTTGGTCACGAGGTCTAGTCTCCCCCACCCCCATGGTACCAGAGGGTGTGTCGCTCTAGCATCACCGGTCACGTTAAAAAGTTTACCAGGCACACTGCAGTTTATAGGGGGTCATGCTACCCGATTCCTGCAGTCTAATAAAAAAAAAAAAAACATGCTAGGATAATAAATCTCATTGCTGAACCATGTAGAGTGAGATAGGTGAAATGATCTTGAGAATCATCTACCTCCCTACTAACATTACCTAGAAAGTCCTAAACGTTTAATGTGTACAATAAGTTTCATCATGGAATCTAATATAATAAATGTTGGTCTTGTCGTTGTACCAAAAGCTTAACCTATCAATTCCTGATACAAGAGTCAGATAAGGTCCACGAGAGGTTGTTAAATCATGTCATGAATCATGTAGTCAGCATTGATCGAGGGGTGGAAGTTCCAAGCTTCCAACAATCCCCCCTAGCGCAACCACGTGATTCAAACTTGCAAACCAACTCTGATACATATTGTTGGCCTTGTTGTTGAACCAAAAGGTTGACCTATCAATATTGCTCAATAAAAGTGTCAAATAAGATCCATAGGAGGTGGTTCAACCATGTCATAAATCACATGGTCAACACTAACCAAGGGGTGGAAGCGTTGAGCTTCCAACAATCAAAGTATTAAATTATATTTTATAATGTGTGTCTGTGTTACCCTAAATTTGAGCTCTTCCCGGTCAAAATTTCATTTGTGCCTATAGTGACTAAGCACATTTGTCCTCTTGATTCCTTTGGGTTATTTATTAATATTTAGGATCAACTCAAAGACAATAGGGTATTTTCGAATTAAAGAGGTAAGCTTCATTGCAAAAATTAGACTCTTTAATCTCGGGAGTTTGTGAAAATCTCGAACCAAATATTGTCAAGTTCCAAGGTTCCTAAATTTCCTAATCACCTGATTCCTCTTCATTGTCAAGAATCTTACAAGTTCTTAAAATCCTCACATCACTGACTAGTGGAATAGGTCACCCAACATCTAAGGAAATTTAGTTTTCTTGTTTTGATTGGAAAATTTTTGTAATTGGTGATGGTAATCGTAAATTTTGTGTAATGAAACCATTTCTATTTCAAAGTCCTTTCTTGGTACCGGTCATTGTCATGAACCATTATTTTCTAGAAATGAACAATTACCTTTTGGTATATATGGGCTTTGAAGTGATTATTCGAGAGGGACACTCAGTTAGATTTTTGGACATAGTCTTATTGTATGAGGAGGTTGAGGCTTTGAACTCAATTTTTGGCATTAGACAAATAAAGAAGATATTTTTGATCTGTTCATTTGTTTTAAATATTTTCTTTTGATTACAAATGGACTTTGAATGTTTTTAATTAATCTTCATTGCTCATCCTTTATATGAAGCTATGTTTGTGTTATTTATGAGGCTTTGAATTTGTATTAATTCATTTGTAAAAGTGAACTTGTTGTTCATCCTTTCTTGAATAACATTTGTAAATGTGGAATAGGTGGGCTTTGCATCATTTATTTTTACCTTCTTTATTTTAAGTTTAATCTTCACATCTCTTTTCATGGTTATGGGTAGATGTTAGTCTACTTTTCTTCTTTTTGATTAAAAGAATACCATGTATTCCCATTCATTGCATATTATTCGAAGGTAGTTGTTCCTTGTAAAATAAGCAGAGAGAACTTGCAAATAAAATTGCAAGTGACTCAACTGATGGTTAGGTTGTCATTTGTGTGGGCCAAGGAGTATTAATTCAAGTGACAAATCTGTTAACTAAAATATTTTTGGCGACTCCACTAGGGAACTTGATTCTAAAGATTAGTGCTTTCATTCTTTAGATTTTTGAAGATATCTCTATGTGTAGGGAGATTGGCAACTCCATTTGAAATTTGAAAATATTATGATGCAAAATCAGAAAATTTGAAGAAATGGGAAGAGACCCAAGCCTACCATTCGAGAAGTTCTTTCTATGGATGATAAAGTGCTTCATGAATTTTGGGAACATTGTAAAGAGAGCATTACTGAAGATACAAAAAACCGGGTTGAGTGTTGAAGAGGATCACAAATCTGCACTCTTGTTCATAAGTCTTCATGTTAGGTTTTGCAAACTGAAGGAGCTTGAAGAAAGAAAACATTCACTACAAGTGCAAGAGAATAAGATAAGGCAACTCCAAGAAAAAATATGAGTTGATGATGATGATTCCCTAGGTCTCTCTATTCCTTTTTTTTTTTCATCTTTTGATGCTCAATAAATGATGATGATTAGGCCTCATGAAAATTTGACATCACTAAAAATGAATGATTATAATCAAGACAGTACTGAAAGAGTTGTAAATCCAGTAATAAATGAAGTTGACCATGAATTTCTGAAATTTCTTTATTCTCCAAAGTTAGAAATTTTTAATTTTGAAATTGTTAAGGATCAACTTTCTTTTGAAGGATGTGAAAACAAGAGTTTCCAGATTGATGCACAGTCAAAGTATGCATCTTTTGAGTTTCATGACCAAGAGGAATCATCTCAATCACAGGTTAGTGATGAATGTTCCTTTGATTCATTTCATTTTGAAGATGAGAGAAATTTGGCTCCGATATCTTTTGGAAATGGGATTTGTGTTGAAAGTGAAACAAATGACTATTTAATTAATGATTATTTGAGATATCAAACTATAAAAGAGAAAGAAAATTTTGAAAAGAAAAAGAAAATTTAAACTCACAAAAAGTTAAAAGTTTTAGATGAAGACTCTCTTTATGAAGAAGAGATTATATTTCAATTTTTATCATCTATTAAAGGAAAATATTTTCTTGTTGAGGCTCTAGGTATTGAACTATCTACCTCTTCAGTTGTAGATAAGGAATTTTCTGATTTGGTTGCAATAAAGGAAGATGGAATCTCTTTAATTAAAGAGAATCCCATGTTCTATGAGGCTAATATTTGTTTCAAATTGGAAATTAATCAAGATATCAAGAGTGGTTTTATGCATGATGAGTTTGATAGTGGGAGAACTAAAAGTGATGCAACTTTTGTTTCTGAGAGCTCTAATTTTTTTTGCTTGCAATCGAAGAATAAAACACTTTTTTGTAGTTTATTGTTTAGTCATGAAAACAAAACCAACAATATATAGAGAAAGCATCAGGAGGTTCAAGATGATTCAGAAATCCATGATGAGAAATGGTTGTTTGGCAGGCATCATTACAAATCATTTCTTTTCAAAAGCTTCAGCTTTGCATTCATGGTTTTCAATATATCAATAATTTCATAGTCGCTTCATGCATACAAACCTTTGTTTCACAATGGTATTTATTTCTCCTTGCCAGTCAATGGTTTCACATGATTTTTCTTGGGAAACTCAGAGTGTTGCACCTGGTCTAGGTGTGTTGGTGTCTTAGGTTGTTTTTATTTTGAGTCTTTTGGTTTGGTCCCATTTTTGGTCTTTACCCAGTCTCCCCTCCACCCTTCTACAAAGCAACACCTTGTCCTTATGCTATCCCTTGACTATGTTGCCCAATGGAGAGGGTACTATTCTATGCATTGAGATTTTGGTCTGCCCCAAAGCTTCTAGTGTTCTCTGCATTTTCTACAAAAATACAATCCCCAATCGGAGCCAATGTTACCCCAAATTTGATCTCTTTCTGATCAAAATTCCATTTATGCGTATAGTGACCAAGCACATTTTTCCTCTTGATGCCTTTGGGTTATTTATTAATATTCAAGATTGACACAAAGACAACAGGGTATTTTCAGATTAAAGAGGTAAGCTTCATTGCAAAAATTGGACTCTTTAATGTCGGGAGTTTGTGAAAATCTTGAACCAAATATTGTCAAGTTCCAAGGTTCCTAAATTTCTTGCTCACCTGATTCCTCTTAATTGTCAGGAATCTTACAAATTCTTAAACTCGTCACATCACCAACTCCAAGGTTCAAGAATTTTGAAATCGCCTGACTTCCTGATTCAATCCTCTTTTTAAGTCTTCATCGTCGCTCAGTGGTGTTTGAGGTGATTGGCATATCAAATATTTTTGGAACTTCGAAACTCCCAACATGTGGTTCAAAGGATCTACTTATCTTCGATTTCGTGAATCTTTGAAAGATTTCAAGGTTTTCAAAAATTTGCATGTTCATTTAATTATTTGTATGGTGTATCATGGGAATCTCTTTTCAAGCATTTTGAAACATGAACTCAATCTTAATTCTATTTTCTCAAGAAATAAAATCAATAATTCATTAATGGAAAGTGTAGTGGAGTAAATTTACTAATGTGGCAGCATGTTTTTAATAGATAAAGGGTCATTATTATCTTTCGATGAAACTAAATAAGCTTGTCTATAGGAGAAGGTGATAGTACTTATGAGCTTAATCTTTCAAGGCATTTTTCTCAAAATGGGGCTTCCTGTGAGTGGTGAGACCTGGTATGGAGAGCTTGTTCATGTTATGCAACCTGACTTGAATTGGCCCGAAGAAGAACAATTTGATATCATCTCCCAATTGCGCTAGGTCATATGGAAGGATAAAACCAGCTATGTCGAATATCACAGAGTAATTTTCGTCTTGGAGGAAGAAGAAGAACGTGTTGAGCTACACAACCTTCTTATGGAAATGTGACTAGTGGCATAGGTCACCCTAGTAGCTGAGGTAGTTTAGTTTTCTTGTTTCGATTGGAATACTTTTGTAATTGGTGGTGGTAACCATAAATTTTGTGTAATGAAACCATTTTCATTTCAAAGTCCTTTCTTGGTACCGGTCATTATCATGAACCATTTTTGGAAATGAATAGTTACCTTCTAGTATATATGGGCTTTGGAGTGATTATTTTTTTGGGGGGGGGCGGGGGGGACGATCAGTTAGCTTTTTGGACACAGTCTTATTGTATGGGGAGGTTGAGGCTTTGAATTCAAGTTTTGGAATTGGAAAATTAAAGGAGATATTTTTGATCTGTGCATTTCTTAATATTTTCTTTTGATTACAAGGGTATGTGCAAGATTGTGATGGGCCAAAAAGTGGCGATATGTAAGCCATATGATGACCCATGTGGCTGACGACTTTTTTTTACCCAAAATTGATGAAACGAAAAGGGTTTTTAGAGGGTATTCTCATATTTCCACCAATATAAATTATAATTTACTTTGAATTTAATAAATAATTATTATTCATTTTCTATTAGAATTACGAATAAAGTCCTGATTGATAGGCCGATTGAAAAATATCTATAACTTTCAAACGGTATCACATTTTTTGAATTCGAAACATGCATCACATTCTATGCTTCGCATAATAGAGGATTAATAAAAAAAATTGAATTTCATGAATTTTTGACCAAGTTAAGGTGGTTAGACAGATGAGCTTTTATATTTTTTAAAAGTTGTAATAAAAAAATCATAATTAATTATTTACTTGAAAAAAAATTTATAAAAAAATATGCATCACATCGGGACATGAGTTCTCTACTTATATCTAAAATATTATAAAAAAATATTATCATTTTATTGTGGTTAGGGTGGTTAGACAGACACCTACTTCTCATTTTTACCCTGAAATTTAAATACTACAACATTGAAATTTCAACTTTTCACCAAATAGATTTTATTTTTTTTAAAAAAAGGTCTAGTAGTTTAGAAACTACATTCAATTTTCTACAAATTCTATTTTTAAGTTTTTTTGAAATAATATAGATAACTTATTCAAATTTTTACGTCAAGTTGTCTGACTCTAATTTTTTGTCTTTTTATTGCCACTTAAGGGCTTGTTTTTTCTATGATGATCCTGCACATACCCACAAATGGACTTTGAATCTTTGTAATTAATCTTCATTGCGCATCCTTTATATGAATCTATGTTTGTGTTATTTCTGAGGCTTTGAATTTGGATTAACTCATTTGTAAAAGTGAACTTGTTGTTCATCCTTTCTTGAATAACATTCGTAAATGTGGAATAGGTGGGATTTGCATCATTTATTTGTACCTTATTTATTTTAAGTTTAATCTTTGCATCTATTTTCATGCTTATGGGTACATTTTAGTCTCCTTTTCTTCTTTATGGTTAAAAGCATATGATGTATTCCCATTCATTGCATATTATTCGAAGGTATTTGTGCGTTGTAAAATAAGGAGAGAGAACTTACAAATAACATTGCATGTGACTCAACTATTGGGAAGGTTGTCATTTGTGTGGGCCAAGGAGTATTAATTGAAGTGAAAAATATGTTAACCAACATTATGTTAGCACTCTAACAAGTCATTTGTGTAGAATTCATTATTCATCATGGATAATTAGATTATAATTTATATAGTTAAACTCATAATCATATGTTACATTTATATTGATTTAAAATACACATTTAGTTACTTATAACTTCACTATCCATGATTCAACTTACACTCACTCCAAATTTAATTATTATGCCAACTTCTAATTGTTGTTTTATATTTATAAATCTTAGTGTAGCCAACCATTACAATGAGATATAATGCAAAAATGAAAGGATTAAAAAGCTTCTTACTTATTTTTCCTTTAAAGTTTGCTTAATTTCCTTAACTTGTAAATTAGGTTTAAAAATGATTAGGTCTTATATGGCACCTTTCCCCTACACTCTTTTCTTATGTTATCATTCTCTATCCCTTTTACATTGGGGGCATCATGGTTTCCCTTGCCATGATCTTGAGATTATATTCCTAAATCTCTATTACTTTTAGGGAATTATTGTCTTATTGTGACCATTGTGTGTTCAAGCTCTTCAATGTTAGATCGGGTGGGTAAGTGCACAAAGATGTGGGACCAAAAAGTGGTCACTCCACTTTTTGGTCCCTTAATAGAGAAAATGTGAGTGCGTTATAATGAAATGTGCTTGTGCTATGGGTTGGTAGTGACTGAGCCTAGAATCAATCACTACCATGCCATAACATGAGTGTGTTGTAACGTGCTCATATTACGTGATTACACAAAACATGAGTGTGTTATAATATGCTCACATTTTGTATTACATTAAAAAAATCTCTTTCTTCTCCTCTTTTAGTGAAACTATATACATGAAATAAAAAGTTATATATGGACATTTACATTCTTACACTTTAAGTTATATTTCATGCATATAGTTCTAGGATGTTTGAGAGTGGTTTTAGATCTCTAGGAGTTATAATGCAAATTATAGTTTTTGAAAGATCTTATAATATTTCAAACAATCAAATTTTAGTAATTAGCATGTCAAATTTTAGTAATCAAGAGGTTAAATTTTAGTAATCAAAAAGTTATATTATCTCTCTCTCTCTCTCTCTCTCTCTCTCTCTCTCTCTCTCTCAATCATTAATGTTTATCCCTTATGCTCTAAACCTTTATCTCCCACTCTCTCCTTCCCTATCTACTTCTATCTATCTCACCATTCTCTCTCTCTCTACTTCTCCCTTCCTCCTCCCCCTCTCTATCTCTCCTTCCCTATCTACTTATATCTATCTCACCATTCTCTCTCTCTCTACTTCTCCCTCCCTCCTCCCCCTCTCTATCTCTCCTTCCCTATATACTTATGTGAGCATAAAACCTGCATTGACTAACAAAAGATCAACAAAATGATGGTAAACATGTTAGTAACACAAATCTAATGCTCCCTATGAGATTCTTCAACTAATTTAAGAGAAAACATGAAATAAACAATGCAAATGAAGCATGTAATCTAACTTAAACCAGCAAAACCTTCATCCCATAGGGGAATTGGTGCTTCTTTGATGTTGAAAGAAGCTTTTTCCCAATCCCTTGATAAGCTTGATGAGTTGTTGAAGATTTCAAGATGAAATTGACTATAATCTAGCTATGAAACTTAAAAAATGATGAAGAACTAAGAACTTAAATGGCTATAGTGATTGTGCATGAAGTTGTGGATCCAAATTATGAAAAGGATGCCTCTATTTATAATGAAGAAGGTTGGAAGAATGAAGAATAGGATGAATGTGTGATTAAAGAAGGGACCAATGGAATTGTGCCACTTGTCAACATTCTAATTAAGGAGAGTGGAGCACATTTTGAACAATGTGCATGTTAAATGCATGTAGGTGAAATTTGAATTTGAAAAGGTGACTTGTGTAAAAGGGAATGTAAGAGGAATTAATGACAAGTTGGCTCAAGGAGAGGACATGTAAGAGCCTTTAATGCCAAGTTGGAGGACAAAATTCCTTTGGGAGGGAGAATTCAAATAAGTGGAATATTCCAAGAATATGCCATATTTGAATGAAAATAGGGTAATTAATAAATAAAATAAATTGATTTACACATGAAACTTGAAAAAGCTAAAGGAATGGAGGATTAGTGTTAGGTGTGTGATTGTAAAATGTGAATAATTAATAAGACAACACACTCAATGAAATGTATTATATTAGGGAAATCGAAATAACAAATAAAATGATAAAACTATTCCTTAAAACTATTCCATTGTTTCCTATCTCTAAAGATTCCTTGAATCATAATGGCTCTCATATTTTTCTTGCGCTATGACTTTTTAGAATGACAACCTAGAGAATGGATGTTGTAAAATGAAAGAATCCTAGTTCCTACATGATTTGATGAGCTATATGATTGATACCATGATGCTATGATAAAGATGTTGTGATAAAAATGAAGATTATGCTATGGTGCAAATGTTGTGATATAACTACTATAAGGAGAACTATATTGATAATTAAAGTGAATTTACTAAACTAAGCCATGATTATAAACTAATATGATATCTCAATTCTAAATGCTAAATTATTTAAACTCTAAATTATCTAAATGCTTCGATGTAATTTTTGCAGAGTAAGTTTGCTCAAAGATGGGATATGACATGTTGGAGAATGATGTTGTATTTATAGGATTTACAAGGCATATTGTGATGTGGTAGGATTCAACGGTCAAGATTTCAGCTAGAAAGATGAACAGTGGAGGATGAATAAGTTAGAGGGAATCATGGAGAGTGTTCCCTTTAATAGAACACTTTGCCAAGTGTTGAAGAGAATAAATGGGATAGAGAAGCCAAGTGTCCAAAGTTTGTTTCAAATTTTCTAAGGATAATTCCATTTAAAAATTAGAGATATTTAAATTCATAAGACACTTGATGAGGTGGAAGGAGGTTAGACAGTTATGCAAAAATGTGCCAAAATTGAATTTAGAAATTTAAATTTAATAAAAGAGAATGAATCAAATAAAACAAATTAGTTAGATTTGTTTATTTAATTAAATCATGAAGAAAATGATTTTAGAAGGAATTTAAGAAAGTGAACTATATAAATAATTTTTACAATTTATTTATAAGTAGACTAATTAGAAGGGTTTATTAATTAAATACCTTGTATTTAATTAATTGATTATCTTGACTGATTTTAATTGTATACATTTTGCCCCTCTTTGAAGTGATGTGTTTACACATTGCTTCAAAGATTTTTCTTTTGCTAGTACTGACAAAAAAATTTGATGTTGCAGACACTATTTTCTAGGTGATGACAAATATATGCCCCCTTGGGAGATAAATCGGTGATTTTTTGAATTTTTGAGTTTTTTTTGGATTTTTTGAAATTTTTATGATTTTTTGATGATTTGATGTTAATTTCAATTTTTTATGATGCCGAAATGATTTATCTCCTGAAAAATGATGTTGAACATGCCAAGTGATGAATTGATTAATTAAGCCCCTTTGAAAAATAAAATAAATCAATCCCATAAAAATCCCTCCTAATCACCCTTTAAAAGGTAAAAAGAGGTGAAAAGGAAATCATTTGTGCATTTACAATTTGAAAATTTGAGAGAGAGTGATTTTGAGCAACTTGGAGCACGATGGTGATTTTGATCCAGAATCATCAATTCAAGCGCGTGTGACATCACAACCACCTGGAAGTATATGGACCTCTAGTACGTACTCCGAAAAAATTCCTCATGATTTGTGCATTTTGCTTTTTGTTTTTTTTTTTCACGTTTGAATTATGCTTGTAAAATTTTAGTGCATTAGGTCACCGAAGTAGCACATAGGTAGATTGTAATAGCACATATAGCTTTTTAGCACTATAGGGTTAGTTTTCTAGTGCATAGGGTTAATCTTCTAGAGCATAAGGACTTTTAGCGCATTGATTGCATGAAATAACACATCTGGTCATTGTAATAGCGCATATAGTGATGTAGCACATTTAGGTTAAGATTTTGCTCATCCAGTTAAAATTTTAGCGCGTAGGATGATTTTGCACAAAGAAACAATGAAATGGCGCATTGATAAAATTTTCTAGCACATTCATCGATTTGGCACATTGAAGCCCTGTTATGGCACATCAGTGAATTTCTCTGGCGCATTGATGTTTTTGGTGCATAGATAGACTGTTTTAGTGCATCCATGCCAGATTGATGAATTTTTGATAAAACTCTCTACTTTTGTTGTTCGATTGCATCCTTCGATTTGATGTTTTTTGATGATATATTTATGTATGATGTCACTGAGCAAGGAGGGATCGATGCCTTGAGGAGAGTCTTCGAGGATGATTATATTTTCGGCTATGAGATCCCATGGCGGGATATGGTTGATGTATACACCACATTGCCATGTGTTTTGGCTAGATCTATTGGAGGATTCTTATGTCCCGACCATAGGTCGAAGGGACTCTTAGTTGGATGTGGCTAGAAATCAAATATTATGATCACATAGCAAACTCAATATGCTTGGGGATCTTGCATGCTTGTGCATTTATATCATGATCTTCACTAAGTTTTCTACCTTCGAGCATCCAGTTTATTAGCTAGTGTTACACTTCTACAAATATGGGTGTGTGAGCATATAGCTATCACAAGTCTACTGACTAAGAGACAACATCCTGCAGGTCATCCATACATTCATGGGTACACAGGTCTAGTTGTCCAACATAACCTAGAAAAACTGGAGTACTAGAGGAGAGTTCTTGATGATTTATATTTTATGACATGGAGGCCATATCTTAATTGTGAGCAGTGGTTGGAGGATGATACCAAGATGCATTATGTTTGTATCGCCAAATATCTGATTGGGAGGACACCATTTATTATTGAGAGATTCCTTCAGGGGAGAGTACATCGACAATATGGCAAGGTATAGGGCATGCCCTAGGGAGCGGCTCATTATGACCAACGATGATAGGATATACTAGAGTCGGGACCTATGTTATCTTACAATGTTGCCTATCAAGAGTACTATGGATTAAAACCAATAATTTGGGAGTATTGTCTTGAGAACATAGAGGCTGCTTTCTCAGAGGACTATGCTCAGTACTTCTTTACCCATCATTTTATGTGGATATTGAGCCTAGATGAGTCTGTGTCATTGTTGGATGATGATGAGAGGGCATCACCATGTGCACCAAAGTAGAAGAGAGACGAAGGAGATGATGAGGAGGAGGGAGAGAGAAGTGATGGGGGTGGAGATGATGATGGTGGAGATGGTAGTGGAGATGGTGATGGAGGTAGAGATGGTGGTGGTAGAGGTGGTAGAGGTGGTGGCAGGCCAACATTTGATGTTAGGGACTTCATGGTGCCCCAAAGGAGGAGATCTCTAGTGGCTGCAACACAACAACATGTACAGATTGGGTTATCCTTACAACAACACCAGACACAGATAGCTACTTTATAGGTGCAACTTTAGACACTACAAGTTTTGTTGGCACAGGTTCAAGAATTGTTGGCATAGGAATAGGGATAGATCATAACCCTGATGCCTGAGATATATGCAACTAGACAATAGGGTGAGCAGGTAGTGGCCTTAGGTGATAGATTGCATAGAGTGATTGAGGGGACCACTACAACCAACTATCTCAGGGAGGTTCATCGTACTGCATAGGAGGTGGAGTATTACAAGTTGAGATATTATGAGGCAATACCCGTAGAGTAGAGGGTTAGCTATGTGCAATCTATATCAAGACACAACCACTCTTGGACCACAAACATGGGTGTAACACAACCACTGCATAGAGATCCACCAGGCAGGGACTCGAGTACAGGTCCATTAGGTGTAGGCCCATTAGGTGGATTAGCAAGAGGCTCAAAGAGGCTGACAACATCTAGGGGAGCACCTCATAGCTCTGATATTCGCCTTTGATGTATTTTTAGACATTGATGTATACAATGATTTAGAGACATTATGGTTTCTCCCATCTTATTGGTGTTATATCTCTTCATGTATCTCAATAGCCTTGTACACTTGACATGATTATTTTGAGATTTATATGATATGTAGCGATGATTATTTTGATCTATATGATGTCCATGTGCATTTTTATTATGATGAATGCCTATGATGGATGCATTTTACGTTTATGTGCTATATGTCATGTGATGTTTTATATGATTACACTATGATTATATATGGTTATTTATAGATGCAATGATGATATGATAATACATATATTATGATCCTAAATGTTTTATGGATGATGCTTATATGACATATGAGATGGATGTTATGATGGAAATGAAATGTGATGCAAATTTTTTTTTATTGCAAATATTATGGTATAATGTAATGGATGGATGTATTTTTGTATTTTCGAATGCAAATATATGATGCAATGTATGGATGACAAATGGGAAATGATTTATTTTGTGAAATGTGAATACATGACATAATGTATGGATGCATAAAGTAAATATATGACTGCCCATGAATGAATGGATCATGATAATTCTTTTTTTTTGGATTTTTGTGATGTAAATGTATGATAAATGTAAACGTGTATGATTATGTTTTTTTGGATTTTCAAATACAAATGTATGATAAATGCAGAGATGGATGGTTTATGATTTTGCATTTTTGCAAGTGCAAATGTATGATAAATGCATGAATAATGATAAATGTATGGATGGATGGATGAATGATTTTATGATAATGAATGACCTATGTAAATGTTTTATTTTTGTTGTATTTTCTAATGCAAAGGTATGATGAATGCATGAATGGATGTATGATATGATAATGTGCTCCAATGCATGGTGTAAAATTAAAATTATTATGCAACTACATTGGAATTATTATGTTTTTGGTAATGTCAAGTATCCTCAATCCATTAATGCTAGAGATAACATAATTTTTGAGAATTGTGCCAGCATTTGGAAATCCATAAATGTAGATGCAAGACTAATATGGATGCAATCTAACATAACCATGCACATCTAAATATGCAATGTTGTCATTCTTTTAGTCTATTTTTTCGTTCTTTTTACCATCATTGAGCCTTTTATTATGTTGAAAGCTAGTACAAACATCGATGGTATAATTAGACCATGATGACCTAAGCACTACTTCCATACAACTTTAGTTGATTTTTGATAGTGCAAGACAACACAAGCATTTAGGTATAATGAGACCGAGATGACCTAAGCATTTCTTGCATAAACATACAAGAGTTAATTATTTTCTCATTTAAATTCAGAATGTCATCAATGATACTTTGTAGAGCATGTCCTGCGACAATTTGCATAATACTAATGATTAACTCACATACATGAAACAAAGAAAATATCATTCTCCTTCCTAGCTCCTCTAGTTTAGGACATCATCGAGTTGCTCTAGAAAAATGATAACAAAAATTAAAGTTCCACCATTGATCATGCATGTTAAAGAAATGATTCAAAAGAACATCATCCATTTAAATTGTGTATTTGATTGATTTAACTGTTTGATGTGGATGGTTGATTTGGATGGTTTTCTTTCGAATGGTTTGATTGATGTTCAATGTTGAATTGTACTATGATTGTTGTGTTTGTTTTGTTGTCTTAATTTTTTTCACTCGTCTATTGATTTAAGCTCAAAGTTTATTTTCCCCCAATAAGCTCAAGATTTCTCCCCCAAGCTAGGGTGAGACACGACCACAATGTCAGCATATGTACATGAGGTTCTTTGTCGATGGTAGGCAGAATGATGGTGAAAGAGAATATTCGACACATGCTCAAATAGATGGAAAAGATAATCTATCACAAATAGCGCATGTTACCAAGTTTTCACTACTTTTTTTATTGCCCTTTTTCAGATTTTTTGATTTTTTGACTTTTTTTTTTAATTTTTCACTTCTTTTTTTTTTCCTCTTTTTTTGTTTTGTTGTCACCAAGACACCTGTTTGCTAGGTTTTCATCAAGGTGACCATTTTTTAGGACATCTTTTAATTTTTTTGGATTTCTTCAAGACTTTTTCAAAAAAAACTTATATTTTTGCAGGACTTTAATGTGCACTAGATGATTTAGGTGTAGAACTTCTTGACATGCAGACTATTGATGGGCTCATCAAATAAATCCCCTTCAAGTGTAGACAGCTGATATGATCTTGATCCATAGAATGATACAATGACAAAGGGACCTAGCCAGTTTGGTTCAAATTTTTCTTTCTTCTCTCTATCTTGTTGATTACGGGGATTTTATTTCAAGACCAAGTCACCAACTTGAAATTTTATTGGTTTATCTCTATGATTATAACTATTGGACATCCTCTACTAATAGAATTTTAGGTGATCCATAGCTTGTTGATGACGTTCATCCAACAATTCCAACTCTTGTAGCCTAGACACCTGATTATCTTCATTTGAAATGATTCCCTTCAATGACACACAGAGTGATGGTAGCTCAACCTTAATAGGTAAAATAGCCTCTAATCCATAGATGAGAGCATAGGGTGTAGCTCATGTTAGGGTGTGGATACTAGTATGATATGAAGGGTTTAATTGAATGTGTCAGTCATGTCTAGCATCGTTGATAGTTTTCTTTAGGATCTTCAAAATGGTTTTGTTTGAGGCCTATGCCTGGTTGTTCCCTTGGGGGTAGTATGGTGTAGAAAAGTGATGTTGGATATGAAATCTTTCACAAAGCTCTTGGACATCCTGATTTTTGAAAGGCCAGCCATTATTAGTGAAAATTGACTGAGAAATGTTGTGATAATTGACTAAGGAATGCCATACTAACAAATGATGTAATTTAGGATTAAGGATGTGATCTATTATTTAGTGATTGTGGTTAGGGGAACAACTTCAATCCACTTTGTAAAATACTTTGTAGTTGTGATGATGAATTTGTGTCCATTCGAAAAAGGTGTATGAATTTTTCCTACAAGATCTAGTCCCCATTGATAGAAAGGCCATGTTGATGCAAATGGTTGTAACTCTTGGGCTAGTGTATGTATCAGGTTTCCATGAATTTTACATTTTTGGCACTTCTTGAAATTTTGAAAAGACTCCTTCTCCATATAAAGCCAGTAATACCCCAAATGTGGGAGTTTCTTAGCAAGAATTAGTCCACTTGAATGAGTTCCATAGATACCATCATGAACTTCATGTAAGGATTTTTCAAATTTGTTACATTCAAGAAAACAAAGGAGAGTTCCATCAAGACCTCGTCGATAGAGTACATCCGCTATTAGGGTGTGTCAAGCAACTTGGCAGATAAAGTTATGCTTCTGGTTTTGGGATAGATCAAGTGGAAGGGTGTTATCTCTTAAATAAGTATATATATTCCCATAAATAGAGGACTCAGTGTCAACTAGATGGAAAATGACTTGGGATTCAATGTTGTCATAGGTAGGGTTAAGCACTTGTTCCACCATGAACTCATAACGATTTTTTTTTTTAGGTATCTGCAAGAGAGAAGTGATTGTGGCCATTGCATTAAAATCTTTGTTATCTGCTCTTGGAATCTACTCAAATTTGATGTCAAAAAAATACTTTTTGAAATCATCCACCATTCTCTTATATGGTATTAACTTGTCATCCTTTGTTTGATAATCATTGTTCACCTGGTTTATGACTAGTTGTGAATCTCCATAGACTTGCAACTTTGTGATCCTCCATTCAACTATCACCTTAATCCCAATGATGAGTTCTTCATACTCAGCCGTGTTATTTGTGCAAGGAAACGTGAGCCTATAAGATTTTAGGATGGTATGTCCTTGAGGTGTGACAAACAAGATTCTAGTTCCTGATCTGTGTCGCGTGTAAGACCCATCAAAATATAACATCAATTGTTGTGATGATAGGGTAAGGACATATATGTCAAGAAATTCAATGCTTATTAGATGATCATCTTGTAGTGGTGCTTTGGCTAACTGATCAGTTATCACCTGACCCTTGATGGCTCTTTAGTCTACATATTGGATGTCAAACTCGATCAAAATCACTACCCACTTGGCTAGTCTTCCTGTTAGGGCAACTTTACCGAGTAAATAATTTAATGGATCAATTTTAACTATGAGTTTGATTGTATGAGTTAACACGTAATGTCGCAACTATTGAGTAGAAAATACTACCGCCAGACAAGCTTTTTCAATGAAGGTGTAGTTGATTTCATAGTTGTTCAATGTTCTGCTGATATAATAAATAGCCCTTTCTTTTCCTATAGAATCTTCCTATGCTTATAGAGCACCCAAAGATACTTTCATTATTTCTATGTAGATTAATAATGGTTTTCCTTCTATTGGCAACACTAGTATGGGTGGAGACATCAAATACTATTTCAGTTGATTGAAAGTTGCTTCACATTTTTCATCCAATTTGAAGGAAACATTTTTGTTTAGCGAGTGATTAAATGGATGTGTTTTATCTCCTAGCTATGTAATGAAACTCCTAAATAAATTGGCAATGTCCCTGTAAAGATCTCAGTTGGCTAATGTTCTTTGGTGGTGGCATTTCCATAATAGCTTTAATTTTTCCAGGATTTTCTTTGATACCCTTTTCTGACACTATGTACCCCAACAGTTTTGTTGATGTCACACCAAACACACATTTCTTTAGGTTTAATCTTACATTAAATTTTTCCAGTTGAGTGAATACTTTGTCTAATATTTCCAAGTGTCCCTTTAGTGAATTATTTTTCCAACAAATCATCTAAGTAATCCTCCATAAAGGTTTGCATCATGTCATGGAAGATGGTGGTCGTTGCTCGCTCATATGTTGCTCCTATGTTTCTCAAACCAAAAGGCATGATGTTCCAGCAAAAGGTACCCAATGTACATGTGAATGTTGCTTTCTTTTGATCTTTTGGTGCCATTTTTATCTGATTGTATCCTGAAAATCCATCCATGAGTGATAACATGGCATGTCTTGTTGTCAAGTCCACAATGATGTCAATGTTGGGCAAAGGAAAATCATCCTTTGGGCATGATTTGTTGAGGTCTCTAAAATCAGTACATATCCTGATGCTTCCATCTAGTTTAGAAAATGGTACAATTTTAGATATCCATTTAGCATAATCAATTCATTGAATGAATCCGACATCTAACAATTTATTCAATTTTTCTTTTACCAACAAGGCGATATGTGGATGCATTTTCCTAAGTTTTTATTTGATAGGTTTCACTCCAAGTGGTAGAGATAAGTGATGCATTATCAAATCTAGATCTATACCTAGCATGTCAACATAGGACCAAGAAAAATTGACTTGTCTTTCCTCAAAGAATTTGATGAAGCTTGGATTTTCCAGATCTGTCAAGGATGTTGCTAGATGTAGGGTTTTTATTCTTTCTGTCGTACCAAAATTGATGGACTGTGTACGTTCAACTAGTACTTATGATCTTTTATGATAGTGTTCAGGAAGAGTGTCAAATCTCCCATCCTTCAATGCCTCAAAGAGGTTTTCACTGTTAGATGTGCTCTTTAATTTTACTTTTTCTTGATCTAATACTGACATTGAATGGTTTTCACCACTAGATCAATTTTTCATATTTTTTATTTTGCAGCTGGGAGATTTGGCACCCTCCTAGCTTGAAGCTTTATTATGAGATTTTGATGGTGGAACATGTTTAGGGATTATTAGAGTAAAGGAAGTTAACAATGTCATCATCGTTTGTAAAAATAGGGACGTCGAGGTACTCGGTTTGCTCCCAATCAATGAGTTCAAGATGTATTAATGGTAAAGAGTCATCAGATTGATTTGAGTCAAAGCTGGTAAGTTTCAAGATGTCAATTTCATCAAGGTTTTTGATAGAAATGTTGAGGTCTATGATGTTACTCTCCTCCATATCATCTATCTTGCTCGATGTATGTTTGTCCTCACTTGAGCCATCAATACATTGTGATCCAAATTTAAGAGGTCTAGGCCTAGAGCTTTGTCACTCCATCCATATGGGGGTATACCTTTGTATTACATCAAATTGCTTATCTTGACAAGAGTCCTCAGACAATGAATCCCACTCATATTCATTTGAATCAGTTTCTAAACTATCTCCCAATTGTAGGATTCTCTCAACAACCTTCTATTTTATGTCTTCCTTTGTTTCTTCTTTATAGCCTAGCCCTTTCTTGTCTTTAGCATGGAGTGTGAGAGGTTGGATTGGTTCTATAATGCCTTATTTTCTTTTGTTGATAGGTCCTTGTCATTCATACCCCATCTTCTCTAAGATTGTTTTCCCTTTACCATATTGTTCTTTTTGGATATTGGACATTGATGCTTGTGATTGTTCTTCGTCTTTGTACAACTAGTTTCAAATTTCCTTATCCTCAGATTCATCAACTTGAGTGCTTTCTTTTATAAATCTACCATCAAAGAGTGTGGTTAGTTGTGAAGATGCTTGTCTTGATGCTGATGGTTGCACGTAGCATCTTGGTGAAGGAAATAACTATGAAAGACACAATGATTTCTCAAATGAGTATTCCCCCATGCCTTTGTCTTTTAACTGGATCTTTTTAAACTGGTTTGATAGGGAATTTAGTTGGATTTCTTGATTTGATGGAGTAGCATCACTAGTGTCCTTGTCTTTCGACTGAACCTTTTCCTCAAGCTGATTTGATGAATAATTTTCCTTTCATTACTTGATGACATAGAACCATTGATACCTTTATCATTTGATTGGTCCTTTTTCTCAACCCATTTTTTTGAAGAATTTATTTTTCTTTCATTGTTGGGTGAACTAGAAGTGTTAGTCTCTTTATTATGGGGTATAAAAGAATCTTGAACTACTTTGAGCATGTTGCAATTTTGAGGGTTGTTAGAATCAACTGAAATAGTGATTTCTTGTCCATTGAAAGGAAATTTCAAGAATTGGTGATACATTGACAACACTGCTTGCATTTTGTGAATCCAAGGGCATTCCAAGAGTATGTAATACGTCAATTCCTTGTTTAACACCTAACATATTATATCCTTTACAATGGGCCCTACTTGGATGGGTAACACAATCAATCCATGGGAGGATCTCTCTTCATCATCATAGGCCTTTATAGTGATTTTTATTCTAGCATCAATAGAATTTTCATAATATCCTAGTGCATAGACAAGTTTTAGAGTATAGATATTTAAACCAGCTCCATATATCAGAACATGTTTGACCCAGTGTTTGTGAATTAGAACCTCAATATGGAGAGATGCATTGTGTGGATGGGTAAGTGATACATCATCATGTTCAGAGAAAAAGATAGGAAATGAGGTGTGGTCAAGTGTCCCACCATATCCTAGAACTAACAAACTTCTAGATTATTTGGTACTATGGTGGCTACTAGGGGTTGTTCTAGAATTTCTTTGTGAGCTAGGGAAATTTTCAGCAGTTCCAATATTGATATTTGAGCTAGGATTTTCTACAATTGATCAACTATATTTTATTGAGTTGTAGGGGAAAAAACTGTCTTAAATGTAGCTCCTTTCAATATCACTTTGTCTTGATCTCTTGTGGTTGCATTAACTGGTTGATGGTCTTGTTTTTCTCTGATTTTAATGACATTTATCTGATTATCATTTGTCACAACATTTGTGATCAGATTGATTGGTTTGGTGTCATTACTTTGATGTGATTTGGTGTTAACATCATGAAGATGAGTTTCATCTATTGCAGTGCTTTGTTCATGCTCAATTAGGATGTCATTAACTTGATTCTCAGCTGGAATAATATCCTTTTGGTCCTTGATTTCAATATCCTTGGTTTGATTTTCAACTACTTCAATATGGTGAATGGTAGAATCATAAGCATAGTTCACATTTTTTCCTTTTGTGTTTGATGAGGAGGACTCCCCATTTTCATAGTTTGGGAAAGGATTCTTGAAAACTCCATGATCAACATTTGTTTGGGGTCCTTCTAAAAATATTTATTTTCTATCAATCAAATCTTGTACCAAATGTTTGAGTTGCATGCAATCATTTATCTTGTGTCCTTTGTTTCTGTGAAAGTCACAATAATGCACATCATTCCACCATGAAGGTTTTACTCTTGGTTCCCAATCTCTTGCTTCTGATAATGTTATAACCTTGGCTTCAAAAAGCTCCTTTAATGTTGATTCATGTGACTATCCCAAAGGTGTGAACCTACTTTGGTTTGAGGATTTTTTAAATGAGAATGGTTTAGATCCAGTATTGTTTGGATTGTTGTTTTGATTGGTATCCTAGTTGTTGATTTGATTGCTGGTTAGATTGTTGTTTTGATTGGTCTTGGTGGTAGTTGTTGTCACATTAAACATTGGTTTTGCATTTTGTGTTTCAGCTAAAGTATCATTATGAACATCATTCATGTTTCTTTGCCAAAATTTTTATGTATCATTGTTATTATAATTATCTGAGGAGTTGGTTGAGTTGTTTTTATTGTAAATTTTCAAGACTCATCTCTTGACCAAAGCTAATTCTATTTTGATTTCATTTTCAATCAATTTCTCAAAGGTAGGTGGACATTGTAATTAAAGTCTATAAATCATATCATCATTTATATTTTCAATGAAAAATTCCATCTTCTCCATTTCAAGTATAAGACAAGAATATCTTGCAAAAAATATTCTCCATCTTTGCAAAAATATGAGGAATGATTCACCCTTTTTCAATTTTGTATTGCAAATTTCTTTCATGGTAATTTTGTGTTGGATATTATAGGAGTATTGGGTGATGAATTTGTTAACCAACTCTTCAAAGGATCCTATTCCAAGTGGAAGTTGTGAAAACCATTGCATACATTGTTTTCCCAAGCTTTGTGGGAACAATCTCATCAAATAAGTCTCTTTGTGTGCAAATTCAAGGCTCATGGTTCAAAATTCCCTTACATGATCTATAGGATCTATTTTACCATTGTATTTATCATACTTTGGTAATTCACAATGCTTAGGAAAGGGTATCATTTTGATAGTTGGATCAAAAGGATATGGGTATATTTCCTGTATCAAGTATCTTTTTGTGGTTCCTCTTTGCATGTCAAGAAGTTGTTGTTGCAGATTTTGCATTTGATTGGTTAAGGCAACCACTGGATCTGTGTTTGGTGGATTAGTTTCAATATTTTTCGATGCTCCTTTCAATTGAGTAATGTCAAAATCATCAGGCAATTTGACACCTTGTTTAGCCAACATTAAAAGGTATTTTTCCCCATCTTTTTTAAAAAACTTTTCTAGGAACTTGTGGAAATTTGGATCTTGTTGAGCTTATTGGACGTCTTGTTTAGTTATTTCATCACTTTCAGATGTTTGGATTCTATGAAATGGATTTCCTTTAACTTTAGCCATGGTGTTTTGAATTTCACTTTCCTTTCCCTCGAGTTTTTGCTTTTGGGATCTTGTTTGGATGGGCATACAAGTGATGAAGATTTACTAAGCTTTTGATCGTTGTTAAGGTGAACCAAAAGGACTAAGTTAAATCTAATTATACAACATTTTTTTCGGGATGAAGGATGATGAATCCTAATGGTGAAACTAAGATGCTAATCGGAGATAGGTGTGATGATGAGGTACTTTTAGATGTTTGATCAAAGCTTAGGTAAGGGATTTTCACTTGTAAATGCTAGTTTTTCCAAGTTAACAACAATGTTGGGATAAAGAATAAATGTTGGTTAAGAAGAAATCTATGAATCTGGTTTCAATTTTCAAATAAAAACTCATTTTTAGCTCTCCGGTTGAAATTTTGCTTGATGTGCTAAAACAGTGCATAAATGCACTAAAAGGCAGATGCACTAAAGAATTGCATGAATGCGTTACAAAATGGAATAGATGCGCTAGAATATGGATGGGATGCACCATAAAAATCACTGGATGTGCTATAATATGAGGTGTATGCTCCTAGACAGTCAATGGATGCGCTAGAATATAGGATGTATACACCAAAACAACAAATATATGCCCTAGAAATATGGAAGGGATGCACCAAAACAACAAATGGATGTGCTAGAATATAGGATGTATGTGCCGAAACAACAAATGCATGCACTAAAATATGGAAGGGATGCACTAGAACAGTCACTGAATGCTCTAACTGGGTGATGCCACTATTTTCTGACAGTTTGATTATTTTTTCTTATTTTTCTGGTAGGGAATTGATTGTTTGAATGGATGTTCTTTTGAATCAGTGGTTGTACATTTCTGTGTGATGTTTGTTTGAATATTATTTTGAAAAAACATGTAAGAAACATGAAACAAGTACAATTCCTAAGGTTGTTAAGGATAGTATTCACTAGATTCCCACTTGGATTTTACTCTAACTATTCTTACTTTTAGCAGATGATTAGAAGCTTGACCACACTGGCTCCCCCTTTCTTGGCACTCACTTCTCGGTTCGGCCAAGCTTCATTTCTCATAAATCTCCCATGATGAACTTTTCATCTCTACTAAAAGCCACAAGAATATGGGACAACTTCAAAGGTTAGAACTCTTGCACTAGCAAATAGAAATGGGATTTTGGCTTACTATAACAAAAGGGTTCTAGTATAGGCATTTCGTTCATGGGGGATCATCCATATGGAAAGAGACCATTGATTCCCTTCTTCTCGGAACAATCCTCATGATACTTGAACTTTCCTCAAGTACCTACACTTATATACCAGGTGGAAGTCGCTTGGCTTTAGCGTGTTCCCGATTGGATCATTCCCTGGGGTGATTACTTTTTCCCACCAGGCATGCCCTCTAAGAATAAAATTACAATAAAATGAAAAGAATGGGTCTGGCTTTTTTATCATCCAATTAAGGGGAGAGCATATTTCTACCACTCTACAAGCACAACAAACATATTTGTTCAATTATCCTTCTAATTAAGCTAAGTGCCTAATTTAATTAAAAAGAAGACACAAAAATATCTAGACCCTACAAAACAACCCTTATTAGTTTTAGATTATTCATCTTTGACAACGTTATTATAGTTTCAGAAAAGTCTCTAACAACATTTAAAATACCTGCAAAACAGAGAGATATCAATCAACTTCGAGAATTTGAAAAATTTATAAAGAAAACTCAATGAACTAGAACATCAACCCTATGCAATAGATTACTCCTATGTGCTAAAAGAACTATCACATGCACTAGAGAAACTACTATATGCGCAAAAATATAGATTGAAAGGGCTAGAAAATCCCCTTTATGCACTAAATGATTCATCGTATGTGTTGAAATATGCTCTGGATGCTTTGCAATAGAAACTATATGCGCTAAAATGTGTTTCGTATGCGCCAAAAGAACTCATGGTCGTGCTAAAAATTTTCATGTCATAACTTGTAAACACACTTTCTAAAAAATATTACTAAAATGGGGCTCGGGCCGCACGTTAGGTGCCAATCTATGTGTGATTGTAAAATGTGAATAAGTAATAAAACAACACACTCAAGGAAATGTACTATATTAGGGAAATCGAAATAACAAATAAACTGATAAAACTATTCCTTAAAATCATTCCATTATTTCCTATCTCTAAGGATTCCTTGAATCATAATGGCTCTAAGATTTTTCTTGCATTATGACTTTTTAGAATGACAACCTAGAGAATGGATGCTATAAAATGCAAGAATCTTGGTTCCTACATGATTTGATGAGCTATATGATTGATGCCATGATGCTATGATAAAGATGTTGTTGTGATAAAAATGAAGATTATGCTATGGTGCAAATGTTGCGATATAACTACTATAAGGAGAACTATATTGATAATAAAAGTGCATTTGCTAAACTAAGCCATGATTCTAAACTAATATGATATACCAATTCTAAATGCTAAATGCTCTAAATTCTTCAATGTAATTTCTGCAGAGTAAGTTTTCTCAAAGATGGGATATGAAATGCTAGAGAATGATGTTGTATTTGTATGATTTCTAAGCCATATTGCGATGTGGTAGGATTCAACAATCAACATTTCAGCTGGAAAGATGAACGGTGGAGGATGAAGAAGTTAGAGGGAATCATGGAGAGTGTTCCCTATAATAGAACACTTTGCCAAGTGTTGAAGAGAATAAATGGGATGGAGAAGCCAAGTTTCCAAATTTTGTTTCAAATTTGTTGAGGATAATTCCATTTAAAAATTAGAGATATTTAAATTCATGAGATACATGATGAGGTGGATGATGAGGTGGAAGGAGGTTAGAGAGTTATGTAGAAATGTGCCAAAATTGAATTTAGAAATTCAAATTTAATGAAAGGGAATGAATCAAATAAAACAAATTAGTTAGATTTTTTTATTTAATTAAATCATGAAGAAAATGACTTTAGAAGGAATTTAAGAAAGTGAACTATATAAATAATTTTTTCAATATATTTATAAGTAGATGAATTAAGAGGATTTATTAATTAAATACCTTGTATTTAATTAATCAATTATCTTGAACGATTTTAGGTGTATATATTAGGATTTAATTGGGATTAACTTAGATGAAGTTAGTTGATTTGACATTTGATTTAGATATTTGAGTTTATTTAAATCAAATGAGAGGATATTGGAGATATTAGTAATTTAATTAAATAAAATTATTTATTTAATTAAAAGAGATGACATTAGCATTCAATTAAATAAAGTTGATTTATTTAATCAAAGGGAGAACATTAAGATTTAATTAAATAAGGTTGATTTATTTAACTAAGGGAGGAATTTAAGATTTAATTAAATAAAGTTGATTTATTTAATTAAAAGAGGCAAATGATGAAATAATCTGATAAGGTTCATTATCTGATTTTAAGAGGAATTTGATGAATTTAATTAAATAAAAATTATTCAATTAAATGGTTAGTAAAGAAATGATTAAGGAAGAATTGGTGTTAGTGAATCAAGATCGAATGTATGATATCAATCAGGATATTTTGAGTGTCTACATTTTTCCCTTCTTTGAAGCAATGTACCCACTGTGTTTGTTTAAAGAATAACCTTGTTGAGATCAAAGTACAAAAAAATTCTATTTTTTTTGGATGCCCCACTATTGCCCTAGTGAAAAGAAGTACGTTGGTAAACTACCCCCTTGAGAAATCAAGCGAAAATTTCGATTTTGAGGGTCGATCTCATGATAAAGAGGTTCAAGATGGATGTACGGATGGTATAGATCTATATGATAATGATGATGTAAATGAGATAAACTAAGATGTTGAGAATAACAAATTGATATTATCCTAAACATCTTAAATGATGATGTAATGCATGTGAGATGAATGATGTTACCTATTATGATGATATGTATGAATATACAGGATGCAAACGGTTTGTAGATGACATGATATCATGTTAGCGTGAAACAGGATAAAAGAGATAAGATGATGAAAAAGGATCCAACAAGTCTATTGATTGGATGATAGGCTATTGATACTTAGAGTTGACCAACTTGCTTACCTACTGACCTAGACTTGAGACCTTGACGTTGGAGTACGCACTTTCAACTGCTAAACTTGCTTCTGATTGTTTTGCCAAAGGATTAAGGAGACGATTGATTTATTATGAGTAGATGCTTATCATGGGTGAATGCGAGATGGGACGGATGGATTGTGTCAACTATTTGGATGTTTTTGATGTTTTTGAAATGTTTTGAGGCTATTTTTGGTAATTTCAAGATGTTTTACAAATGTTTTTATTTTTAAGTTTTCTAATGTTTTTGGTGTTTTATGAGATTTTGACCAAGAACCTAACCTAAGGACTTATCCTAGGGGCCTTGGGGGCTGATCAAAGATTAGCCTTGACTATGTTATACACGCAGAGACCACGCAGTTCGACCGATACAAACTCGTTTATTAATGAGATATGAACAAATGGATTGCCAACTTATTTTGACGGACTCCTAAAGCGTTGACCTAATATGTCTTGGGTGCACATTGATGATGGCCTTTCCTACATTCAAGCTCAAAGATGACATATTTCATCAAGACGACTCTATTTTTTCACTTTTATGACTTTTGACCTATTTTTCTGGATTTTTTCAAGGATTTTACAAATATTTTTGGATTTTGAAGGATTTTATTAATGTTTTTTGATTTTTTGATTTTAGGAAGATTTCAAGGATATACATGAATCTGATCCAACGTATGTATAAGAACATGCCCCTAGCATAAGGCAATAGACTACCTCAATATAAGCAGGACAAATTGACCTTAGGGATATGCCAAGTAGTACTAGGGTGGAACATGATACAAACACAAGATCAAGCTATGATGCAGACGTGAATGGGTGAATGGAAGAGTCAATGGAGTATGATGGGTGATACAAAACAAGTAGTACAGATCATGGTGGATGGAAAGTGCTTATTTACACAAGATGTCAGATTGTCATGTTTTCATTAAGTTACCTACCCAAAGCACCACCAAAGTGGTTTTCACTAGAGGACAATTTTTATCTTTACTATTTTCAATCCTTTTTCTGATTTTTTTTTGGATTTTTATATATTTTTGATATTTTTTGTATTTTTGGATTTATACCTTAAAAGCTTAGGCATAAAACTTTTTAAGATGAAAGCTATTGATAGGCTCTTGTAGAGGCTCACCCTTGGGTGTTGTTACCTGATATGCCCTAGATTTATAGCTTGCGATGATGACAAAAGGTCCCAGCCAGTTGGGTTCAAACTTTCCCTTACTATCTAGATTCAACACATTTTTCTTATTTTCTTTCATCACAAGCTCGCCGACTTGAAATGACCGGTTCTAGATCTTCTTGTTGTAGCTCCTCTTAAGACGGTTCTGGTAAACTTGCAAGTGGTTCAAAGCATCCATGCACTGCTCATCCAATAGTTCCATCTCGTTTAATCGAGATTGTAGACACGAAAAATATATAGATTGATCTTATACACTTGATCATGATCTTACTAACACCAGTTCATCTTGAATCATCTCCTTTACTAATCAATTTAATTGAATAATCTTTATTTGATTAAATTCATCATATTTCCTCTCTTAATTAAATAAATCAAATTTATCTGATTAAGTCATCTACTTCTATTAATTAAATAAAACATTTTGTTTAATTAATCCTATAGTCCTTTTAATTAAATAATTCACTTTATTTAATTAATCTCTAAAGTCATCTCCTTTAAATTAAATAAATTAATCCTTATTTGATTTAATATAACACCACCCTCTTTAATTAAATAAATCAAAATTTATTTAATTAAATCCAATTTCATATTCCTCTCAACTTTGATTTAAATTAATCCAAAAATCTAAGTCAAATTGTCAAATCAGCTAATCTCTTCTTAAATTAATCAAAACTTGATTAATCCTAATCCTAATCCATCAAATCCTCTAGATTTTGCAACTTGCACAATAAATAATTTTATTTGATTTATTAATTCTTCTATTTTCTCTCAACTTGGCATCAATAAGGGAATATTCCTCAAATTCAAAAATCCCTCCAAAAGGGATGAGTACATCCAACAAGGTATTGAAGGCCTCTTACATTTCCTTTGCCTTGATCCAAATGGCATTTGCTCCATTCTTCTCTCCCTCCAACTTGTCAATTCATAAATTTCAAATTCCACCTAACCATATTTATGTGCACATTCATCAAAATGTGCACATTCCTCCTCCAATCACATGTTGAGAGATGGCCTCTTCCTATTGGTTGGTCTTTTGTTCCACATTCATCCATTTTGCCTCTTTCTCCATCATTTTCTTCTATAAATAGAGATTTTCTCTATTGATTTGGGATCCATCAATGAAGAGCACAATCACTATAGGCATTTAGCATTTGAGTTTATAGAAATTTCATATTTTGCAATCAATCTAGCTATGTTATTGACAAATTTCATCAAAGAAGAAAAATCATCACCAAATATCATCACTTTACATCAAGGAATTGGGAAAGGGGCCATTTTCCACAACAAAATGGTACCAATTCCCCATTGGATTGAGAGTTTGTTCATTAGAATAGGATCTAATAGCTTTTATTATTGTGTTCTTCATCTTATTTCCTATTTTTATGCTTCAAAATAATTTCATGGGGAATGTTGATCTAACTTGCATAATGAGCTAATTATATGTTTGTTCTCTTGTGTTTGTGCAGGTATAGGCTTGCCATTCACATTTTGGCACTAGAGGGATGGCGAATCTCGAGAAAATTAACATGTTTTTCCAAAAATTCAATGTTTTTTTGCTAAGTTTTGTGTCTATGGGATACTACATCACTATTAGTCCAACAGTGCTATATTGTGTCACTTTCAAACTCTAAACTACATCACCGAAGTCTTCCCACCCAAAAAATTTAAATTTTAAACCGTGACATCAGCCTCCAAATTTCAAACTTCACCACTGGTTGAAATTGTGCTACAATCGCACTCACTACTTTTGTGCAGAGCATCGCTCTCAGTCTCCAGTGGTGCTACATTGCATTGTTGAATTCCTCAAACTACGCTGAATATATAAATTGCACCGCTGAAGTAGGGTAAATGGAAGTTTTCATATTATTTTTAGCATGCACTTTTTCACGTTGGTTGTTTATGACTTCTAACTGGTTTTTGGCCTCTATTTTTGCAGTATTAACCAGTTTTTGTAGGTTGGCATGATTCAAAGTGAAGAAAGAAAATGAAGAACAAAATTTCTTTATGACATTATCATCTCATTGTATCAAGTGTTTTTAAACACTTTAGGGAGAAATTATAATCCCTTTTCTAAGGATTTGTCATCTTCTTGCTTTTTAGGACTCAATAAATTTTGTTTGGGCTTAAAAAGAAGAAAACAAAGGGATTAAAAAGAACCATAGTCAAACTTACTAGATTTGGTTTTGGGCTTACCAAATGAACAAAAAAATATCATACTTAAAAATTGGTTCTTAAAAATAATTCATATCATTGCTTTGTGGTTTAAAATGAACATGTGTACTCTTTGTTTTGTAATCTTTTACACAAAGTGATATCATTTAGAAAAGGTGTATGCACTTCACTCATACTTTATAAGCGATCTTGAAAATCAAAAGGATTTTTTGTGATATTAAGTTGTGTAAGTGATTACCTCCACACTTCAATTTGGGTCTTAAAATTTGAATAAAACATGCAAGTGTGAAGAAAAGGCATTGTGTGTGCTCCCGCCTAAATGCATTAGGTGGTCAAACTACAAATGCACTCCTTCACTATTATCCACCTTTAGAGAGACTTCCTTGGTTGGAAAAAGTACTCACCCCAAGGGGAGGACTCAAACCGATAACAAGCTAAATGCCAAGCTAATCCCAACCGGTATACAAATTCGAATGTTGAGGAAATCTCATCATTATAGAAGCTCCTATAGACAATAAAGTGATACTCTTTATATGATTTTATCTTGCCTCTCGTGTGGCCTTTTGAACAAGTGCCTTGATTATGAACCAATTTCTGTAGAAGCCAAAATCCCTATCTATTTATTGGTGCAAGAACGATCATTTTGAAGCCACCTCACATTCTTACAACTCTTAGTAGAGATGAGAAGTATGCCATGGGATTTTCATGGGTTCTGATGCTTAGCTGACCCAAGAAGTGTGTGCCATGGAGGGGAGCTAGTGTGGTCAAGCATCTTATCATCTACTAAGAGTAAGCATAGCTCGATTTATCTAAGTGGGAATCCAAAAAATATTGTCTCATTTTATCCTAGGTTTGTACATCATTTTGGCATCAAAACACCTTACTTGGATCTAAAAAACTTGAAAACAAACATTCAACCATAATCCTCAAAATTTCAAACCCTTTAGGAGGAGAAAATATCTTTGAAAAAATCCAAGTGCTATTGCTTGCCCTACAGATTTCATCCTTAGAGTCTTCTAAGTATTCAGATTTATATCACAATTTTCTCTTACTAAAGTCGTCATTAGGAAACTATTGCCTTGATTTCCTTGATTTCCATATAATGGACCTTGTGGGATGAGAAGTTAGGACATTATACATTCTAGTTTGAAAAGCATAATCAAGAATTGTTTGTGGTAAAAATAAGTCATTAAGAAAAGCTAAGAAACAATTGAACCTCATATGTGCTTGATCCCATGATTTCCTGAAAGGTCAAAATTCAAAAACCAATTCATCTCAAGATCCTTAGTCTAAAAGCTTGTGAGGAACATCTTTCAAGACTTCATGAAGTTAGAGAAAGGTTGGTCTATAATTTTTACAAGAAAGCTTCAAAGAATAATCCTAATTTTTACAAATTCTATTGCCAGCAAAATCCAAGTCTCGTTCAAATGTTTGAATTTCTCACATAGGAAGTACAAGCATGTTCTTCAATACTGAGGGCTTGTAGAAAGGAGTCTTATCTAGGTCTAATCTAGGATCAAAATCAACATTCTCACCCATCCTTCAAATGTCAATCAAATCTCATCCCACCAACAACTCTTCAAATCTTGAAAAAAATTAAATCATTCTAGAATTTTGGAAAATCCTTTAAATAAAATAAAAAATTATCTTTTTTTGACTAAGTATGTGTTGGTGAATCCTTCTCCATCTTATTAGTTAAATTATCAATCCTTGTGAATAAATTTATTCCAAGATAAACATCCAACCTCTTGGGATTTATGCGGTCATTATCCAAATCCAAATCCAAAACAAATCAAATCAAGAATCCAAGCAAATCTAAAAGTCCTAAAGTCTAGTATCCCTTCAAGATTCTCAAGAGTTTAATCATTCACACCATCCACCCTTCATCTGTCTCATCACCATCCTTTGATCCAAGTGAGAAAACTTGTTTTTGCTTCTTTGGGCCTAAAAGTTGATCCTTCTTTTATGGTGCAAACTCGATCTCAATACAAGAATAACATGGAAGCCAATAAGGAAACATCTACTTCAAGTGACCTAAGTCAAACCACACCCGAAATCAATCCCATGGGATCTAGCAACCCCCCACTCAATTTTCCTCCATTATTACAAGATCCTCAAGAGGAAATTCAAGTGGAAGACATCACCAATAATTTCTTAGGGATGACACAAGAAGAAATCATTGAAATGGTCCAAAGTATTGAGACTCGCGAAATTCTTAATACTATGATGAGGTTTAATCCTTCTGAATATATGCTAGAGTTGGAAAAGAAGGGGCTAAACTCCCTTCTAATTTTGACGTAGACTCCATTGTGGAGAAATCCCTTGGGATCATGCCCTTGACCTCATCCACACTTCCATTTCAAAACATCACCCAAAGCATCCCATAAATAACATCATCCATTGCTCCAACTCAACCAATTGTCATCAAGGGGAGCTCATTACTTCATACTCTTTGAACACCCCCTTGTGAACAACCAAGGTTTGGATGCAAATACCATATTGGGTGAATCTGTTCCATTAAATCCATTACAACCATATGTTCTTCTCACACTTCATGATCCCACCAATCCATCCTCTTTTTATGCAACATCGACATATCCCGTCAACACACAAACCTCTCTCCCCATGACCTCACAAGGAGACGGTGGATTATTTGGACCAGGGAGAATCTTCAATCCCTCATCACCATCATCATTTTCTCAAGGGCACACACCACCCATTCTTCCTTTGCTTACCTCGCTTACATCAACACCCATACCAATCCTTGGTTTAGGGAAATCCCCTTTACTTATCCAAAATTAACCAACCCAAATCAGCACACCAAGCATATCAAATCCTCCAAGCATGCCACCACTATCATAAAAATTGGTGGCAACAATCCAATTATCTCAAGCTACCATCAGACCATCCACGACACCACAAGTGTCTCAGAACATGGTCTCCTAAGGACCTAGCTCTTCCATTATACCATCCACCTCACAACCCATCGTCATCACTTCAATGCCCCAACAACCACCCCAAAAAAGTCTCATCACACCATCTCACACCATCCTGAATCCCCTACCTTTGCCACCAAATCCAAATTTAGCTAATCAATATAGCATCACTTTGCAAGCAACATAGAAAGCCTACCAAAAGGCACTCCAAGAATTCCAAACCTCGCAAACTACACAAGCCACTCAGCAAGCACAAATGCAACAGGCCACACAACAAGCTCAACAGGTTGCTCAAGCACAAGCACAAGAATTTATACAACAGCAACAAGACCAAGCACAAGCAAAATATTTATTACAACAACAACAATCCATGCAAGCCACTCAAGCCGCTCAAGCCGCTCAAGCCGCCTAGGTTGCACAAATAGCCCAACAAGCATAGGCTTAGGCTCAAGCTCAATATCAAGCTCAGAAAGCACAAGTGCAATCCTAGCATCAAGCACAACAAGACTTATTACAACAATAGGCTTACCAGAAATCCTTATAGAAATACCAAGCACAATAGCAAACAGTGCAACAACAAGCAACTCAACAGCAAGACCAATAACAAGTGTTGTTGGCACAACAAAAACAACAAGCATTGTTGGTACAGCAGCAGCAAAAATACCAACATCAAGCTTTATTGGTACAACAACAACTACAAGCATATCAACAAGTGTTGGTTGCACAACAATATCTCACTAATGCACCACCCAATCCACAAGTTGCCACACCCACCATCCAAATCAATGTTCCAGACCAGAAAATATTCATTTCACCACCCGACCCACAAAGTGATCTATTTTCCCAAATCAAGAATCTATCACAACAGGTGTCGGATATCCAATCAAGGAAGACCCCTAAATCACAAGGGAATCTATGCCCTTATCTATTTGAAAAGAGCATTGTGATGAATCCATTCCCACAAGGCTTCGAAATCCCAAAAATTGACAAGTATCACAGACTCTGAAACCTTGAAGATCACATCAAGGAATTCCACATGCATTGCATGGAATATTACTCCTATCTAATGAGGTTCTTTCTAAAGAGTCTAGCTAGCCTAGCCATGGAATGGTTCTCCTAACTTCCTATAATGATCAAACAATTCCAATAAATTGTAGATGTGTTCATGCAAAATTATGCATTCAACATGGGCATGGACATAAGCTTGGAAGAACTATCTAGTCTCAAGCACAACAAAGGAGAATAATTTACATCTTTCTTACAATGCTAGGGATCCAAAGCTAACAGAAGCAAATGGGTCTTGCCAAAGGAACAACAAGCTGGTACTATCATTACAAATCTTCAAGGAACTTTGGCCTTCCATCTCAAAGTCTAGTGCATCACTTCCTATGACCAACTCATCCCTAAAGCTCTCAACATCGAAAGAGCTCTCATCACATAAGAGACAACACCTTCTTATGCCCCTCAACAAGTTACAATGACAAACCACAAACATGGGTGAAAAACAAGAATTTCACCAATGACGGTGTCATTGATGCTAAGGTTGTGATCAATGCTCCAAAGCCAAAAATGCAATAACAAACATATCAAAAAACTCAGAATAATGCCCTAAATGTCCCCTGACCAAATACATCTCATCATTAAAACAACACCCCGTCAATCAATAACTTCAATGACCAAAGTCGCCCATCCACAAGAAACCGATATCCCCCAAAGAAAACATTCATATTGCTTTGAGAATTGATTGAATATATCATGAAGTGACTCATTGATGCCCAAATCACCATGCTCCCCATCATTGATAATTACCAGGAACCCCAAGTCAAGCCACCTTGGTATAACAAAAACTATCTATGTGATTTCCATAAAATCAAGGGACACACAACAACCAGTTGCATGAGACTCAAGAACTTGGTCCAAGATCTCATTGAAAACAAGACTATCAAAGTTGAGGAACTGGTTGGAAATCAAGACCTAAAGATATACAAAAATCTGATGTCAGATCATGACAAGTCAAACAAAAAAAACAAAGGACTGAAGTATGGCAATGTTAACCATGCCTATGAACATGTTGTCGCATCCTTAGATGAATTGGTAAGTGTTGTACATATTCTCGGGTCCAATGCTGAGTGTGGTGTCACCACATGAGGTGGCAGAATTATTATTCCTGGACTGTCCACATAATCCAGAGCACCCGCTACAAATTCAAGCTTAATCCCTAGTGGCTCAAACGTCTTGGAACAACTCAAGAGGAACCCCACTCAAATCTCCATCATGGAGTTGATGAAAAATTTTCCTACGCATAGGGAGGTTTTAGAAAGGGCCCTTGTCAAGTCTTCTATACCCACAAACCTTGATGCAGATCAATTTCAAGATATGGTCAGAAACATTACCACACCAAATCTCCTCATGTTTACTTATCAAGACTTCCCTGCTCATCCATCTCATAATCATGCACTTCATCTTGAGGTCTTTGTCCTTAAGAACAAAGTAAAAAGGGTCTTGGTGGATGGGGGTGTAGGACTAAACATCTGTTCTCTCAAGCTCATAAAGAATCTGGGATTCTCCTAGGACTCCATAGAAAAAGGTAAGGGCATCACAATCAAAGCTTATGATGACCAAGAAAGGGTGTCTCAAGGCACTATCCAACTCCCCATTCAAGTAGGGCTAGTCATTATGGAAACCACCTGCCAGGTCCTTGACCTTGATTTGCCTTGTAACATCCTCATGGGATGTCCATGGATCTATGGGATGCAAGCACTTGCATTGACCTTCCATCAGTGCGTAAAGTTACCATATCAAAATCAAGAGGTCACCATCCACGATGATCCCGAGGCCTTTGCTTACTGCAAAATATTGGAAGCAAAATACTATAAAATCCCCCAAGTCCCAAAGAATGATGGTCCTTCAACTTCGTATGTAGAACTAGTTGTGTGCAGGTGTTTTAAGTAAGTCTATGGTGTAAAACTAAACGACATGAAAAAAAAGAAAAACATGAACAACACCTCGGATTAGGCCTAAGTTGAACTTGAAAAAATACAAGAAAAGGAATGATGTTATCTTGTCCAAGTTGATCGGTTGGTTGGCCCTATTGATTGTTCGATTTGTGTGCTCCTAGACCGATTTTAGCATGATGGATGGTAAACGCTTGATTTGGATGCAAGGATGGTTGTGTTGATTGAATATTGAGATGGATTGTGAGAGATTGCAATAGAATGCTTAGGTTTCTTTGATGAATTTGAATGGTAGTGATTAAGGTTGGAAAATGGCTAAGTGTTAGTCATTTAGCAAGGGAGAGTACTGAATGGTCTAGATTCATTCTTGGGATAAGATTAAGGGTGGAGATCAAAGGGTTGACTAAAGGAATTAAAAAATCCTTTTCAATATGAATGGGGAAGATAAAGGAATTTAATATTCCTTGGGAGATGGGAGAGGAATTAAAAATTCCTCAAAAGGACTTTTTCAAAACAAGAAGGAATTAAAAATTCATGGGGGGATGGGGAGAGTTGACTAAAGGGTTTATTAGACTAGTTAATCAATTATTAGGTGAAGGTTAGGTGGCTAATGAGGATTAGGTGCCAACTCAAAAAAGTTGGAGGATGTGACACATCCGAATCATGGATTAGGAATGTGCACATCCCTAATGATGGGACTAGGAGATGAATTAGGATTAAGTGTGGATGGGACATAAAGGGAATTAAATAAGTGGGTTATTTATTTAATTCTTTGAAGAAAGAAGTGAAAGGTAAGGCATTTAATTATTTAGCTAAATACCTTAGGGATTTAGAATAATTTAGGGGTATTAATTAAATAATAGTAATATTACTTAATTAATGTGGGTAAGAGGATATTTAGATGGAAAGGGGAAATCTAACTAAATATAAGTGGTCAAATTTAGATTTCTACATTTTGCCTCTTTGAGATGGTTTTATGAAGTAGCATCATTTCAAAGAAGATGATTGGATTGGGAAAGATGCTCCAATTATTAAAAGGAGTGACTAGGAGGAAAGATTATGAGAGTGAAGATGAATATTAGGGATTGAGGATGCCCCCTCGAGAGGACATGCAAGTTGAAGAGAATGTGGGTGTGCTCTCAAAATGGATGAGAGGATGCAAGGGTAGATGCGGAAGATGATACAAAGTGATGGATAAGAGAGTATGATAAGTGATAAGAGATTGGGAAAGGAAGATGAGAAGAAATAAAGCATGAATGGATTCAAGGACAATACGATGTTGCCCCTATCAAGCTACAAGCTAGGATGGACTGATGATGGATGGAGTGTTGTTGATGAGGGAATGATATATCTTGAAACAACACAAGGATAGGGAAGGATACATCCCAATGATGATGATGAGAGTGTTGTTTATGAGGGGAGGATACATCACAAAATAATAGGAAAGAATACATCTCGATGATGATGATGAGAGTGTTGTTGACAAGGGAAGGATACATCCTGATGATGATTGGGTCAAGGCTTGTAGCAAGGCTGGGAACAAGACCAAGGATGTGATTAGATGATTTGTTCTAGATTGTATGGATTAGGATTGGATGGAGATGTGAGATTATTAAAATTCATGAAGATGGAGGGAAAGATGCTTAGATTAAAATATATATATTATCCTAAGAAGATGGATGAAAATATTATTAGAATAAAAACTCTATATTATCCTAAGTAGATTGAAGAGATGATGAAAGCAAGTAGGATGGATAGATGAGGGAGGGTGGTGAAGAATGAATGGATTAGAAGGATGTAGGATAAATGGATGGGGTGGTGTGGATAGATGAATGGATAGAAACCAAATCAAGCAAGTTAATTATCATGTGTTATGCTGCCATGTAATGAGAACTTAATCTGATATAGCACAAGACACAAGATGTCAGGGTATGAGGAACCAAGGTAGATATGCATCTATTGCATGGAACAAACACAACAGACAAGAAGGCTATCCCAACACCCCAAAGTCACAAGGACTTTGGTCAGGCTAGGTATTAGGATAATCACAAGCACAAAGGATGCCCTAGCATAACACAAAACCATAAGGAACATGGTGGGTACTACATGGGACAACCAAGGAGATAGAAACAAAAAAAAGATCAAGATACACCCCTTTGTTGACTAGTCAAAGAACACCATGATAAAATGGATCATGAAGACCCTAACGAGGTATAATATGAAGCTCAAATGATAAACAAAATGTCAAAACCATCAAAAGATCGCAATCAAATTTCAAATGTCCTTTACCACAAGATCAAAAGGATGGATGGGATTGATGAGGTCTGCCAGGAAGGATGCATCTTGTTGAGACCAAAGATGGAGGAAAAGCTAAAGGATCAACATGTTGCATGATATTTGAAACCGATTGAACCTCATGATACGAGTGACCTTTGTTTGTGAATACTAGCTAGGATAGGGATTTACTTGATGACACGTCAAGATGAAAAGATGAAAAAATGACAAGACGATAAGACAAAAAAATGATTACACAAGACCCTAAAGGCCTAGGGGACACAAGACCAACACACCCTAAAGAGCTAGGGGACACAAGAGCAACACACCCTAAAAACCTAGAGGACACAAGACCAACACACCCTAAAGACCTAGGGGCTCGAGGGTTGATCAAAGATCAACCTTGCCTACGTGAAAGTGTAAAGCCCTCATAGTTCGAAAAGTGACCATGGATAAAATCAAAAAGAGGACAATGTGAACCATGATAAAGGAAAAAGACGGATGGAAAAAATCCCTAGGGGGAAGATCAAATGATCAACCTTATGTACGTGAAAGTGCAGGGGCCACGTAGTTCGACACAAGGCCAAGGATAGACAAGGGACAAGGAATGATGAGATGACCATGATAAATGGATAAAAGGTTGGAGCCTATATGATGAGCGAGGATAGGCCATGTGGATGGGATGGTCAATATCTCTAAGATGTGGATTAATATGAAGATCAGGGATGGGATAGTTATCCATATCATTAGAAGATGAATTGGGAGGATGAGATGATGGATAGATGAGTGATGAAAAGTGATAAGATATTAGGAAGATGTAGGAAATAGACAGGAGTGATGAGAGTGAGATAGAATACCATTGGATTGCATGAGGGTAGCCTATAGATAGATACCCATGATGAGGGATTATGAGATGGAATGAAAATAGAGATAGAGGGATGGATAGATAAAGATAGGGAGATGGAAAGATGTTAGGATGGATGGATAGAGGGATAAGGACTTGGATATATGGAATGGATTACTGGATGGATAAATGCATAGGGAGAGACAAATGAAAAGATGAAAAAGGACTAGTGAATGGGTGGATAGGGAGATAAGGATTTGGAAGATGGAAGGGATTGTTTGGATGGGTAGGGAGATAAGGATGGGGAGATGGAAGGGATTTTTGGATGGGAGGATGATGTCTCCAAGGACTATTTCACAAAGATGGAGATGCCCTGGTCTAGATATGTCATGTATGATGAGGCAAGAGGGATGGAAGATAGAAGGATGGAGAAATAAAGGAGTGAATGGATATGGATCATAATAGGATGGGTGGACAAGTAAGATAGATGGATGTGGATAGGATGCATGGATAAGGAAGGTGGATGGATGGGGATAGGAATATGATAGTGTATGGATGAGGGGAATGTATACCAAGAGGTTTCCAAAGCATGTATATATGTTTTCCCCTATCTAGGTCAAGATCACAAGGAATATGGAGCGATAGGATACAAATGGGATATGATGGGTAGGATGCGGAAAATAGGTGGGTGTAGGAGATGGAGAAAGGGGATGCATAGACGGAAGTTGCCCCCAATTATGGAAGTAAATTGAATGGGGGATTTACACATGACATATGTTTACTAGGTTTTTATCATGGTACTTATCCAAGGTGCTTGTTTGCTAAGTTTTCACCATTGGATAGATTATTTCTCTTTACTAGTTTTTGGATTTTTTTATTTTTTGACTTCTAATTTTTTTTGTATTTTTGATAGTTTGTTGACTTTTTTTGGATTTTTTGGCTAGTAAGCGGGTGGAGATGAATGAAGAGAGGAATATGGATAAATTAGTTTGGAAGACCTATAATAAGGGGATGGATGAAGGACTCAAGCATCAGGTTCCATATGAGGTAATAAGAGCCCATGTGTAAATCAACTATCAGATGTTGGTACAACCTTATTAGAATGGATGGATTATGTAAGAGGATGGATTAAAGGGATTTGATGGGGGAGATATGGGGGATAGTGGATGGCATGTTGGAAAGTGTATGAATGGAATGATGGAGTGGATGTGTGATGGGGGAATGTGTTCAAGACCAACATTGGCACATGTGGTGGGGGATGCAAAAGGATAGGGGGATGAATGGATGGAGAGTGTGGGGATAATGGAGTAGTTGGGTTAGTGAACTTTGGGACATAGGGACCCAAAATAGATTTAGGAGATGGAGGATGTGAATTATTTTTTAGTGGAATAGAAACTTTGGATGTCATTATGGATTTTTCATTTGAAGACATTGCATCTTTTTTCTTTGGGATCCACATGGTTTTGATTTTTTCTTTGGTGGGCCTTTGTGGCCTTTTGGATGGATTTGGATTTTGGTTTATATTTTTCTTTTCTTCAACATGTATTTTTAAGAGGACATGGGGAACTTTAGATTCATGTGGATGTTTGGATTTGTGCATTTTTTCTTTGGCATCCAAAGTGCTTTTAATAGCAATGGGATGGGTATGAGGTGATGGATGATGTGGAGACGGCATGGATGGAGTGATAGAGGTAAGATTTTGATGATTATGTGTGGATGGAGGATATGAGATAGCATACATGGAGGGGTGCCTTTGTTGGTCCTGATAAAGGATTATGAATTTAGGATTCTTATGATGTGTGCTAGGTATAGGTGATGGATAAATGAGAGGATGAGGAGGATAAGATGGAGGAGGTGATTTTGGAATATAAACGCCCAAGATGGACTCTGTATATGGAGGATGTGTGATGGTGGATAGAGGGACATAAGGACCCAAAATAGATGCAATAGATGGAGGATGGGTGATGGTGGATGGAGGGACATAAGGACCCAAAATGGATTTGGAGGAGGAAGGAGGAAAATGGATAGTTGTTTTGAGGTAATATGATGGGGGAGGGGGGATAGAAACAAATTTTTTGATGGAGTGATGGGAAGTACCTCTTATGCCTTTGGTAGAGGCTCGCTTGGGATGCATGGAGGTTGTACCAACATCTTGGGATTGTGATTCTTGGGAGATATATCCAAGGCCTTGTACACCTGGATGTTCTTTGATGTGGATGGGCTCTAAAATACCTTTCTCATGAATGTCTAAAACTTTTCCTTGATAGTTCATGTTCTTGAGCATGTGATCTATGGTGGGATGCTTATTCTTTTGGAAGCATGATACGAGTTAATTAGCAGTTGGAACAGGAAGGGTGGTGCATAGATTTTTTTTTCTTTTGTAAGAAGACCACCATGGATGAGTATGATGATACCAAGGTGATATAAAAGTAGTGTTGGGGTGATAGATCTAGGTGGTGATGAAGGATCATGAGATGGATATGATAGGGTGGAAGCATCCTGATTGGGGGTGAGTGACAAGGGCTCATGATATGGAGTGATTGGATCTTGAATGCAAAGGGGATCATGGGATGGAACAAATGACCTAGTGTGATCTTGAGATGGGGTGGATGGTATGGTAGGATCATGACTTGGTTGAGGATATGGGTCATGAGATGAAATGGATGGAGGGATATGATATTGAGATGGAGTAGATAGGATTGTAGGACCTTGACTTGGGGGAGGGGATATGTTTGTATGTTTTGGATTAAGCTCTTGGCATGACTCATCTTGTGTAGGGTCCATGACGAGGGAGGAGTGTTAGAGAGACTCCTCAACTGTGGAAGATAAGAGGATGGAGGATTTGTGAATGTCATGGGATTGGAGGGTGATGGTACTAGGACTAGGGAGAGTGGGTTGGATTTGGTTGTCCTCACTGGTTTCATTAGTTCCAAGAGTAGAAGATGGAGATTCAATGGGTTTGATAGTTTCAATTGTTTCGATGGTGTTAGAAATGGTAATGGGAGTGATATGTGTAGAATGGAGGAGGGCCTCATCACTAGTGACCGAATGTGATAGAGAGGGATGGCATGGTTCCAAAACATCAAGATGTGGATTTGGGGATGTCTCTTATGTCATGAGTCCTTGGATGACATTTGGAAGGAGATATTTGGTCATTGTAGGTTTAGGTGGGGGTTATGGGAATGGATGGAGGATGATGGATGGGTGGAGGACCAGGATTAGGGATTGGTGGATTAGGATTAGTTAAGTGGATGGAATTGGATGGAGGACTAGGAGTAGGTGGAGGACTAGTATTAGAGACTGGTGGATTATGATTGGATGGAGGACTAAGGTATGATGAATTGGGGGGAGGATTATGATATAATGCACTGAAGGGGAGAGTGACATGGGAGGATTTGGATGCTAAATTAGGTTGGGAAGATTGGGATGGTGGATTATAATAGGAATATTGGGATGGTCTATTAAGATAGGAGGGTGTGGTGGTTGAATTAGGATGGGAAGATTGAGATGATGGATTAGGATATGAGGACGTGGGTGCTGGATTTGAGTAGGAAGATTTGGATGTTGGATTAGGACGGGAATATTGGGATGGTGGATTAGGATAAGAGAACATGGGTGATGTATTTTTGTAGGAGGATATGGGTGGAGGATTAGGATAAGAACTTGATATGGTGGATTATGATAGGAAGGTGTAGCTGTTCGATTAGGATGGGAAGATTTTGATGTGGGATTAAGGTAGACATATTGTGATGGTTGATGATGATAAGGATAGGATTATGGGGATGGTGGATTAATATATGAGGATGTGGATGTTGAATAGGAGAGAGATGTAGAGGGAGGACATGATGGATATGTCGATGGTGAGAGTGTTGGATATCCATTGTCAAGGGTAGCGTAAGGACTATTATTAGATGTGGACGAAGACATGGGGGATAGTTTGGAGGAATGGATGGACTTGGAGAGGGGATTGGAAGAAGCTTGATAGCAATGAAAACATCAAGGGGATCTATATTATACTCATCTTGATCAAAAATAATTTTTTTATCGTTATCAACGTAGTTGGGATTCCCCTTGACTACTATTATTGGTTGTACTGGAGGAGGATAAAGATTCATGATGTTAGATGAAAGGGAGACAGATCAAGGAGATGGAAATAGATGATTAGAAGGATAGAATAGACTATGAAAGATAAATAGGATGGATTGGAAGATGATGGAAGAAGATATAGGTGGACTAAAGCTCAAGTTGGGATTCAGGTTAAGCTAAGATTGGGATTGGATTAGATCTCATATTAGAATTGGATTGGAGCTCAGATTAGGACTAGATTGAAGATCATACTATGGTCTGAAAATTCTAGGAGTGACAAGATTGAGAAAAATCAAAAATCAAAAATTTCAATTTTTTTTGGTTTTTTCTATCGTGGTAAATCATGTTTTCAGAGGTCTTCAAAGAAGAATTTATGGTTGAAACTTGCATCGAGGTCCCTAAAATTGGTCAATTCAAGGCACCCTATCTTAGGGATTGAATTATTAATCATGGAGACCTTTCCAACGGTGTAAATGATTTTGAATTTTGAGCACCGAGTAGAAAGTTATGACTCCAACAAGTTGGGGTAAATAAATTCCTTTTTTTTTTAAATTGGATGGTTTGGGGATGAATAGGAAGTGGAGAAATGATTGGATTATGATTTTGGACTGAGGAAGATTTGGGCTAATTGTGGCATGAAGGATTGACCCTTTGTATTTTGTATGGGAAGCGAATTCGGTGGAAGAAGCGGATTTGATCGAAGAAGCGGATTTGGTCGAAGAAGCAGATTTGTTCGTCCATAGAAGCAGAATCACCCCTAAAGGAAAATTCACCCAATCAAAGATGCAGAATCACCCCTAGAGGCAAATTTTTCTGAAACAACATGTAGACTCACCCAACCAAGGGATCAGAATCGCCTGTCCAAGCAAATATGCCTAAAACTATATGCAAAATCGCCTATCCAACAAGCAAAAATGCCTATTTTAGTAGATTCACCTAATCACAACATGCATAATCACCTATTTTAGCAGATTTAACTAATCACAGCATGCATAATCACCTTTTTTAGTAGATTTGCCTAATCACAACATGCAAAATCACCTATTTTAGTAGATTCATCTAAACAGAGCATGCATAATCGCCTGTTTTAGCTTATTCGCCTAATCAAAGCATGCATAATCACCTATTTTACCAGATTCACCTAAATAGAGCATGCAAAATTGCCTATTTTAGTAGATTCACCTAATCAAAGCATGAAAAATCACCTATTTTAGCAGATTTGCCTAAACAAAGCATGCAAAATCGTCTGTTTTAGCATATTCGCCTAAACAGAGCATGCAACATCACTTATTTTAGCAGATTCGCCTAAACAAAGCATGTAAAATCACATTTTTGAGGAGATTCACTTGAAGAGGAGTCAAATTCACTCAAGTAGAAGGTAAATTCGCCCGTGTGCAGGGAACAGGAAAATTTGCTAAGAGAAATGTCAAACAGGATTGGAATGGGAAAGTAGAATCACCCCTGTGAGAAGTAAAGGGGGGACTATGGAAAAGATAATAAACATGAAAAATAGTAGATAGAAGGCTGGAATGACTCGACTGAAAAGAAAAGAAGGAAACATGATCTTAAGACTAGTGATAAGGATGTCTACCTAGGCTGAACAAGACTATCTCGTGAGTCCTCGATATACGCACAATACATGGGGCACAACTATGAACAACAACCCATCTACAAGCGTGAGTCAGGAGCCCTAGTGAGGTACTAGAAACTTAAACCAAATCCTCACATTTTATTTAGGTATCACCCTAGCTTCGATGCTCCGCCAGACATGATGTGACTGGATTGAGGTACAACTTTCACTCTCCCCCTTTATATACCCCACCTGTAATGTGTGGTTGGAATCATCCTCCAGGTAATGAAATCCCAGGTAGGTCCCACTAAAGGAAGAAGATGCTAGATTCTTTGGCTAGTCCCCAGAATCGCACGAAGTGCAAGGGGAGAGCTTAGACACACTAGCACCTCCTAGGATGACTCAACTGAACAAGAGTGAACTATGATATCTCTTCACCCAAGATCGCCAAATGGTGCAAGGGGATTAGATACATCGACAACCCACTCTCAAGCATAGTAAGAAGTTAATTGACCCTTTAATTAGAGCTATGTGTGTCTAGCTAGTGTGAAAAATAATAGATAGATTACCTAAAGGTGTTGGATTGATCATTCTATAGAAGGTGCATTAGTAGTTTTAGACCTCTGATCTTGGACGAATGAGAAACAAATGCACAAATTGTTAGATGGAAGCAAGGACACTCACAAATAGCTTAGCTAGCAAATTAGTACCCAAACATGAAAGCAAAATGACATAGAAAATGGAAGATTAGGGTTTCAAATTCACCTCAGATTCGCTTCTATGTGAGGCAAGTTTTCCCCTCTATTTGTATATATAGATTCACCTGCTTTGGAGTGCAAAAATGTCTATCCAAGTAGATTCGCCCTTGTAGAACAAGCAAATTCACCCCTTTTAGTATGTTCGCCCCTGCAGAATAGGCAGATTTGCCTCTTTTAGCAAGTTCACCCCTGCAGAACAAGCAGATTCACCTCTTTTAGAAGGTTTTCCCTATAGAATAGGTAGATTCACCACTTTTAGTAGGTTCACCCCTGTAGAATAGGCAAATTCACCTATTTTAGTAGATTCACTCTTGTGAGTAGGTAGGTTCGCCCCTTCAGAAAGGCAGGTTCACCCCTTTAGAGAGGCAGGTTTTCCCCTACAAGCAGGTTCACCCCTATACCAGATCAGGTTCACCTCTGAGTTCAGTTTTGCCTCTATAACTTAAATCTAAACCTACAAAAAGTTAAATAACAGAGGACGTGAAAGAATAGACCTATGACGTGGGTCCCATCAGGCATGCCAAAAATGTGTGTAGGTGTTTTAAGAAAGTCTAAAGTGAAAAACTAAACGAAATGCAAACAAACAAATACATGAACAACACCTCAGATTAGGCCTAAGTTGAAATTGAACAAAATACAAGAAAAGGAATGATGTTACCTTTTCCAAGCTGATCGGTTGGTTGGCCTTTTTGATTGTTAGATTTGTGTGCTCTTAGACCGATTTTGGTAGCATGACAGCTTGTAAACACTTGATTTGGATGCAACGATGGTTGTGTTGATTGAAGATTGAGATGGATTGTGAGAGATTATGATAGAATACTTAGGGTTCTTGGATGAATGTGAATGATAGTGATTAGGGTTGAAAAATGGATAAGTGTGTCATTTAGCAAGGGAAAGAGGAATGAATGGTCTAAGTTCATTCTCGAGAGAAGATCAAGGGTGGAGATCAAAGGGTTGACTAAAGGAATAAAAAATTCCTTTTTAATATGCATGAGGAAGATAAAGGAATTTAATATTCCTTGGTAGATGAGAGAGGAATTAAAAATTCCTCAAAAGGACTTTGACAAGACAAGAAGGAATTAAAAATTACTTGGGGGATGGGGAGAGTTGACTAAAGCGCTGATTAGACTAGCTAATCAATGATTAGGTGAAGGTTAGGTGGCTAATGAGGATTAGGGGCCAAATTGAAAAAGTTGGAGGATGTGACACATCCTAATCATGGATTAGAAATGTGCACATCCGTAATGATGGGACTAGGAGATGAATTAGGATTAAGTGTGGATGGAACATAAAGGGAATTAAATAACTGGGTTATTTATTTAATTCTTTGAAGAAAGAAGTGAAAGGTAAGGTATTTAATTATTTAACTAAATACCTTAGGGATTTATAAGACTTTAGGGGTATTAATTAAATAATGGTAGTATTACTTAATTAATGTGGGTAAGAGGATATTTAGATGAAAAGGGGAAATTTGACCAAATATAAGTGGTCAAATTTAGATGTCTACACTAGCTAGCATTGCCTCCACTTCTGGGACAAAGACACCCACCATTCCTGATATATCTGAAACCAAGGTCATTATCCAAGACAACGGGTGTGGGGATTACAAAATGAAGAAGGGAGTCTTCATGGTAGGGGAGTTACCGCAATCCCCTAGATCCCATGGAAAACCACAACCCGCCAATACAGCAGCTCAAACCTTCAGAGTGGATCCCTCTTGATTCAAAAGTTGGGGGAATCTAGGATGAGAAGTGGTGGATGAGAGAGACATCCCCTCTATCGAGATGAAATACTTGTACTGATCATTTCTATGGATGATGCTAACAGAGGACTTCAATTAATGTTGGGCATGGGCTATAATAGGAATGAAAGTCTTGGAAAAAACAACAATGGCTGATTGGAACCTATCATTATTGAGAAGTGCATGAAAAATATTAGCCTTGGATGTACCCCTCTAAGTATAACCATACGTGGCAGAATTTCCCTCGTTAAAGTAGTTAAAACTCCCCCTTAGCTATCAGCACCTGCCCTTCGTTTACTAGTATCTATAGGTCTACCCATAGATAATTTAACCTTTGACATAGCTGATTTCTGTAGTGATAGTGACGAGGATCCCATAACTGAATTTCCTATTATTTTTGAATATTCCTCCCTATTCATGATTAGAATCCTTTCTTTTGAGTCAAACCATCAAAGCTATGAAACAAACCTAGTCTATCCCCAACTCATCAATTACAACCAATGAGGACCGCCAATTCTGGACACATTCAAAACTGATGAGGCTCTCTTAGAATTCATGGGATTATGGGACTCAGTACCATATGGATATCACAAGGTAGGGTTTGACATCATACTATATACACAAGCCTATTATGGGGAAATGATTGAATCCTTTAGTCGCAAAAGCAAAAATTTAAGAATAATCTCTAGGTCTTTGAGTGAAAACCACATTGTGGCACTCTCTGACTCAAAATAGTAAAAATAAAGGATGCATCCAATGGTGAAAACCTCTCTGAGTCATTGGAGGATGAAGGATTAAATCTTCCTCTCAGTGCCATCCATCAAGAGAAGTCAACAGTTATGGTAGAAAAGTGAAATCCAATTAATCTAGGAATAGAAGAATTGACACGCATAATATTCTATGCTGAGTCACTTCTCATAGAAGAATAGTAACTTCTAGCTACATTCCTAAAAGAAAGAAAGGTGAACTTTGTGTGGACCTAAAAAAACATGCATGGTCTTGATCGTGAGGTTGTGGCTCACCACCTAGCTGTATATCCCAAAGCAAAACCATTTAGACAAAAGCTAAGGAAAATGCACCCCCAGATCGCACTATTGGTCAAAATGGAATTACAAAAACTTCTAGCTATGGGGTTCATACGGTCAATTGATTATCTAGAGTGGGTCTCAAACCTTGTACTAGTTTCAAATCCCATTGTGGGCATCCATATTTGTACTGATTTTAGAGACTTGAACAAAGTGTGTCCCAAGGATGATTTTCCACTTCCAAACATCGACATGATTGTGGATATGATGGTAAAAAATGAAATGCTATCATTAATGGGCAGATTCTTAGGCTACAATCAGATCATGATAGCTAAGGAAGATCAGCACAAGACAATGTTCACTTGTCCATGGGAGACATATTGTTGGAGCATGATGTCATTTGGGCTAAAGAACATAGGAGCAACTTACCAAAGGGCCATGACACTAATCTTCCATGATATGGTTCACATATCGATAGAGGATCATGTGGATGACATGTTAGCTAAATAAAGAAAGGAAAAGGGGTCACATAGCATCACTGAGTTCCATCTTTAATAGATTAGGAGAATATCATGTAAGGCTCAATCCTAAGAAGTGTGTCTTCAGGATTCAATTAGGCAAGCTCCTAGGTTACATTGTATCCATGAGAATAATTGAGGTAGACCCTGCCAAATTCAAGACAATCCTCGAGATGAAGGCACTGAAGACATTGAAACAACTAAGAGGCCTACAAGGGAGACTCTGGTCCATCCGATGATTTATAGCATAACTAGAAGATAAGGAAATCCCATATTCTCATCTACTCCACAAGGGAGTAGCATACAAATGGGATGAGAAATGTGACTAGGCATTCAATAAGATCAAGGATTACATGCTCACACCAATAGTCCTTATGCCACCCATACCATTCAAGCCTTTGATCCTATATATATCAGCATTAGCAATAGCCCTTGGTGCTCTCTTAGCAAAACATGACGAAAATGGGAAGGAGAGAGCTATTTACTACATCAGTCAAACCATGGTGGGACACGAGCTAAAAATTACACATCCATTGAGAGGGCCTACCTGGAAGTCATGTTCACAACGCAAAAATTCAAATATTACATGCTAGCACATTAGATCAAGCTCATTACAAAGATAGACCCCCTAAAGTACCTACTTTCCAAAGAAACTCTCGTAGGAAAAATGGAAAAGTGGGTTATGATTTTGTTAGAACATGACATTGAGTATGTAGAATGCAAGGCTATTAAAGGGAAAGCAATTATAGATCAACTGGTAGAAGAACTTATATATGCAGAGAATCCACTGGTATCAAAAGTCCCCAATGAGTCAATCTTCAACCTTAGTGTAGCAAATCACTGGAAAATGTACTTTGATGGATCCTACACACAACATGAGTCAATAGCGGGAATCTTCTTCATCACTCTGCAAGGGGATTACATACCTAAATCATACAAGTTGTCATTCCTATGCACAAACAACATCACAAAATATGAGGCTCTTGTCATAGGGATAATAATTGTAGCACAATGGCATATCACGACACTCAAGGTCTATGAAGACTCACAACTCGTAATCAACCAGGTAAAGATGAGTATCAAATGAAGGATGACAATTTGAATCCATATAAGAAATTGGTGGAAAGCCTCAAGGAATCCTTCATTGATATCACATTTGAAAATCTACCAAGAGAAAATAATAGAGTAGTAGATGCAATGGCTACGATCAGATCACTCCTAGAGATCTCGTACAACATTCTGAAGCAAGAATTCCTCATAGAGCAGCCTCTTATACTACCATTCGAGCTACCAAATTTTTGTTTTGTATGAAAAAATTTCAGCCCCAATGATCCATGATACCATGATATATACACTTACTTGAGAATAGGATTCTTCCATACTGACATAACCCCAAACCTTAAGAGAGCCTTTGTCAAAAATTTGACCCGTTTTGTTATCCTAGATGACACCCTATGCCGTAGGATCATTAAGGGAACCCTTTTTACGATGCTTAAATGTTGAGGAAGCTCTAGCTGCTTTAACAAAGGCACATAATGGCATTTGTGGTTCACATTCAAGCGGTATGACTCTGGCAAAGAATTTGTTGAGGACACGGTACTATTGGCCTACATTGGAAAGAGAAGCACATGATTATTTCAAAAGATGTTTACAATGTTAGCAGCATGGGGACCTCATCCATGCACGAGCTCAAGAGCTCAACCCAATTGTCACACCTTGGCCCTTTTCATAGTGGGGGCTCAATCTCATTGGCAAAACCACCCCCACCTCATCTAGTGGACATAATTTCATCATTACGTCCATGAAGTGGGTAGAATCCATTCCCATCACCTACATCATAGGAAAGAAGATATCCAAATTTATCTTGAACTACCTTATTTAACGATACTATTTCCCCCAAGCCATTATCTCAAATAATGGGACACCTTTCAAAAATTAGGATGTTTGTGACATGTGCCAGAAGTTCAAAATCCAACATTGCTTTTCCACTCCATATTATCCCCAAGGAAATGACCAAGAAGAAGCTACCAATAAGACCATCCTAAAAATCCTCAAGAAAAAGTCAATGACATTGGTTGTGATTGGTAGTTGCATTTAAATCCTGCCTTATGCACCTACCAAACAAGCATCCACACACCAATAGGTGTCACCCCCTTCTCCCTAGTCTACAAATCAGAATCCATACTCCCCATTGAGATCGAGCTCCCATCTTTGAGGATATCATTGCAGAATCTCATTACAAATGAAGAATACAGGGTATCACAACTCAATGAGCTGGAACTATTGGATGAGTGGCGTATGGATTCCTTAAACCATTTTCAAGTCTACCAAAACTGTCTCAAGTGGAGCTACAACAAGAAAATCAAGAGTCGAACCTTCCAAGTCATAGAACTGGTGTTGAAGGAGAATCAAAAGAATGTGCCAAATCCAAATAGAAAGGGAAAATTTGAACCCAATTGGTTGTTACCCTTCATCATCATAGCAAGCTACAAGTCAGGGGAATATCAACTATCAACACCCGAAGGGGAACCCCTACAGGAGCACATGAATAGCTCTCATCAAAAAAAAAATTATGCCTAATCTTTTAAGGGTAAAATCGAAAATACAAAAAAATCAAAACATCAAAGAATCCAAAAAAATTTAAAAAAGGATTAAAAATAGTAAAGATAAAAAAATAATCCTCTAGTGAAAACCACTTTGGTAGCATTTTGGGAAAGTACCTTGGTGAAAACCTGGCAAACAAGTGCCTTGTGTAAATAAAACACTTTCCATCCACCATGATCTCTATAGCTTATGTTGCATTAACTACTATTTCCTTCTGCATCACTCATCGCATTCCATTGATCCTCCCATTCACTCATCCATGTATGCATCATAGCTTAATCCTGTGTTCGTATCATGTTCCACCTTAGTACTACTTAGCACATTCCTAAGGTCAATTCATCCTACCTAGATCAAAGAAGTATATCACCGTGCTAGGGGCATATTCTCATTCCTACATTGGATTGGATTTGTGTATATCCTTAAAGTCTTCCCTAAAATAAAAAATGCAAAAAAATCATAAAATCAGAAAATCCAAAACAGGTCTAAAATTCAAAATTAATCAAAATTGAGTCATCTTGACAAACTAAGTCATCTCTGAGCTTGAACATAGGCAAGGTTGATCTTTGATCATCCCTTGAGACACCTTAGGTCAGTCCTTTAGGTGTTTGTTATAATAAGTTGGCAATTCATCACTTGTTTATATCTTCATCTCATCAATAATCGAGTATGTGTTAGTCAAATTACGTTGTCTCTGCGTGTATAACGTAGGCAAGGATAATCATCGATCAGCCCCCAAAGCCCCTAGGATAGGTCTTTAGGTTAGTCTCTTGGTCAAAATCTCATAGAAACCAAAAAAATCTTAAAAAAATGAAAAGCAAAACATTTGTAAAACATCTCAAAAATCCTAAAACAACCTCAAAACATTTCAAAAAACACCAAAAAAATCCAAATATTTGAAAAAATCCATCGATTTCATCTCACTTTCACCCACAATAATCTCATTCATAATAATTCAATCATCACCTTCACCCTTTGGTAAGGCAGTCAAAAGCAAGTCTAGTAGGCTTAAAAGTGAAAGCTCAATCGCCAAAGTCTCAAGTTTAGGTCAATAAGTAAGCAAGTTAGTTAACTCAGAGTATCAATAGCCTATCATCTAGTCAATCCCAAATCATATGATAACATCATGTCCTAGGATGCATCCTTCCTACAATGGACATCAACATCAGGCATCACCATAGTTTAGTCTTGGCTAGCAGTATGAAGAACATTAACTTGTTCGTTTACTTTATCTTTGACTTTTGATTTATCTTATTGCGCTCATTCCAATGACCTCTCAATGATGTCTAAACAAAAATATTTAGAGAGAAAGGAATGGGAAAATGATCATTATCTTTTTATCTGTTGTGCTTGTTGGATATTCTTTTAATATAACCTGGTCATGTGTACTTTTTTTAGGTGTAGGGAAGATGTTTTAGATGTTTTTTTACCACATGGGAAGGCTTTCCTTTCCATGTTTTGGTATAAGATGTTTGGAATATTTGAACTGCATTTTAGATAAATTTTTGTATACTAGGTGTGAACAGGGGTACTCCTATATAATCGTCGATTCAAAGTCCATCACACTAGGTACAATGCCATCCTGATTCATTATACCTTGATGCATTGTTCCTATGTGTGTTATCAAAGATAAGGTAAATGGCCCTTTTAAAATCCTAGTTATTGATAAGCAATACATCATCATCATCATTCATCATGTAGGTGTTGGATCTTCTTTTCATTTTCTTCTATCTTCTCTCCATACAAACATGGTACCATGATAGTTAATCAAAAACATCATTAGATACATCCACCCTACATCCACAAATCATCAACATAATGCATACCATATCATATTATATAGGAAACATAAATGCACTAAATTTCATCATTAATATAGATTGGTAAACATCATAAATTTGCATTCATTTTATAAAGGTATTATCACATAGGCATTAGTAAATCATTCATGGCATAATCACATATCATATCATTTGCATCATCATCACACATCATAAATCATTATGTATTCATGTCATAAGCATATCAGATCATAATAATCCCATTTCATAACCATTTGCATTTCATAAATCATATACATTATCATCTCACATTATCATCATCTCATAATCATTTGAATTACATATCACATCATCTTAAATAATTGCATTCATATCATGGAATCCATCTCATTCATAAACCACAATGCATAATCATGAATCACCACATGTCACAAAACCATTACATATCATAGGTCTTCTCATATCATATATCATCATAATCATTTCATATCAAAATCATTTGCATATCATATAGTTTTATTAAACATATGATAAACATACATTTGTGTCATCATATCATATTATACATCATCAAATTTTCATCAAATGCATAAGAAAACATAAAAAATTAAATACATCCATAACCATGAGCATCAATAAACATCTGCATATCATGAGTCATAGTATTTCATATAGTAAATTAAATACATCCATCTATCATGCATAGTTAAAATAGGACACATCTCATAAATGAATCGAATCATATATATCATCAAAAATATAACTGTCATGGTACAAAAATCAGGATCAAAATGTGTGTATGAATCAAGTATACAATACAATCGAGACTATAAAAGATGGAGTCCATGGATCAAAAAGGATTGTGTATCTGATCAAAAGGTGAAGCTAGACCTATTGGCTACTACCCTCCCCCACCTGCCTCTTGGCCTGATCCTTGGCCTACCTCATAACTGTCTGTTCTGAGTACTCTAGTACTCGGGACCCTTCTTGTACGACCTATCTGTAATGAACCCTTTAATACTCTACCTCCCTGATAGCCTCATGGTACACTTGCATCGATACTATCCTTCCCTAGGAGGAAGAGGCCATGCTCTCCAACTGTCATCTCCGGCCTATCTCCTGATCTCTCTCAGACCTGGCTTGGTCCCTCTCAGTAGTCAGTTCTTGTACCTTTTCCTATAAACCTTGTGCTGGAAAAACAAGAATAAATAACTGAGAGGGGGGTGAATCAGTTGTCACAAAATTTAAAACTTATATAACCTTATTAACCTTTAATCTCAAATCTAATAAATAATAGTGAAAGAATGAATCAAAAACACATCAGAAACACACATAACACCAATTTTTTTGTGTGGAAACCCTGTTAGGGGAAAAACCATAATGGAGGTTAATCCACAAGTTATACCATATTAAAAGTATAAGAAAAATGAGTAAGGAATGCACATGCATTCAAACACATTGCCTAGAGCTCACTACTCAAAGAAGACACATTGTCTTACATAAAAATTTCAGATTAAATCCATCTGAAGAGGTTGAACTGAGAAATTATCTTCTTCAAAAGCTTGATGACAGTTTCGGTTAGCCACAGAAACACTTCTTCGCACTTTGCTCTACAATCGAATGATCTGATCTTTATTCGCACATAGCACTTGTAAAATTCGCATGCCACTTCACATACATTTCAAAATAAAGAAACAATTGCTCTTATATATCCACTACATGGAACTACATCAACAACTTTGTCGGCTAGAAGTAAAAGACTAAATGAATACAAAATATCAGCCTAATTCATGAACAAATCTCAATGCGTACCAACCGAAGTTGGTCACAACATAATGAAGACCTAAAACAACATCCTTAAACATTCCAAACATTAAAAATTTAATCCACAAGGATCCACAACCAGCTACAACAACCATGTTGACCAAGAACATGAAAACCCATACACACAAAGGAAAAATCTTCGATCATGATCACACTGATCAACACGTACGTGCAACAAGGATAGAGCATGATCTAGAAACATCAAAAAACATCGTAGTAGCATACACAACAACTCAAATAACTAGAATTACATTCTCTTCTTCCAAAAATACCAGCGATAGTAACAGAATAATTGCAGGAACACAAAAACTCACAACTTGCTCCAATCTTGATGCACACCTCTGAAACTTTTGAAGGATAAAATAGACAGGGTTAGCAACAAACCCTTTAAAGTGAAAATTATAAATACCAACATACTAAACTTTCCACCACAGTGAACTTCATAGCTTCACAGACAAACCTTCAACATATTTATTATAATTTTCTCAATATCCTCGACATATACAGCCTTCAGGACATCAATGCTAATAGTGTTGACATCAATGAAAACCACATATCAGAAACACAACCACAAAATCTAACAATCTCCTTCTTTGGCATTGATGGCAACACATGATGTGAAAAATACCATCCACACAACTAACTCTTCTCCAATAGTCTCCCCCTTAGATATTGCACTGTTCTTCTCCCTTTTTCCAGTATTACTCTTCTCCTCAAATTTTTTCACATTACCCTTCTCCCCCTTTGACATCAATGGAAGAGGTACACAAGCTCTGAACCACATATCTAAATCATTTAACTACTCCCCTTGAGTAGCAATCACTGCAACATCAATCTGAAACAAGATATGATTGTAAATGCATGGACCGATGCAAAGACTTGCATCTTAGTACTTATTAGGAGGGGAAATCGCCCCTAACTTCCCTCTGAGATACTCAAAAGTATCCTTAGGCAACTTCCTAGTAAAGATGTTTGTAATCTATTTCTTAGTAGGCACATACTCCAATCTAACTTCTTTATCACTCACTTTGTCTCTCAAAAATTGATATTTGATAGATATGTGTTTTTTCTTGGAATGCAACACTGGATTCTTAGAAATGTTTATGGCACTTGAGTTATCACAAAATATAGCAATAGGATCATCATACTCAATTATAATATCTCTTAGTATCTGCTTCATCCATATTACTTGAGTACAATTATTTGCAGCTGTAACGCGGGAAAACTAGAAAAGCAATGAGGATAAAGCAGTACAAAAGAATTAATCTAAAACTAGCCTACATTAAACAACAAAGAACAAAGGAAAAGCTAAAACATAAAACAATATCACCAAAGATTGATGTAACTCCATGAATAATCTCTATTGTCCTTCTCCCTTCGTCATGATAGTATTCTTTCCCTAAGATTTATAGTATGTGTGTAAGTATAGCCTTGATGTATGTGATTATAACAAAATATCAAAGATTAACAAGTTGCTTCCAAGAAGTATATCGATTTTGGGAGGAGTTGAAATGATGAAAGCCAAGTCAATTTATAGAAAATTGATCACTCGAATGAGAGGCTGAGATCAAAAGATAGACAAATGATTCAGATTAAAATATTCGACATGCATTGAGATAAGTGTTAGTACTGACATGAGTGATGAAATCTAAGAATAGAGATCAAGATTAAATAATGATTTAATCTCTAGTTGAAAGTATTCAAAAATTAAAAGAATAATGTTTGCATGAAAAGGATAAAGATAGAACAAAGATAATGATCTGTTCGAATGCATACATAAATTAATTAATTAAAGAAAGATATTTAATTTATAAATATCTACATGCATAAGAGTCTTAACTAGATAACTGACTGTTTATGACAGAGAGTCTCTTCGCAGAGATGATCATATATTGAATAAGGACATAACTGATTGATTCAAATAGATCTCGAGTCAAGTGATGAGTGAATAATTGGATAAATAGGTGATTGTCTAATTAGAGGAATATTTGAAGAATAATAAGATTCATGAACTAAATGACTATTTATTTCAATATTCGAAATTCAAAGATTTAATTAATTAACTGTCAAAAAGGTTATTGAATAATTAAATAATTTGAAGATGAATATTTAATTTATAGTTTTAAAATGTGATAAAGGATAAATTAAATAATAAATTATTCAATTTAGAAAAATGATTAATTAATTAGTGATGTAATTAAATAAATAAGATTTATTTAATTAATCAAGGTTGAATAAATATCAGTATGAATTAATTAAATAATTAAAGTTATTTAATAATATCAGAAAGGTGACTATAGAAAGTAATTAAATAACTAACATTATTTAATCGTGACCATGGACATTTAGAAATTATGTCAAAAATGGTACTCGCGGGCCTAGACCAATTTTCAGTGTCTACAATAGCAATAATATATTCTACCTTAGCAGTAGATAAGGAAATGGAATTTATCTTTTTACTTAACCAAGACACCAACTTCTTCCCCAGGAAGAAGGCACCACCACTAGTACTTTTTATATCATCCACATTTCCTGCCCAATCTACATTAGTAGAGGCACTCAAAGTAAGATCATCATCTTTAGGATACCAAAGACCAAAATCAACTATCCCTTTCAAGTATCTAAAATTTCTCTTTACAATTGTCACATGGGATTCCTTTAGATCAACTTGATATCTACTAACCATACATATAGCATTCATGATGTCTGGTCTAGTCTAAGTCAAATAAAGTAATCCACCAATCATTGACATGTATCTTGTTTGATTTTCCTTAGGAGAATCATCATTTTGTGTTAACTTGTATCCGGTTACCATGGGTGTACCAACAGGCTTTGAGTATTCCATGCCAAACATTTTTAGTAACTCTCTTAAATATTTGGAATGAGATATATAGATTTTATTGTCTAATTGATTAATTTGCAATCCCAAAAAGAATAGCAGCTCTCCAATCATTGACATCTCAAACTCACTTTTGATTTCATCAAAAAACTTCATACATAGGTCATCATCACCTTCAAAAATGATGTCATCAACAAAGACTTCAATAATCAACTCTTTATCCTGATCCATATTAAAATAAATATTACTATCAGCAGTACCTTTATTGAATCCAAGCTTCAACAAGTATTTATCCAGTCTAGCATACCAGGCTCTAGGGGCTTTCTTGAGTCCATACAGTGCTTTCTTCAATCGTCAAACCATATCTCCCTTATCAGTTAGTTGAAATCCATCTAGTTTCTCAACATATACTTCTTCTTCTAGCTCACCATTTAGAAATGCAGACTTTACATCCATTTGATAGACTTTCTAGTTCTTAAAAGGAAGACAAGAAAGAAACAATCTTACAACTTCAATTCTAGCAATAGGGGCAAAGGTTTCTTCAAAATCAATACCTTCCATCTGTGAGTACGCTTTACATACCAGTCTTTCTTTATTCCTAACCACTTCACCTTGTTCATTCAACTTATTTCGAAAGACCCATTTGGTTTCAATCACATTTTTATCTTGAGGTCTAGGAACAAGAATACATTTATCATTTTTATCTATCTGCACCAGTTCTTCCTTCGTTGCTTCCATCCAATATTCTTCTTTACATACTTCATTGACATTGTTGGGCTCAGTCTTGGAAATCAGACAATACTCTTCTACAATTCTTCTTCTAGTCTACACACCTTTGTTCTTATATCCTATAATCTGATTTTTAGAATCATTTAGCTTTACATACCTCAGAACTTTGGGATTCTCTCAAACTTCTGGTTCTTTTGTTCTTTCTTTTGCACTTCCACTAGCTTCTCCTTCTAGACTCTCTTGATTCACCGAAATAATTTGAACTTGATTCTATGTCTGAGCATTCTTTCCTTTATCAATACTATCGTGTTGGTCATCTGAATCATATCCATAGTATCTAGATGATCTAGCAGTTTCCTCATCAACTCTAACATTTTCAATTTCAACCATTTTCCTCAATCTTCTATTATAGCATGGGTAGGCCTTGCTCTTAGTAGAGTAACCCAGAAAGATTCTTTCATCACTCCTAGCATCAAACTTGCCTATATCTTCATCTCTCTTGATATAACATCTACTTCCAAAGATTTTCAAATATTTAACAGTAGGCTTATAACTACACCACAACTCAAAAGGAGTCTTACCTGAATTACCATTAAAATTTACTTGGTTAATAGTATATACAATAGTGCTTATAGCTTCTCTCCAATAGATATGAGGAACATTACCTTCCAACATCATAGTTCTAGTAGCATCTAGAATTGTTTTGTTCTTTCTCTCAAAAACTCCATTCTTTTGAGGAGTCTGAGGAGAAAATAATTATCTTTTGATTCCATGCTCTTCATAGAAAGAATTGAACTCTCGAGATGTGAACTCATCACCTCTGTCTAACCTTAAGCATTTAATCTTCAAACCTATCTCATTCTCGGCCATAGATTTGAAACTTTTGAACTTTTCTAATGCTTCATGTTTTTCTCTCAAGAAAGCAACCCATATCACCCTAGATTAATCATCAATAAGCAACATAAAGTACCTTTCTCCTTGTAGACTTCTGATTCTGGAGGGACCACATAGATTAGTATGCGCTGGCTCCAGTACTCCATTAGAATGAAGTTTTTTTCTCCAAAAATAAATTTTAGTCTGCTTCCCCATCTGACATTCCTTTCATATGGTGTTAGGAGGCTTCAATAGCTTAGGAAGATCTCTAGCTGCTTGAGTGGAGCTTACTTTGACAATGTTATCAAAATTCACATGACATGGCCTCCTATGCCATAACGAACTTACATCAACTTGAGCAATTAAATAACTTTCACTAGCAGCACTCAGGTGAAAAAAGTTACCTCTTATCTTTGTACCTGAAGCAATTACATTTCCAGAACTTCCCAGTATCCTACATTTTCCATCTTTGAACTGAAGATTGTATCTAGTGTCGACCATCTGTCCAACACTCAACAAATTATGCTTCAATCCTTCTACATAAAGGACATCATCAATATTATATTTACCACCAAAATAAATAGTGCCTCTACCACAAATCACACTAGTGTTGTTGTCTCCAAATATTACAACACCACCATCATATTTCTCTAAGCTTATAAACTTGTTTTTGTCACAAGTCATATGATGTAAGCATTCGTTGTAAATCACCCACTCATCATGTTCTTCAATTATGGTTGTAAGAGCTTTCTCAATATTTCTTATCACTAGTAGATTTAGTGGACACTAGACCATTTTCCTTGATAGCAATGAATACCCATCCATCTTCATTTCCATTTTCTTTATCAAATTCATCACCAGTAACACCTTATTCAACATAATAACATTTCTTTTGAAATCTAGGCTTGTCTGGTTTGGACCTAGGAACTCTTTCATGACACCTTGATGCAAAATGACCTAGCTTATTGCAAGAGAAATATTTAATAGGAAACTTTCCTTTATACTTACCTTGTCCTCTGACTTCTCTTTTCACAATCAATGCTTCCATCTCTTCTAGCTCTCTTTCTTCATCTTCAATCTATTTCATCTCATCTTCATACTTGAATGTCTTTCTAGAAATTTCTCCCAGATCATATCTATGTTGGTTTCATTCGAATACAATAGCTTTAAATGTAGATTCTATCTTAAGGTTAGATTCACCAAATTCACTCAATTCAAAGGCAACAAGCTTACCAATCAACATATCTCTTGTCACATTTTCTACTGTCTTGAGCTCTTCAATAGCATGAGATTTCATTTTGTAAGAAGTAAGTATTGATCTAAGCACTTTAGCTACAATCTCTTCTTCATCCAAGATTCCACCAACACATATAATACCCATCACTAGTTCATTTACTTTCTGCATGAAAGAAATAATGTTTTCATCTTCGCTCATTTTAAAGTTTTCCCACTTGTCTTTCAAACTTTGTAGCTTAGCAACTTTTACTTGTGCATCTCCTTCATACAATGTTTCCAGCTTCTTCCAAATCTCATATGATGTTTGTAGACCCATCACATTTGTCATCTCTGAATCAGTCAAAGCACTCAATAATGCTTCAATAGCCTTGATATTAGTTTTAGCTTCTTTGATCTCATCAGGAGTAGAGGGACCATTCTAAGAAATAACATATTTGTTCTTTGTAATCTTCCAAAAGGGTTCACCAATGCACTCCAAATGACACTCCATTCTAGCCTTCCATGGAGAGTAGTTTGTTCCATTGAATCTAGGACTATCCTTCTTGTATGATTCCATCTTAGATCATCTGAAGCTATTAAAATTCTTCAGAGGAACCTACTTTGATACCAATTGTTGGCAAAACAAGAATAGATAGCTGAGAGGGGGGTGAATCAATTGTCACATAATTTAAAAATTATTTAACCTTTAATCTCAAATCTGATAAATAACAGTGAAAGCATGAATCAACAACACATCAGAAACACACATAACACAAAGATTTTTGTGTGGAAACTCTATTAGGGGAAAAACCATGGTGGAGGTTAATCCACAAGTTATACCCTATTAAAAGTATAAGAAAAATGAATAAGGAATGCACATGCATTTAGACACACTGCCTAGAGCTCACTTCTCAAAGAAGACACACTGTCTTACATAAAAAATTTAGATTAAATCCATCTAAAAAGGTTGAACTAAGAAATTAGCTTCTTCAAAAGCCTGATGATAGTTCTCGTTAGGCATAGAAACACTTCTTCACACTTCGCTCAAACTTCTTGACACTCTGCTCTATAATTAAATGATTTGATCTTTATTCACACATAGCACTTGTAAACTTCACATGCCACTTCACATACATTTCAAAATGAAGAAAAAATTGCTCTTATATATCCACTACATGGAATTACATCAACAAATTTGTCGGCCAAAAATAAAAGAATAAATGAATACAAATTTTTGACCTAATTCATGAACAAATCTCAATGCACACCAAACGAAGTCAGTCACAACATAATGAAGACCTAAAAAAACATCCTCAAATATGTCAAACATTAAAAATTTGATCCATGAGGATCCACAACACGCTACAACCACCATGTCGGCCAAGAACATGAAAACTCAAACACACAAAGGAAAAATCTTCGATCACAATCACACCAGTCAATGTGTGTGTAAAACAAGGATAGAGCATGATCTAGAAACATCAATGAACATCACAGGAGAATATGCAACAACTCAATTTACCAGAATTACATTCTCTTCTTCTAGAAACACCAGCTACAATAACAAACTAATTGCAGGAACACAAAAACTCACAACTTTCTCCAATCTTGGTGCACACCTCTAAAAATTTTGGAGGATAGACTAGATAGGTTCAGCAACAAATCCTTTAAAGTGCAACTTATGAATACCAACATACTAAAATTTCCACCATAGTGAACTTCATAGCTTCATAGACAAACCTTCAACATATTTATTATAATTTTCTCAATATCCTTGACATATACAACCTTCAAGACATCAATGCTAATAGTGTTGACATCAATGACAACCACAAAATCCAACACCTTACACCTATTCCTATAGCTACTATATCAATACATCTCTCTGGTCTGGATGTGGTGGTGGTGGTGGAGGTTGTTGCTAGTGATCTCTCGAGGCCTAATCTCTTTGTCTGTCCCCATCTCTTTGTTGATCCCCATGCACCTGATCCCTCTACCCTATAGGTGGTCCACCTCCTCCTCTACCCAATCCCCATATTTTTCTCCTTGTCCTCCTCTACCCCCATCTCCATATTCATCCCCTCTGCCTCCTTTCCCCTGCCCTCAACTTGCTGATCTACCTTTGGTACTCTGCCATACAGGTGTTGGACCTAGATCTGTCAACCATAGGGGTGGTCTAAACCATGTTATATATGCTATTGTGACCCCTACATCCCCCTATCCCTGATCATAAGGTCATGGCTTGGCCACCAGTTACGTGAAAGATGTGACTGCCTCATCGGACGAGATCGGCCTACCCCATGTTGTCTCCCTCGTAGTCCGTGCATAGATCACCACGTAATGGTCATCGAGACGGTCTTGTCTATTGCAAAACTTCCTAACAACTCTATTTGGGAGATACCTCTCTATCATGGTATGCTCTATCTCTTACATAATCCTATCCTTTCTCGCATAGAAGAGTTGTTGTACATCATCATACAATTCGGGCATGTCGAGCTAGGGTCTCCAGGTAAACACTATCATCTCTTCAATGACCCTCCTCTAGTGAGGATTGAGATGTGCCTTTGTGTGTGTGAAGGTAGTCAAAACCCCTCTGTATCACCAGAATATAGGATCATCTAGCTCTAGGGCAACCATTGTAACCTATGGACGAAGCACTGCAATGTGCTCCCAAGCCCAGACATGCAAAAGAGTAACTTCGGCCCCAATGGCCCTACTGTCTAGGTACGCAAACTCATGTGAATCATGGTAAAGAGAGGCCAGCAACACTGGCCCCCATGCAAAGCACTCTTGTCATCCAAACATCGACTGCCAGACAAGACCCCATCTTGAACTAAAATATCGGCCACATCGATCTACTGCCATGCGACCTGAAATAATAGCAGCGATAATCAATTTAAAAGTCGACACTATACCCCTGTACCACTCGAGCTCAATCTATCCCTCAGCAAATACAATATCACCAAGCTCCATGACCTCAAAACATGCATCTCTCCCAGTAGTGACATCATAGATCACTCGCTCTCCATGGATAGGCAATCGGAGGATGTGCCAAACATCCTCCAAGGTCACTGTAGCCTTGCTTGTGGGTAGGTGGAATGATGAATTCTCACTGTTTCATCACTCTACCAGGGTGGTCATCATGCCCAAGTGTGTTCGGACAAGATGTGCATAGGTGATGTACCACAATCCTATCACCCCAAGGTTCTCCTGGAGCAGCTCATTCATACCAACCAACCAGCTCAAAACCACTGACCTGTGCTCCCATGAATGCAGTATCCCTAAGTTCTCCTGCGTGAGAAAAGCCACAACGTCAATTTTCATAAAAAATCAAGATCCCGCCTTGTGATTTCACAATTGAAACATCAAATGCATCGTTGTTTGCAATTGCGGCACTATTTAAAAGTTTCAAACTACATCATGGCGGCATAGTTTGACCCCCTAAACTCCAAAATGTGTCACCATGTCATAGTTTGACAACACTCCTAAAACCTAAATTCCAAATTGAACCACAATGGCACAGTTTGCAAGCACGCCTGACTTTGACCCCTAACCCTAATTTCTAAAGTGAGTCACAACGACATAGTTTACAAATGCAGCACCAACCATGCACTTTCAGTGGTGCCAAACTACGCCACTTGACCTAGTTTGACTCTTCCACCCTATTAAATGTGCATGAATATTGAAAAAACAAGTTGGGTAAGGGTCACATACCACTGGTCCTATGCCTGTTGACCACTAGTACACTTGCACTCGATCTGAAATGTGTCGTGGAAGCAATCATTGTGCCATCTCAAACAGTGCTTAGAGCTCAGAATGCAAGAATCTCTTAAGGGGCAGGTGTGCAAATGAATTGAAAGTCACCTCTTGAGGCCTATTTAAGCTTGAAAGTTAGGGTTTTTTTACCCTGTTTATCCATCCAACTAGGGTCTTAGACCTTTGATCCCATTTTTTCCCAACCAAGGGTTGTTTTACATCATTTATTCATGTTTTGGAACGTTTTTGGGATCCTGGACCTGTCAGGCGATTTGTCCTCTTTTTTTGACACGAGATCACCCAAAAAATCCAATTTTTTGTCTAATCTCTCGAGGGGTAGTATACCAACATAATCCTTCTCCTTGGGGTAGCAGTGAAAAAAATAAAATTTGAATTTTTATCTTGGCAGTTTATTCTTTGAACCAACGCAACAGGTACATTACTTCAAAGAGGGGCAAAATGTAAATACAAAAAATATACAAATTGATCTTATACACCTAATCATGATCTTACTAACACAATTTTGTCTTGAATTATCTCCTTTACTAATCAATTTAATTGAATAATCTTTATTTGATTAAATTCGTCATATTTCCTCTCTTAATTAAATAAATCAAATTTATCTAATTAAGTCATCTGCTTCTATTAATTAAATAAAACATTTTGTTTAATTAGTCCTATAGTCTTTTTAATTAAATAATTCACTTTATTTAATTAATCTCTAAAGTCATCTCCTTTAAATTAAATAAATTAATCTCTATGTGATTTAATCTAACACCACCCTCTTTGATTAAATAAATCAAACTTTATTTAATTAAATCCAATTTCATATTCCTCTCAACTTTGATTTAAATTAATCCAAAAATCCAATTCAAATTGTCAAAATCAACTAATCTCTTCTTAAACTAATCAAATCCTGATTAATCAATCCTAATCCATCAAATCCTCTAGATTTTGCAACTTGAACAATAAATCATTTTATTTGATTTATTAATTCTTCTATTTTCTCTCAACTTGGCATCAATAAGGGAATATTCCTCAATTAAAAAATCCCTCCAAAAGGGATGAGTACATCCAACAAGACATTAAAGGCCTCTTACATGTCCTTTTCTTTGAGCCAAGTGGCATTTACTCCATTCTTCTCTCCCTCCAACTTGTCATTTCATAAATTTCAAATTCCACCTAACCATATTTATGTGCACATTCATCAAAATGTGCTCATTCCTCCTCCAATCACATGTTGACAACTGGCCTCTTCCTATTGGTTGGTCTTTTGTCCCACATTCATCCATTTTGCCTCTTTCTCCATCATTCTCTTCTATAAATAGATATTTTCTCTATTGATTTGGTATCCATCAACTAAGAGGACAATCACTATAGGCATTTAGTATTTGAGTTTGTAAAAATTTCATATTTTGCAATCAATCTAGCTAGGTTATTGGAAAATTTCATCAAAGAAGAAAAATCATCACCAAAGATCATCACTTTACATCAAGGAATTGGGAAAGGGCCATTTTCCACATCAAAATGGCAGCAATTCCCCAATGGGATTGAGAGTTTGTTCATTAGAATAGGATTTAATAGCTTTTATTGTTGTGTTCATCTTATTTCCTATTTTTTATGCTTCAAAATAATTTCATGGGTAATGTTGATCTAACTTGCATAATGAGATAATTATATGTTTGTTCTCTTGTGTTTGTGCAAGTATAGGTTCCACCATTCATAGAGATAATCGATATTCTTCATCTGTGATGAGATTTTGTAGTGATATTCTTAGGGATGGGAGCTCAATCTCGATGGGGAGAATTGCTTATGATCCATAGACTAGGGAGAATGGGGTTGTACCTATTGGTGTGTGGATACTTGTTTAGTAAGCCCATAGGGTAGGATTCAACTGCAAATTCTAGTCATGACCAACTTCATTGACTATCTTTTTGAGGATTCTTAAGATAGTTTTATTTGTAGCCTCAGCTTGGTCATTACCCTGGGGGTAGTATGGAGTAGAAAAGTGATGTTGGATGTTAAATTTCTAGCATAGGTCTCGAACATCCTAGTTTTTGAAAGGAGTCCCATTATATGAGATAATGGCTTGTGGGACACCATAGCGGCATATGAGGTAATTCAAGATGAACTTAGCAATCTTCTTTTCAATGATATAGGTCAAAGGAATGGCCTCTACCCACTTTGTGAAGTATTCTGTAGTAGTGATAATGAACTTGTGTCCATTAGATAAGGTGGGGGTGATTTTTCCAATGAGATTGAGCCCCCACTACGAGAAGGGCCAAGGTGTTACAATTGGGAGAAGCTCTTGAGCTGGTGCATGGATGAGGTCCTCATGTTGTTGACATTGCAAGCACTTCTTGACATATTTGTGAGCTTCCCTTTTCATCGTCGGCCACTAGTACCCTATTCTCAATAGCTTTTCAGCCAAGGTCATACCACTCTAATGTGAACCATAGATGCCATTATGTACCTCAGTTAAAGTGGTCAAAGCTTCCTTGACATTTAGGCATCATAAAAGGGTTCCCTCAATAGTCCTATGGTATAGGGTGTCTCCTACGATAACAAAGCGAGATGACTTTTTAAAAAAGGTTCTTTTAAGTTTCAAAGTGATATCGACAGGGAGGAATCCTATTCTTAGGTAGGTATATATGTCATGATACCACAGATTACCAAGTCCAATGATTTCGCACATAAATTCAGACTCTGGTACCTCAAAAGCTGGTACAAGAAGATTCTCTACAAGGAATTCATGTTTAAGGACATTGTGTGGGATATCTAGTAGTGATCCAATCATTGCCATGGCATCTATTGCTTTGTTGTTTTCCCTTGGTATTTGCTCAAACGTGATTTGAATGAAGAATTATTTGATGTGTTCCACCAATTTCTTGTATGGATTCAGCTTGTCATCCTTGGTTTGGTACTCATTGTTGACTTGATTGATGATTAGTTGAGAGTCTCCATAAACTTTAAGATCCATGATCTTCCACTATACTATTATTATGAGTCACATCACAAGAGCTTCATATTCGGAAATGTTGTTAGTGTAGGGAAAAGATAACTTGTAGGATTTAGGAATACAATCCCCTTGCAGTGTGATGAAGAAAACACCTACTCTTGATCCATGTTGTGTATACGAACCATCAAAATAAACCTTCCAATGATCTACAGCATTGAGGTTGAACACGGATTCATCTGGGAATTCTGATATAAGTGGGTTCTTTGAACATGTGGGCACTTTTTCTAATTGATTTGTAATCACTTGTCCCTTGATATATTTTCTCTCAACATATTCAATGTTGTATTCTAAGAGGATCATGACCCACTTAGCCATTTGTCCTGTGAGTGTCACCTTGGAAAGTAAATACTTGAGGGGGTCTATTTTGGTGATGAGTTTAATTTGATGGGCTAACATGTAGTGCTTGAATTTATGTGAGATAAACACTACTGCTAGGAAATATTTTTCAATGAAGGTATAACTTAACTCATTATCTACCATGATTTGACTGATATAGTATATGGCTCTCTCCTTCCCCATCTCATCATGTTGTTCTAATAGAGCCCCAAGTGCTACTATTGTTGCTGATATGTACAAGATTAGCGACTTATTCTAGATTGGTGGCATCAGTACTAGTGGTTTCAGCAGGTATTCTTTGATTTTATTGAAAGCTTGATTACACTTTTCATCCCACTTGTATGTGTTTTTCACCTTTTGCACACATGCCCCACTAAAAGTAGGGACCCTCTTTCTTGTTTTTTTTTTCTTTCATTCTTGGTCTTCTGGCCCTTTGGTTTTTTAGGATTTGCTTGCATGGGAATGTGCTTGGATGTTTATCTTTCTTGTGTGGATGATTCCCCTATGATATATATTGAAAACCTTAAGTTTTGGACTCATTTTGGGTTTTTCATTGCTCTCGGGAAAATCCACTCCTGTCAGAATTACCCGGTTCCCTTGAAAACCCGATGACGACTGCTTTTCACTATAATCTGAAGATTTTGATCCTTCATGGAATTTCATCATGACGGGATTTATCCGAGGATCCGTAGCCTTGTCAAATTCTTGGGCTTTGGTTTAACCTATCTTGTTGACTGCATTAATGCTCAATTGTATGATTTGTGTGGCAGGTATTAAATCGTTTCTTTTGGGAGTGTTATGCCATTGAATTTTTATTGCTTGATTTCTATTGGTTTGGAGTGCTTGATCCTGAGTGTTTTTGTTGGATTGTGCATTTGGGATTGAGGTCAATTGTTGCAGTTGCATTTTCTGGAATCCATTTGTACTCTACTTGGACTTTAAGGTTTCTTGCCAGCTTCTGCTATTTTATGTTTCTATATCCTCATGGTATGTACATGATGCTTTCTCTCTTTTAATGAATGAATTGAATTACTTCATGACCTGTTTGTATGTGGTGTGAGTCAGAGTGTTGATATGGTAGGGTTTGGTGATTGATGCCAGGGTTTCTGGTTTTTTTTTGGTGCCCCTCCATGTGGTTTACGTTGCCTTGCTTTTGATTGTTGAATGTGCATGCTTCTTTGGCATTTTTGGTATGCTTGGGGTTTGAGTTCCTGTGTGTTTGGGCGTTGAGTATCTAAAAATTGGGTGTTATCCCATTCTATTTGAGTGTCGATCCCAAGTGAGTTTATGAGCTTTTCTTTCAATTTCATCATCAAGTAGCTTGTCGGTATGGCCATAGCGAACATTTTGTAAACCTTGTGAACAAACAAGTTGAACCTAGGCTTATCCTACATGCTCATGGTGGAATTTTAGGGTTTCATGCCTAGGGTATCACCAATCCCTCTCGATTTACCTTAGGGTGAGTTTCAAATTTAAGGATGTTCTATAGGAGGTTCAAATCGAGCTGGTTTCAAGCTCCAAATCCTCAAATTTGTGATTGTTCAATCAATTTGAGTGAGGTCGATAGGAAATGTTGATATTCACATTTTCAAAGTCTTCACGAAATTCCTTATCTACCAGAATTCCCTGACTTTCTATTTTCTCTTTGTTTTCCCGAAATGTGCAATGATCTGGATTTTTGCTTGCCTCGCAAATTTCCTCTACCTCCGAATTTCCTTGATTTGTCCGTCACCTTGTCAATTTCTCGAAACTGGGCTTAAATTGTGAAGATTACATTATCTTTGTTGGAATCCATGCCTTCGAGATTTTTTTGAAAGTTCTTGGTCCCTTCATTTTCCTGGAGTTTGTGAATTATTGTCATTTTCATGGATTTTTGTCCCTAGTGGATTTTCCCGAGATTTTGTTGAAAATGGAGAATCAAGAGATTGAATGAAATTTTGCTTAATGATTATGCATTTCATGGTTGAATTTGAATTAATTTAGGATGTATCATGTTGTTTCTTGGTTAATGATAGTCAATTAAGTGATTATTGGATGATTTTGTGCTTATTTCGCTAAAAGCCGCCTGGTTGGGAATTTCCCAAAATTCCTCTCTGGCCTGGATTCCGTAGGAGGGTTGGAAACTCAAACTTTGAGATGGTTAATTTTTATGAGGTTTTCGAGAATTTTTCTTATCATGGGACTTGTATTAAAAATAAATTTGTCATTTGTGATTAATTAACTTGTGTTCTATGTGATCTTTATTATGGTTTCTTTATCGAATGCAGGCTGAGTCAGGTAAGACAATGACAAGTGGAATCAAGGGTAGAGTGGTGGATCCAGGTATGGAGGGGTCTTTTGTTTCTAAGGTAGAAAGAATCAAGATGGATATTAAAAGAAGAATTCCAAAGAGCAAGTTGTCCTCCATCTGGTCGGGGGTCACTGATACAAATATTAGATTGTGGGATTATGAAGAGTTCAAGACAAGGATGGAAGCACAAGACCTTCCTCTACTATCCAAAAGGACATTGGAATCAGGATTGACGGATGTAGCTAGATTTCCTCCTACAATGTAGTGTTATGAACTAGTGCTTGAATGTGCACGACACTATGGTAGAGGTACACAAAGGATAGTTGGTCCCCAAGGGAGAATTGTGGAAAATTTAAATCATGTGTCTATAGCCCAAACCTTTGACATGCCTAAGAGGTCTCATGTGGTGGCTTTTGACATGGATGTGGCAAAGAAGTTCTATGGGGAAGATACCATCAAATCCCAGCAGTTCATTAATTCTTGGTTGGAAAAACCTAAGTCCCACTTCTCCAAGTTGCCCAAGTAGTTGGTCAAGATTAAATTTAGGAAGGAATACTATGATGTTATCACCCTTATCAGTAGGGTGGTAGGGTTGAAGAGTACAGAATTATTCGAAAATTGGATGTTCCATGTCATTGCTAGGATGGAACAGGGTATAAACTACCACTGGGCAGGCACAATAAGTGCCAATAGATGTGTAATGTCCTACAAACTAAGAGTTTCACAATGAATTCTTACCTATTCTATTCTTTAGCTAGGTTCCACCCATACAATGGATTGAGCACAAAAGGTGTGTTTGGACAAGATGTAATTTATGAACTTTACCCACAGCTACACCTAGGTAGCTCGTGCTACAGAAGGGTGAATGATGCATTCACCATGTACATCACTAGGTTGCTCCAAGGTGTAGAGAATGTCCAGATCTCAAACAATGCCAAGGAGTTAATTAAGAGGTTTGGAGCTTGGTTTATCCAGTTCCCCACCTTTTCATACATAAGAATTGATGGTTGTCAGAGGGATCCATACAAACTCCCTAGGTACCCTACGGATCATGATGTACTTCTGGAGGTCACAAGACATATATATGACTTTGATGTAATTATGAAGAGGGAGAAGCATAAGACTAGGTTTGGTGGTGATTTTGCTTTGAGGATAGGTAGTGATGAAGCCTGTCCTTCTATTAACTCACCCCATGCTTCTGAAGAGGAGATGAGTACCCTGTGTCTTCCTTTCCACTCCAAGAGGTCCAGGTTTGATATAACCGATGAAGAACAAAAGAAGACTAGTAGAGAATACAATCACAAGGATGACATAGAGGACTATTGGGCCAACATTAGCAATGAGTTTGAAGTCAGAAAGAAGAAGTTCTCCAGGTTACCAGTCAGCTCGGTACGGTTATATAACATAAGGGTTGTTCCTGATTAGGTTGAGGAGGATTGGAATTTGATTCAAGGTCATAACTTTGAGGCTGTGAAGGATAAGCTAGTTGGAGAGGTTGATTGGCTGGAGAAAGAGAAGACAGAGCTTGAGCAATTCATGACTCTAATAATCAAGTATACCAAGCTATGTCTCAATCACGGGATGTTGGAGTTGGAGAGTGAATGTGTACAATGCACCTATGATCTTATGGGAGACTTGGAGTATTACTCTACTACCAAGGAATCACCTTAACAGGACCCCAAAGGAAAAACCAAGGTGGTCTCTCCTTTCAAGATCAAACTTAAAGATGTTCAGTAAGAGGAGGTAGGAGAAGCAAAGAAAAAAATAAAGCCTATAGCCAAGAAAAGCAAGCATGTCTTGAGGAGAAAGAAGGCTGAAAGAGCTAAAGGAGAAAAGGAAGAGGCCAGTGTCCCCTCACCTAAAAAAAGGAGGATTGTGAGGTTGTCACAAAAGGAGAAGAGAACTTCTAAGGCAAATGAAGAAGGTGACACACTTGTGGTAGAGGTAGAGAGCTCAAGGGAAAAGACACAAATATATACCAGGAGATCAAGGACTCCTTCTCCCAAGGATGTTGCACCAAAGGGAAATGATCCCATGACTACTCCTATCACCGAGCATGAAGACATCCCTCCTCTTCATGAGACTGGAAATGTGCCAGACAAACCAAAAGATGTTGAAGATCCTCAAGACCATGGAGAGGAGGAATTCCAAGAGGGTGATCTTTGTAGACACCAAAAATTGGTCTAGGCCTACGACTACCACTTTTGACATAATTTTCTAATGTCCACGGTCATGATTAAATAATGTCTATTATTTAATTACTTTATAAACACATCTTTCCTCTATTAATTAAATAACCTTTTAATTATTCAATTAATTCATTATGACCCTTATTCAACTTTGATTAATTAAATAAATCATATTTTTTTAATTATGTCGCTAACTAATTAATTTTTCTTTCTTAATTAAATAATTTATTATTTAATTAACCCCTTTGTTATATTTCAATTATAATTAAATATTCATTATTTAATTATTCAATTAACCTTTTCAACAGTCAATTAACTAAATCATTATTTATTTAATTAAATATTTCAATTTTTAAATGTTGAATTAAATTAATATTTAAATCATAATTAATTGTTTCTGTCACATTCTTTTGTCGCTCAGTTATCTAATTATTCACTCACCATCTAACTTGAGATCTATTTAAATCCACCAGTTATCTCCAAATTCGATATCTGATCATCTCTGTAAAAGGACTCTCTGTCACAACTAGTCAGTTAACTAGTTCTAACTCATATGCATGAACATATTTATTAATTAAATATCTTTATTTAATTAATTAATTCATGTGTGCATTTGAATAGATTATTCTTCGAGTTCTAATTTTATTATTTGCATTCAAAGTCTAATTCTTCTATTTTTGAAGACTTTCAACTAAAGATTAAATCATTTGTTTAATCTTGAACTCGTGTTCTTTCTATTTTCGAACAGTCTTAACACCAGATTAAATTATTATTCTAATTTAATCTTTATCATGTAGAATTTCCCAACTCACATTCTAACTGACACATAAGATTTCTATAAATTGACTTGTCATTGTCATTATTCCTCCTCCTGAAATCAATACTTTTGAGAAGAACTTATAATCTTTGATTATTTTCTTAGACAATACATCCAGGCTATGCTTGCATACATACAAAAAATCTAAGGGCAAGAATACCAATACAGCAAAATGTTGAAGGACAATCAAGATAATTCGAAGAAGTGGACAGATATTCAGTGAGACAGTTCTAGTTATTGTTTTTATTATTTTTGTTCATTTTATTTGTTCTTAGTTGTTTGATTTAGATTTATGCTTGTTAGATTAGATTTGGAAACCTTTCTATGCAGCAATTCATTTCATCTACGTTACATTTGGTGAACTCAGCATGAATCACGCTTCAAACCTCGCAATTCTTTTTCGTCTTTTCTTTTTTTGTTTTGCATGTATCGTATGGCAAACTGCATTTGATTGAATATGTAATACCCCTCCGTTTTGCTTCTTGTTCAAGTTGCTTTATGTTATGTTTGGTTGCAATTACTTTGATACTGGATACATTTTGTTATAATATTTTGATTGCTACTATTGAGCGACAACTATTATTGTGGGATGTAGTTATCTGATTATTGTTTCACTTGCATTATGGATTAATGATATTGTAGAGTTAACATAAGATGTTACTATGAGATTATTGGAATTATGATGGAAGTGTCAGTTTCGATGAGTGTATTGGTGAAGAGGACGAGTTCACATCACTCGCTTGCGAGCGCCCTGCGAATCCGTAATTCCTTCTTCACGGTGTGTATTATATGTTGGATATATTATATGATGTTGTTTACTTGGTTGCAGGATTGCAGGTACATGACATCGACTCCACCTGGTTTCACAGGTTGGAGCGTGTCGATCCAATGGTTAAGTTGAATGGGAGATAGTAGCTAGGTAACATATGTCAAGTCTATGCCCCAGCCTTAGTGTGTCGTCAGTTGTGTATGTGTCAAGTTATTGTCTGTCTTGTTTTAATGTTATTTATTTCTGAAGGAGTATTGATTTGGAAATAGATACTTAGAATAATTGCATTTAAATCATGTTGATGGTTATTTAATTTAAATAATGCAATGTGGATAAAATTTTATATTTAAATTAATTAATTATATTTAAATTATTTAATTAATTAAATTTAATCCAAGGGGGTTGAATTTAGTTATTAAATAATTAAATTAATTAATTAAACGTGATGCAAGAGAATGAAAGGAAATAAAAGAATTAGAATTAATTTTGGAATTTAATTCCAACGTGTGGAATTAAATTAGAAATTGTAATTAAATGTTTATTTGGAAAATTGGTTGCAACTTTGGAAATTAATTTATTATTTGAAATTTCATTTTAAATTGAAAGTGGGTTTTTGAAAAGTGAAATTGAAATTGAAATTAAAATTTGAAATTGAAAATTGAAATTGAAATTGAAATTGAAATTGAAATCTAATTTGCATGTAATGTGAATTAGGGTTGTAAATATTGAAATTGAAATTGAAATTGAAATATCTAATTTGCATGTAATGTGAATTAGGGTTGAATTAGGTATTTTTGATAAAGAATACATGTTTTAATTTTAGGGCAGAAAAATCTTTAGGAAAATTCATTTTTACAGCAGAGAAATTTTTTGGAAAATTTGCACAAGGGTTTGAAGAAAGTTTGATTGTAGAATTGATTGAAGGAAAGATTGTTTGCATTTGTTGGATTTTGGATTGGATTCATTGGAGGATTGAAGAAAATTCAAGAAATCTTTGGAGGAGGCTTGCATCAAAAATTCATCTCTTCCTGTAGCTTCTTATACCAGGTTTTCCTCTTTGTGTTTTATTGTTCTTGATTGTTTTCTTTAAAATAGTAATGATTAAAGATTTGTTTGTTAAATCTGTTTTAGAAAACAAACTTGATATTAGAAGAAAAGAATTAAATAAATTTACAGCCTTTGCTTGTGAAAATTCTTGAGTGAAAATTGTGAAAACCTTAGTTGAATTTAAATTATTTGGAGAAATTGATTTTATTGTTATTGAAATCAAACATAGAGATTGAACAATGCATTTAGAATGTTTTTAGAAAATGAAACCCTTTGTTATTATTAAAAATCGGATTTTAAAATCTGCAGTATAGTTATATTTTCATGGTAAAATGGTCTGGTTGCGCCACCTATAACTTCACTTTCACAAACTGGTTTTCAAAAAATTTAAAGGGTTTTTGCATTTTGAAATTTTCTTAACCCCTGTCCAAAAATCTCAAATACCCAGATCGTAGTTTTTGAGTTATGCTTAAAACATGAGACTGCTGTTAAATTATTTTCCCATGGCTGTTCTGAAAATAAAATATTAATAAATTGATATTTATAAATATTAATATTTTATGTATTGTTATTATAATATTAAAATGTTATTTAATAATATTTTATATTATAATGTATAATACTAAAGTATTATATTTATTTATATTATTTTAAATAAAATTTGTATATTAGATTAGTGGAATTAAAATTATAAACATATGGGGAAATTATTGTTTATTTTAAAATGACATGTTAAAGTTTAATTGAAGGAGTTAAATATTTGATTTAAAGAATGCATAATTTAAAATTGAATTGTGGAATTTAAATCCATATGTAAAAGGTCCAATTATTAATTTGATTTAATTGGAAAAATATATTTATATTTTGAAATATTGATGATAAAGGATATTTTATTTTGAATTAATCAATTTGATATTCTGCAAAGGATAGAAGATATGTTAATGATTAAATATATTTAAATATATTAATTTATATTTAGTATATATATAGTGAAGGTATATATCCATTTGAGAGAATAAATAATATTTTATCTTATTTTATTCTGTTGTTTGCAAATTGGGTATTATTAGTGTTTTAAAAGAAATGATTAGTATGTGTAGAAAATGTATAGAGAAAGATATTTTTTAATAGAAGTAATTACTTGATTTAAAAGAAAATATTTATTTTGTTAATATGATTGAAGAAAATATATTGAAATGTATATATATATCCATGAGTATTTTCAATCAGTATTTACCTTGTTTTATTTGAGTGCGTGTAATTTAGCTTTGCATGAAGAATTTAAATGATAAGTTTTGAATGTATGGTCAAAATTGATAAGGAAAAGGATATTTAAATATATTGAAGAATTATAGAAATATTTATATTTAAATGTTTGTTTTAATTATGAGATTTAATTATAAACAATATGAATGCGTGGCCAAATAGACAAGCCAAAAGATATTTTTATACATTGATGAAATTTCATGTTTTTAAATGGATGGTTGATGAGACATAGACTCCGGATAGAAAATTGGAAAAGATTGTTTGCAATAGTGTTAGGTTGCATTATAAGTAAATTTAGGAACTAACTACATTGAAAAAGGCAAATAGTTATTATGTTCTATTTAGTTCCATAGAGAAATCTAGTCATTGTGAATGGAATATTAATGGTGTCTATATAATATGGAGCATATATATATATATATATATATATTATAGTGTAAAATTCATTATCGTATTTTATTTTAATGAGATGCATGCAATGTATTATTGAATAGAGATTTAAAAATGGATTGATTAGTGTATATGGAAAATGGATAGAGAAACAATATGTTATTATATTAAAGTGATTGAATGTTTTAAATAGAAAATTGAATGAGATATAAGATTTGGTTAGGAAATGGAAAGAGTTTACTTGCATAGATTTGTGTCGATTTAAAAGTAAATTAATAAGTTGTTTTATTGATGAGGCAATCAATCATGTTATTTATTAATTTCTATTTAGATTAATTGAATCATTGTGATTGGATTTTGAAAGAGATATGGATTTAGTATATCCAAAAGTAGTATCTTCCCCATGATTATCTTAAAGGATTTAATTCTCTGTATTCAGTAAAGGGAAGTAAGTTTAATTATTTTAGATTTCCAATAATGAAAAGGGAAATAGAGGTTATGATTATTTTTAGATGATCTAGTTATCATGACTTTGATTTTTTTACACTACCTATTGAATGAATATGGATTTAGGAAATCCAAATATTAGATTTGAATGATGACTTGAATGCTTTTGTTGCTATGTCGTCAAGTTGCATTGTTGGTTTTGGGATTTAGTGTCAGTCCTAAATTATAAGTCTTCCAGAAGAACTTTGAGGATAAGGGTTGTTGAATCTTTATGCCATCCAGTTGTTTTTCCTTGGGTAGTGCATATTCAGTTCTACCCGGTTTTCACGAATGGGGATGTTTGCACCTCCTTGGTTAGGAGCGGATTATGGGATCCGTGTCTCCTTGTATGGAGTGACCTTGTTATGTGGTTTCATCTTGTTGCCTCCTGTGAAAGGAGTGAACTATGTGTTGTTGCCTCCAAGATGTTTGGAGTGAGATCTTTTGTACCTCCTATCAAAGGAGTGGACTATGTGTTTGTTGCCTCCAAGATGTTTGGAGTGAGTTTCTATTATTTGTATCCTCCTTGTGTTGGAGTGGATTATGATGCCTAGTTGGTATGCACTTATGGTTCCCTTGGTGGATTGTTTGGATGTGTGTTGTCGAATAGAAGAGTGGCTTCTGTTAGGCGCCAGAGCCCAAAGAGGTAAACTGGATAACCTTCAGGAGTGATTTAAACAAGTGATAATTAAAATAATGTACTTAGAAGATTAGGACTAACTTCACATTAATCAAGATAATTTAATCCTCACTCATAGACACAAGGGCTTGTTTAGACTTGGGATGAGTGAGAAGGCCTGGAATGGCAAGATCAACTATCTTGTTCTTGCGAGAGGTAGTTGATTCCGCATGAGTGAGTATGAGTGCCGGGATTCGGTTGAGGCCACCAGGATTACTTGTGCCGGAGCCTATGAAGAATGCCCAGAGGAGATCTCATGACAAACCTTGCGATGACACTCTATCTAGGACAACTGTTGTTAATTGTTTTATGTGTATGGTTATTTGAACATACTTGATATACTTTATGTCTGGAAACAATGTGACCTATGTCAATGATATTGGAGTTGTACATGTATTGTATTTGATTTGTACTTGTATTGTATTTGATTTGTACTAGTATTGTACTTGAGTTGTACTTGATTCATACTTGTATGGTGAATGAGTTGTACTTGTTAATTCATTTGGTTGGTTATGTCAGTTTGAGTCAGTTTGAGTCTGCCTTTGGTTAGAGGTAGTAGATCTTAGTCCATGTTACTTTGTTACTATCTCCTAGCATGGGGGGTGGGCCTTCGGTTACCACATTGGTTGGGTGGAACATGCACCAAAACCGTTGGGTCCCCATCTATCTTCAGTACTTGGTGGCGAGACATCCAGATGGACAGCTCGCGGTTCTTGTTGTAATTTCTTGCATTGTAATATTTCAGCTTGTATAAGTTATTTTATCCCTCTTATGATTATGAGGTGGAATTTTGTAATTGTAATTTTGAGTACTATGATTATAATGTTATGGTTATATGTAATATGTATATGTGGGTTTAAGTAATCCTAACCTTGTAGCCTTAGAGGTTGTTGTTAATTAGTAAGTGAATGTGTATATTAAATGCATTTTATAAAAAAGATTGGTTCGCTTAAGATGTTAATTGCAACTTCCTTTAGGGTTACTTGGCGGGGCATTACAGAATAAACGACGCGTCTAATCTCACAAACCGCATATGACACATCCTGTAATGCATCTGACAACATGAGCTACATTCGCTACATTTTGCACCACATCCAACAATCAACATCGCGACGTAGCATCCATGACATTCTGCACTACATCTGACTATCAACATCGCAACACATCTGTGAGTTTAAACGCCGTATCTTCCTGGTAAGAATTTTCATCTTTTTACTAACTTTCATATTTTTGTATTTTTTATTTTTCTTTTTCATCTTGTTTTTTTTTTTGCTAATTTTTTGTTTGCAACTATGTTTAGGAGGATAACATTTTCTTTTGCAGGATGAAGCATAGAAGACCCAAAAAAAAAAACCAAAAAAACATCTTCTTTTCTATAGGACAAAAGCCAAAGATACCATAAACTACTAATCAGTTGCATGCAAGACCTATTGTCGAAGACTTTATTTAAAAAAAAATGAACATTATGTTTGGTAGTTAGATAATTGTCATTTGGGATTAAAATTAACTAGTATATTTCGTGTTTGTACATGTTTAGTTTAGAACCCCATGATGTGGTGTATTGAAGTAGCCTCTCCCCTTTCACATTTGTGTGATCCTTGGTGTAAGAGAAATGGTTACTAACTCTACAACTTGAGCCTTTCTTAGTGGGAAAAAGTACTCACCCTAAGACAACCCAGACTAATAGCACGCTAGACACCAAGCGACTTCCAGCTGGTATATAAAAGTGGATTTTTGGGGGAAACTCTAGAAATCATGATCATTGTTCTAACGAGAAGGGAAGAAATGGTCTCTCATCATACTGGATGGTGCCCCAAAAACAAAATTCCCTTACTAAAAACCATGTTGTAGTTTTCCCAAAATCCTATCTATTTACTGGTTCAGCAGCTTCGAGCCTGTGAAGCCGTCTTACATTCTTACAGTTCATGTGTGGAGATGAGATGTATGCCATGGGAGTTTCATGGGTACAATAGCATGGTTTCCCCGTATAAGTGAGTGTCGTGGATGGGAGCCAGTGGGGTCAAGGTACTATTCATCAGCCTTGAATATGCGTAGATGGAATTATCCAAGTAAGAACTCAGTAAATACTATCCAACACAACCTAGGTTGTAATTGTCTTCTAGTTTTAATAGATTCAACACCTCAAACTAAAAACACTTTGTATTCTGTGCTTTTTTTTCTTGTATTCATCAAAAACTTGATCATTCAATTGAGTTAGTCATAACATCATCTTAAGAAAACCGCAACTGTTAAACTAAATGTTGCATGTGTCTGTCAACAATTTTTAGTTTCATAGAGTCTAGTTTCTAAGCCACAACTGTCATATTTTGAGTTGCATGTGTATCTACTATCCATAACTGTCAAACAAAAAATGAAAAGTGTCTGTAAACAAGCTTAGTTTCAAGAGTTCATAGTTCTGAGTTGCACCTACTTTGTGAGTCGCATCTTCCATAAAATAAACTGCATCTATCAGAAAGTCACAATTTTTTGTCAACATTTGAAACCTATATTGGTCCATTCACCACATCTGAAACTTAAATCGCGTCTATTAAAAATATCAACGCATCTACAAAGTGAACAGCAATTGGCTGTCAACAAAAAAATTTAAAAACTAAAAACTCAGTATGAAAACAAAACTATCTTTTTTGCTTCTGTTTCTTAAGATCAACCTTGGACAAAAGCTAAAAAAAAAATTGCTGAAAAATCTTGCATTATTAGGTATCATATACGTCCTAGTCATAGTCATCCTAAGTTACAAGCATTTAGACACTTCCTAGGAAGTTGCATATCGTAGAATATAATAACTTTCCACGTCATTGGATACGTTCATGCTCTGATTTGTCATTATTATTGAACCTAGTCACTATTATCCTATTAGTGAATCTTTCCAGCTCAACAGTCTAGTTTGGGAAATTCGCCTTATCAGTTGTCTTTGTCCTACAATTAGGTTCCTCGGTAAGGTTAGATCATTGCTTGGATTCATTCCATACGTGGTAGGTTTACCCATCTTGGAATCATTTACTATCATAGTCTACTCAAAACTTTGCATATAGTCCATCCTAGCATACGTCATCTTAGTATATGTCATTTTATAAATCTTTAGCAATATCCTTTATATTCAGAAAATCCAAAAAAAACATAGAAATAGGACATATATATTTCTAGACAGTTTGCATTACCCCATTTTGAGCAAATTTTCATGGCTGAAACAAGGTCTAAAAAGAAATACAAAGCAATGTCAGACCCTAATGAATTTTTCAATCCTTTCGGAAATCAACCATTAGGAAAAGGAAGACCACACAAACCTTTGCTTGAAAAACACATCACTAGAGACACACATGGAAAAAAATTTGTTGAAGACATAAACATCGTTGTACAAGATCCTGAGTTTGCATCCTTTATGGATGAGTGTTTGGCAAATTATCTACAACGATATCTAGCAAAGTTGCTAGTAGAAGGTGCCACACTACCACCAGGATTTGATATTCACCCTTTGAAAACACCATCTACTCAACCAATGCAAATCATGACGTCAAGTGTTTTTATTCCTCATATTACCATAGCGGTACCAATTGGCATACCTACTCAAACATCATCAATTGTAAGCACAATCCCTTTCAATATAACACAAGGTTTACAATTTAGTGCAGGAGAAACTTCATCAAACCCCTTTGGCACAAACACTATTGGTAAGAGATCCAAAGTTGGCATGAATATTCCTATACCAAATCAGAACATTCATAAAGGAAATATTCCTATGCAGAATCAGAACATTCAAAAAGGATACGTCATAGAACACAACATTTCAGAACACCTACATTGTTCCAAATAGTGCAAACAACATGTCCTTGACACAAGTAGATGTTCTCCAAAACCAAATGCAAATGCTTCAACAATAGATGGACAACATGTCTATGTTAGGAAAATGAACTATCTCAATGCAAGATCTATGCCCATGTCCTTTTGACAAAGCGCTATATATGACACCCTTCCCACATGGATACATTATACCAAATTTGCCTAAGTATAATGGGAGGAGGAATCCTTTAGAAAACATTAGATAATTCTCTACAACATGCATGGACATATCATATGACCTCACATACTTGATGAGACTATTTCCGCGAACCCTTGTCAGGATAGCACTGGAATGGTTCTCTAAATTACCATATGGCATATGATCTTGGGGTGAATTAGCTGAGAATTTTGTCAAACACTTTTCCTTTAAAATAGACAATGAAATAACTATAGCTACCTCGTGTCACACAACACAAGAAGAAGGCAAAACTTTCAACACTTTCTGCCAGAGATGGAGAATTTTAGCTAGTAGATGTCCAGTTGAAATACCAGAAAAACAAAATGTCATGTTATTCCTTGAAAATATCAATCCAAAACTAAGAAGTGACTTAAGGATACATTGTTGTACTTCATTCCTAGACTTGGTACAAAAGGGCATCATCCTTGAAAAAGGCCTTATTGACAAAGAAAAAATTAAAGTACCAAGCAGAAACCCAGTTGTTCAACATCAAAACGTACCCAACTATAGAAACAAGTTCTGGTCTAGAAAAAAAAATGTTACCAATGACAGCATTGTGGATGCTAAAACCATACATGCAAGACTAGTCATCATTCTTAGAGGCTACAACCCCAATCAGGACATGATGAGTAATCCAGATCAATCAGAAAATTTTGTCCAAAATTCACAAGAATGATGACCACAAAGGAGATTTCCTAAACGTGAATTTACCCCTTTGGGGCAACCAATTGAGACAATTTTCAAAGAGTTGATGAAACATGATCCCCTAAACCATTGGAACCAAGACAATATGATCTTGGATAGTTTAAACCTTCATGGTGGGATGATAATGCCTATTGTGAATACCATCGAACAAAAGGACACAACCTACAACAATGTCAATAACTAAAAAACATCATACAAGACTTTGTTGAAGACAGAACCATAGAGGTCTATGGGCAGAAACATACCAAGAATAGTGATCATAAGGTCTTCACGAACCCATTACATGACCACACACAAGGAAAGGCCTCCAGTTCGAGAACTAAGAATACTCCATTAGTCAATTATGAAAATACCAAGTATGACTATGGAAAAGGTACGATCATAAACCACCTCCGAGCTGCAAAGGAAAATGTCCATACCATCACCATTAAGAAGCATCCTAAATGTGTTGTAAACACACGCAGAACTAAGATAACTCTTCCAGGTCCTTCTTCTGAGCCACCTACATAGTCTTCCAAGTCTAAGTACAATATGCTTGATCAACTGAGCAAGACCCCAACACAGATATCCATTTTGGAACTATTGACTTTATCACCTTAGCATTGAGCCATTCTTAACAAAGCCTTATAGAGCACAATTGTCCCTACCAACTTAGATGTCAATCATTTCAAAGAAATGGTAGCATACTTAACCAACTCTCATCATGCCACATTTTCTCAACAATATTATTCAACAAAAAAGACAAATCGTAATGACCCATTACATCTTGAAGTCCTAGTCCATCAAACCAAATTCAAATGAGTCTTGGTAGATGAAGCAGCAGGTTTGAACCTATGTACCATAAAATTAGTTAAGGCATTAGGATTCTCAAAAGCATGTGTAGACACCTCTAAGATTATAGTCATCAAAGCTTACAATGATGAGGAAAGATCATCCAAAGGAGTTGTCACACTCCCTATTAGAATTGGACTAGCAGTTATGAACATTAGCTTCCAAGTCTTGGACCTCACCCTTCCATACAACCTCTTGTTAGGTAGACCTTCGATATATGCAATGAAAGTCGTACCTTCCACATATCACCAATGTCTTAAATTCCTGTATAATGGCACCGAGATCATGATTGATGGTGATCCAGATCCTTTTCAATATTGTACAGGCCTAAGGGAAATTCCACAATGACAAGTGCCAGTTAATCAAGAAACTTCATCCTTCACTTTATCCCTATCCATTGATCCATCACATCTTACCAAAGCCATTTCATTCAAACCACCATCATCCACTCCTAAGGTCGAGATCCAAGACAAGGGTTGTTGAGAACATCACATGAAGGCATCCTATTGTGTCAGTCAGCTGGTTCCACCTAAGGCATATGGCTTACCCATGGTAGATAGAACATAGTCAGTAATCACATTTCATGTTCCCCCTACAATGACATTGACCAAATGGGGAGAGTTAAGTGAATAATTTGTGGACCAAGATGATATTACCTCCTGGTTGTTCTAGGAAGATAATGAATACCCCTCACCGTCTACTCAGATAGCTAAGAATCAATATGGAAAAGGCTTTGAGATAATGCAAAGCAAAGGCTATGATAGTCATAGTGGGTTAGGACTAGATCAAAATGGAAGGACATAACCGATCATTGTCTGACCATGACTGAAAGGCCTAGGGCTAGGGTTTCAACAGCTTAGAATTGGCTTTCCTAGTACTTTGTCACCATTTCAAGAGGAAGTGAGTTCTTATGAAGACATCAAGATATCTCATGAACCACTTCCCCTAGTTTATAATGAATCCCCTGACTCAAGCGACTATGAATGAGATTCCCTTTCCTCTACCAGCACCATGAACCTAGATAATCTATTTGGAGAACTCGACCAAATGATAAAACCTGTACCAAATCCATCTAGCCCCCATAATAAAAACCCTTGACCAGAGAAGAATGTCTTAAGCACTATTATTGGGAAACTCTTGATCTTGCATCTTGAGCACCTGGCGAACCATCTTCTAACGACCTATCCATTACAATAGTCCCACATCAGATTTTATCTACCCATAGGAAAAAGAACAAGGAGTTAGTCCAAAACTTCTGTGACCATGTCAACCACTCTATATTCACCTTGTCAACTTCCACATTTGATAACTCTGATGATGACATGCCTCTCATATATCCCCAACTTATCAACTGGGATCAACAAGGTACACCCATCTTAGACACATTTGAGAACGATGAAGCAATAGCTGAGTTCATGGGACTTCGAGAAGGCATACCAAGACGGGATCATAAAGTTGGTTTTACCATAGACTTGGATGAAAAAGCATATTTTGGGGAGTCTATTTACACCTCTAGTCACAAAAATGAAAATAAAAAGAAAAATAATGAGAATGAGAAAAATGACGAGTCCCTAGGTGAAAACCCAAAGGCTCCTTTGGATGAAGAAATAGTAAAAATAAAGGACATATCTAAGGGTGAAAACCTCTCTGAGGCACCCAAGGATGGAGGTTTGAATATTCTCCCCGTGGCTCATGAAAAGTCACCAATGTTAGTAGAGGAGTCTGTTGAAGTCAACATAAACATAGAAGAAAATCCTTGGGTAATATACTTGGTAGCCTCTTTGACAGAGACAGAAAAACAAGAGTTTTAGGACTTCTTCACAAAGAGACAGATAAACTTTGTATGGTCATATGCTGACATACTTGGGCTAGATCTAAACCTTATATTGCACCATCTACCATTACAGCCAAGTATTAAGCCCGTCAAACAGAAGCTAAGGAAAATACATCCACAGATTGCTCTATTGGTCAAAGCGGAACTTAAGAAATTATTGGATGTTGGATTCATAAGAACCATAGACTATGTAGACTGGATTTCAAATCTTGTTCTAGTGATTAAACCAATTGGGGGCATCCACATTTGTATAGACTCTAGAGACATAACAAGGCATGTCCTAAGGATGACTTCCCCTTGCCGAACATTGACATGATAGTGGACCTTACAGCATGATACAAGATGCTATCCCTTATGGATGGTTTCTCTGGGTATAATGAAATCAAAATCATAGCTGAAGACCAACACAAGACAGATTTCATGTGTCCATGGGGAACATACTATTGGAATGTTATGCCTTTTGGGCTTAAGAATGCAAGAACTACTTATCAACATGCAATGACAACTATTTTCCATGACTTTGTACATACTCTCATGGAAGATTATGTCGATGATATTATAGCTAAATTAGTAACAAGGGCAGATCATTTGAAAGTTCTAGACAAGATATTCCAAAGGCTAGAGAATTACAACATCAAACTAAATCCAAAGAAATGTGTCTTTGGAGTGAAATCAGGGAAACTTCTAGGGTATATCATTTCTAGAAGAGGCATTGAAGTAGATCTAGAGAAGGTAAAAGCTATTATAGAAATGCCTCCTCCAGTCAGCATTGGACAATTAGGAACACTACAGGGAAGATTACAGTCTATCAAGAACTTCATTGTACAACTAGTAGACAAAATACACCCATTCCAACATTTGTTTAATAAAGGAGTACCATTTATATGGACACCTAAATGTCAAGAATATTTCCAACAAATCAAGGATTATCTGCTCACTCCACCTATCTTAATGCCACCTATAGATGGAAAACCGTTGATACTATACATTTCAGCAACTCAATCAGCATTACAAGCCCTTCTCTTACAAACTAATGATCAAGGTCATGAAAGAGCAGTGTACTACATCAGACGTACCTTGGTGGGATATACATTAAATTAAAGTAACATGAATTTCCATGTCTTGTGGTAGTCTTTGCTACTCAAAAACTTTCGTACTATATGCTAAACTGCCAAACCATGTTGGTCGCAAAGATTTATCCCCTCAAATATCTCCTAAGTAAAGCAGCATTAACAGGCCGATTGGCTAAATGGGTAATGATACTTAGTGAATATGACATCCAATATGTAGAGAGGAAAGCTATAAAAGGACAAGTGATTATAGATCAGTTAGCGGATGCACCCATGAAGGAAGACCATCCTTTAGTGGCAAATTTTTCTGACGAGTTTATCTTCAAAGTTGACACTAGAACCAAATGGAAATTATAATTTGATGGGTCACATACTAATCGTGGTTCAGGAGAAGGCATATTATTTTTTACACCTCAAGGTGATACTATCCCTAAATCATTCAGAATTTCTTTCCCTTGCACCAATAACATAGTAGAGTATGAAGCCTTAGTGACAAGACTAAGAATGGTAGCCCAATGGAAAATTAAGAGTCTACATATTTATGGGGATTCTCAGCTAGTAGTTTGGCAAGTAAATGATGATTATGAAACTAAAGAAGAGCAACTAGTCCCCTACAAGTGCATGGCTGATAGTTTCAAGCAGTACTTTGATGACATTACCTTTCAACAGATACCACGTATTGAAAATAGGGTACCAGATGCTATGGAAACTGTGGGTTCCTTATTGGATATTCTGAGCAACATGCCTAAGTTCGAGTTTTTGGTCAAATAGTTGTTGGTCCCTTCCTATGATGTCCCCGATTCTATGATGGTGTGTACGATTGTTGGTCCTACTTCCCCTTGGTACAAAGACGTATTCGACTATCTAAATGCCCAAATCTGACCTCTAGACCTGTCAAACAACCAACGTAGAACCTTTATCTGTAAGTCAACTAAATACACCATCATCGAAGATACCCTGTATAGACATATCTTAGATAACATCCTAATGAGATGTCTCAATCTTGAAGAAGCACAAGAAACCTTGCGAACGGTGCACGAGGGTATATGTGGATCCCATTCTAGTGGTCCTATTTTAGCCCATAAGATTATGAGATTAGGTTATTATTGGCCTACAATGAAAAAGGACTCATATATCTATGTGAAGAAATATAGACAGTGTCAGATACACAAAGATTTGATAAGAGCACCAGCATAGGAGCTTCGTTCGATTACTTCACCATGGCCCTTTGTCCAATGGGGACTTGACCTCATAGGTAAGATACACCCTCCATCATCCAATGGCCATAAATTCATCATAACCACCACCGAATACTTCACCAAATGGATTGAATCTATTCCCATGACCTACATCATCGACATGAAAATATCCAAGTTTATCCTAAACTATATCATTTGTCGGCATGGTGTACCCTAATCCAATATCACAGACAATGTCCATCCATCCAAAAACCAAGAAGTCCTTCATCTATGTGAAGAATTCCACATCAAAAATCATTTTTCCACTCCATATTACCCATAAGGTGATGGCCAAGCCGAGGCATCTAATAAAACCATTGTCAGAATCCTAAAAAAGACTATCAATGGTGTTGGTTGTGACTGACATCTACAGCTTAATCCTGCCTTATGGGCTTACCACACAAGCATCCGTACTCCAATTGGCGCCACTCCATACTCCCTAGTATTCGGATCTAAAGCTATCTTACCTATTGAGGTTGAAATTCCTTCCCTGAGGGTATCCTTGAAAGGTCATATTGACGATGAATAGTACCATGTATCCAGATTACAAGAGTTAGAATTACTGGATGAATGAAGACAGAAATCACTAGACCATTCACAAGCATATCAGAATCGTCTTCGTTGTAGCTATAATAGGAAATTTATAATTCGACACTTTGACATTGGTGACCTAGTTTTAATGGAGAATCCCAAGAATCAAGCTAAACGATAAAAGCCAAGTAAGTTTGAACCTAATTGGTTAGGGCCCTATATTGTCATAGAAGCTTTTGGATCAGGAGTATGCCAACTCTCTACCCCTAAAGGAGAACCACTTTTATCACCAATCAATAGCCTTCATCTGAATAGGTTTTATACATAGCTTGTGAGAGTCTTTATCTTAATCGAAAAAATACAAAAAAATGGTTACCTTGATGAAAACCTGGCAAATAGGCATCTTTGTAACACAAAAAAATTTGGAAAATCAACAAAATATTAAAGATAAATAATCTGTCTAATAGTGAAAACCACTTCGGTGGCGCTATGGATAAGTACCATGGTGAAAACCTGGCAAACAGGCGCCATGTGTAATCAACTTCACTCCTTTGTCTACCATCATTCCACTCAGACTTTTTCACCATCCCTCATAATAAATGGTTGTCTTATCCATTACTTGAAATGATTGACATCAAGTCCACTCCGTCACATTCCCCACTACATCATGTATGTCTTATTCTCGATTGGGGGAAAATCCTTGTTCTATGTCATGAGGATCTTGTACATAGCATTACACCATTAGCAAATCTCCTGAAAAAATCCAAAAACATCAAAAATGTCTTGAAAAAAATCTGAAACCATTAGAAAACCCCAGAAAGATAAAAAAAATCAAAAACATTTCAAAAATCCCAAAAACAGAGTCAGAGTCATTCATGTTAAGTCATTCATAGACATAGTCAAACTACATTGCCTCTGTGACTAGACATAGGCAAGGCCATCAGTCAATGTGCCCCCAAGGCATTAGGTTTGTCTGTCTAGGTTTGTCATGTATCACACACATAAAATCATGATTCTTTGTACATTCAAAGTCATTAGTCATGTCGAACTACGAGGTCTCTGCATGTATAATGTAGGCAAGGCTAATTAATCAATGAGACCCCGAGGCCACATTAGGTCAGTCCTTTAGGGTATATCATCTCAAGTCATACACTGTCAACACACACACACTTAAAATAGTCAAGGAATAAAAAAAAAATATGCATCAACAAGGAAAACATCTCAAAGTCATAAGTCAAAATCAAACACACTATTAGAGTGATCAACTTATGTCTTAAGCAAGATATATCTTTCTTGTCAACGAACATCATCAAATTGTCATAGCCTCTTGTAGCTTGTTACATCAACATCATCAGGCTCAAACGTCTTAGACGACACATGTCTTTTTGAAACTAGGCTTTGTCATGCCTTACATAGATAGTCACCAAGTCAAAACTAGAATCAACGTCTTATGTGGTATGTGTCATCCCTCACATCCAACTATGTCAAATATCAAACAATCCTACAAGATCAAGTTTTGGAAAATACTTTTATTGGCTTTATGACTTTATATCTTATTTTGTCTTATCTTTCTATCGATTTGTGAATAAGTCCGATTGCTAGCTTTCTCAAGGATGTCTCAAGACTCTTTTTCTTTGACTATTGTCTGTCAACTATCTTTTAAAACTTTGAATTTTGAGTCATGTTACTAGTTTCCTCAAGGATGTCCCATGAATGATTTAGAGGAGCAATGGCATCTCATGACCCATCTTTTATTTGTTTGATGTTTGTAGTTTGTCTAGACAAAACAACTGGGGCAATTTTGTCCTTGGTATGAGTTAAGAAACTCCTTGTCTGTGACTGTCTGTTTTATGCAGGTGGATGACTTTGTACACTATGGTCTATCTCATATCATGGTGTGTACTACCCATTTGTGTCATGTCCCGCCCAATGATGATAAAATACAAAGCTTAGTATATATATGGAAAAATATTGAAGATCATATGTCCTTCAAACAACCTTCTTTGTTTTGTACTAACATTTTGAATTATTTGAGCTAACATTTCTTCTAGTCTGTATCTTCATCATCCTTATCTATTTTTGCCTAGTCTCTTGTCCTTCATATTCCAATCCTCTCATTGATTTCGAGAGCACACTCATGTTCTTCAAACCCGCTTATCCTCTCGAGGGGGCATACCACTACCTTCTCGTCATTCTCCCTCCACTGGGGCGTATCGTTTTTTTAATTTCTTTGACACAACGCCGAAACGACATTGTATCAAAGAGGGGCAAACTGTAGACACCGAAAATTGGTCTAGGCCTATGAGTACCACTTTCAACATAATTTTCTAATGTCCATGGTCATGATTAAATAATGTTTATTATTTAATTAATTTCTAAACACATCTTTCCTCTATTAATTAAATAACCTTTTAATTATTTAATTAATTCATTATGACCCTTATTAAACTTTGATTAATTAAATAAATCATATTTATTTAATTATGTCTCTAACTAATTAATTCTCTTTCTTAATTAAATAATTTATTATTTAATTAACCCCTTTGTTATATTTCAATTATAATTAAATATTCATTATTTAATTATTCAATTAACCTTTTCAATAATCAATTAAATAAATCATTATTTATTTAATTAAATATTTCAATTTTTGAATGTTGAATTAAATTAATATTTAATTCATAATTAATTGTTTCTATCACATTCTTCTGTCACATAGTTATCTAATTATTCACTCACAATCTAACTCGAGATCTATTTAAATCTGCCAGCTATCTCCGAATTTGATATATGATCGTCTCTATGAAAGGACTCTTTGTCACAACCAGTTAGTTAACTAGTTCTAACTCATATGAATGAACATATTTATTAATTAAATATCTTTATTTCATTTAATAATTCATGTGTGCATTCGAACAGATTATTCTTTGGGTTCTAAATTTATCATTTTCATTCAAAGTCTAATTCTTCTATTTTTGAAGACTTTCAACTAAAGATTAAATCATTTATTTAATCTTGAACTCTTGTTCTTTCTATTTTCGAACAGTCTTAACACTAGATTAAATTATTATTCTAATTTAATCTTTATCCTGTAGAATTTCCCAACTCATGTTCTAATTGACACATAACTTACATCGCATGGCATTCAACAATCTCGATCGTTGATCTCTCTTTCGAATCTAAGTCGATCATTCAAAAACCCAATTTCTATAAATTGACCTGTCGTTGTCATTATTCCTCCTCCTGAAATCAATACTTTTGATAAGAACTTATAATATTTGATATTTTTCTTAGACAATACATCCAGGCTATGCTTGCATACATACAAAAAATCTGAGGGCAAGAATACCGATACAAAAAAATGGAGAAGGACAATCAAGATAATTTGAAGAAGTGGACGAATATTTGGTGAGATAGTTCTAGTTATCATTTTTATTGTTTTTGTTCATTTTATTCGTTCTTAGTTGTTTGAATTAGATTTATGCTTGTTAGATTAGATTTGAAAATCTTTATGTGTAGCAATTCATTTCATCTATGTTACAATCTCTACAATACTGAGGTGAAAATAAATAAGGTTTTGCAGTCTCCTCTAGTGGGTTGTGAGGATTTACCTACAGGAGGTGAAGAGGATAGACCTCTTCCAAGGGAGGATATACAAGCTAAGACTCCTTCACTGGTGCATGAGAGGGAGGAGCACAGTAAGGAAAAAGAGGATTCCATCAGGGAGATCCTCAAGGAGCCAAGTATGGAGGAAAATGTGCCCAAAGTTCAACAGGAAGAGGATGGACAGAGCAAAGTACAATCAGAATCTATTGTTCCAGGTTGGTTGGATAAAGAATTGAAGAGTAAAATAATTGTGGTGGATGATACTCCTCCTAATTGGGATGAACTACTGGGAAATTTTGGAAAGGGGAAGACAAAGAAGAAAGCCAGTATCATTTCTAGGATTGAGAGAGATGAAGTGAACAACAAGGTAGTCCACATTGCTACTCCTACTCCTGACAAGGATAGGGATGATTTGACTGGAAAGGATTATAGTGTGTAGACTATTAACCTAAGGAATGCTTCCATGGAGCAAGACATTGAAGAATATGAAGACTCCAGTGCTATAATCCTTGGAAGATTAAGGAAGGAGGTACAGACTAAGTCAAAGTTGGAGAAAGAAAATGACAAACTTAAGAGATATTTGCAAGAGTTGATGAAACCCTTGCAATACATCAGTTCCTCTTCATCTGTTGCAGGGTTCCTACCTCAAGAAACAATATTAGAGTTGGAAAGAATGAAAAACACCACACATGCTACAGCCAGTTGGTTTCAGGGGGTGCAAACCAAGGGAGATGATGCTATCAAAGACATCCTTTCGACTGGAGGAGATGCAATGAGTTCGTTATATTGGCTAAGGAATGTGCTAGCTTAGGATAAGGAAGATGTAGATCTCTTGTTGCAAAAGACAAAGTCCATCATGGAGTACACTAAATATAAATTGATAAATGATGGAATTCTTCCTTCCTCAAGAAAGAGCCTTGGGAATGGTTTGAAAATTTTCAGAAAAGGAAAAAGGCTTTGAAGAAGATATATAAACAAGGAAGGAAGATTGAAGACACCTTGACTGAAATCTACAATAAGTGTATTTCCTTTTTTGAATTGATGATAGGGAGAAATAAATTTGCGCCAAAGTATCTTAGCTTGGAGCAGTTGAGAAAATGGTGGTGAGATGTGTATTCTCTAGTCAATGAGGGTCCTATCACTCAACATCAGTTGGATGATGCAACAACTTACATTGTAGTTGTTGAAAGATATCAAATAAGTAAGGTGGATTTGAATAACGTGGTGAAGCAATCAAGAGATGATATCAAGTCCCTTGAGAGGAGAGCTAGGGTTTTACCTATGCCACCTAGTTTCAACTTCGACAAGGTATTTTTGATGGTGCAGGATAAGGTGGAGCATGCCAAGGACAAAGGGGGGAAGTAGTTAATGCAATGATACATCAAAATTAGTGCTTCCCCATTATTTCACCTCTTCCTTCGCATGCATTGGACCAATCTTTGTTGGTGACCCTAGGCTGACTTGAATGAAATTGGTGCATATTGCACATTTCATGTTATTTCAAATTTCTCTTGGCTGACCTATTGTGTGGTCATTTATTATTGTAAACCCTAATTGGGCCGAAATATCTTGGGGGTTTCTATAAGTTTGGAGTTATGCCTCATTTGTAAGGGGTTAGTTAATTAGACAATTTTACATTCGAGCGAATTGTGATAAGAGAAATAATTAGAGTTAGAATTTAGTTTATCTTTTCAAGCAAGTGTTGTAACAGAAGACTATAATTGTTGCCACTTTGGATGATTTAATACAAGTAAAGACATTGTGTTTTGATGCCTTTCCTGTGTTGAGTTTTATCTGGCATGGTTCTTGATATTCTATCTTTGAAATCGCTTAATTTTATTTGATGTTAGATGATTTGATGATGTTTAGGGTTTTATGCTTGTAGTGTTTGCAACAATCTCTAGTCCATACTTTTTTAGTTAGTTGATTGTTAGCTTCTTTGAAAATCTATCCTGGACTTAAAATCGTGCTTAGTTCAATTATGAATGCTTTTTCATTTCAATTGCAATAGGGTTGTCTTGAATGAATATTCATAGTCTAAAAATATTTAACACCTTAGAAGATTGCACTATCTATGTAAGATTGCAGATTTATTTGGGTTGAACATGAGTCAGTTTATGAGGGATTGGTCCATTTCGAGCATTTCATATTTTGCATTGTTAATCTTAGGGTTAGAATTAGTCTTAGAATTATCTCTAAAACCCTTATCTTTTGTTATTTCTTTTATTATATGGGTTACTTTTAGGCTCTGAAGTATCAACATATTGCTAGATCTGATAAATCTAAGTCTGGTATTTGCTTGTAGTAAGGTCCCTTTGTGATTACTAGCATTTTCACATTATCTCTAAGTTGTTTTATTTGCATTGTCAAGACCTGACATTAGAGACCTTGGGGTTATCTCTTTGTTCATACAGATTGACTTTTCAAGAGAGATAGGATATCATATTTTGTTTGAGTTGTTGCTATGCAGAAAACACCATCAACAGTATGCTACCCCCTTGTGGAGTAGATGAGAATATGGGATAGCCTTGTCTGCTAATTACACGATGAACCTATGGATGGATTGTAGCCTCCCTTGTAAACCCCTTAACTATTTTAATGTCCTTGGTGCCTCCATTTCGAGGATCACTTTATATTTAGTAGGGTCTATCTCGATCCCTCTCATTGATACTATGTACCCCAAAATATTTCTTGATTACACACTAAAGACACATTTCTTGGGGTTGAGTCTTACCTTGTATTCCTCTAACCTATGAAATATGGAGCTTAGTGCCGCTATGTGATCTTGTGGCTTTCTTGACTTAGCCAGTATGTCATCCACATAGTCCTCTACGGACTTGTGGATCATTTCACGAAAAATGAGAGCCATGGCCTTTTGATAGGTGGCTCTAGCATTCTTCAACCCAAATGGCATCATGTTCCAAAAGTATGTTCCCCATGGATAGGTAAAGGTCATCTTGTGTTGATCCTCTTTCGTTATCATTATTTGATTGTACCCTAAGAACCCATCCATTAGTGATAACATTGCATGCCCTATTGTTTGATCTACAATCATGTCAATTTTCGAAAGGATAAAATCATCCTTCGAGCATGCCTTGTTTAGATCCCTAAAGTCAGTACAGATCTAAATGCCCCCAGTGGGCTTAGTAACTGGTACCAACTTTGAGACCCATTCAAGATAATCGATGGGTCTTATGAAGCCAACATCCAGGAGTTTCTTCAACTCAATTTTGACTTACAGTGCAATCTATGGATGCATTTTCCTTAGTTTCTGCTTTACTACCTTCACCTCTAGATATACTGCAAGATGATGAACCACAACCTCTAGATCGAGACCTGGCATGCCAGTGGAGGTCCATGCTAGGTTTACCTTTCTTTCTCTCATGAATGCAACTTGGAGATCATGTTCTTTAGTCAAAAGAGATTATGCATAGAAGGTTATGTGTAATGTCTCTTCAGTCCCCAAGTTGATGAGGTTACACTTCTCTGCCAAAACAGTTGACTTCTCCTAATGAATAGCACTAAGGGAAAAATTGAATCCCTCATCTTTGGGAACCTTAGAGAGGTTTTCACCATCAGATGCATCCCTTTGTTTTTATAATTTTTGGGTTAGAAAGTGCCACTGCTTGGTTTTCACTTAAATACCTAGAGATTACTCTTATATATTCACTTTTGTGACTGAGGGATTCAATTGTTTCTCCGTAGTATGCATACATATCTAGCTCAATGTCAAATCCTGCCTTATGGTCTCTACATGGTATAGTATCCCACAGTCCCATGAATTCTGAGAGGGCCTCATCATTTTTAAATGTGTCCAAAATTGATGGTCCTCATTGGTTATAATCTATTAGTTGGGGATACACTGGCTTTAATTCATGGGTTTGGTTATTTGACTCAAAAGACATAGTGGAAATCATGAACAAGGAAGATTCCTCAAACAAAATGAGTAGGTTAGTGAGGTTATCCTCATTAATGTCACTACATACATCAATTATATCAAAGGTATAGTTGTCTAAGGGTAGACCTGTGGATACTAGTAACCAAGGAGGAGATTTGATTGTTTTAATAGGGGGACTTCTGCCACATATGGTTATCTTCAAAGGAGTACATCCAAGTCCAAGATTTTTTATGCGCTTCTCAGCAATGATGGGTTCTAATCGGTCATTTTTATTTTCTCGATACTTTCATTCTCTTTGTATCCCATGCCAATCATTAGTTATAGTCCTGTGTTATCATCATCCATTGGAAGAGTGGGCACAAGTATTTCATTTTGATATAGCAAGCTTCATATGCATTTTTCATCCACCACTTCTCAGCCTAGGTCCCCCAACTTCTGAATCTGAAGGGGTTTTCTCTGAATTTTTGAGGTGGTGTGTTACTTGGTTGTGGTTGTCCATGGGACCTAAGAGATTGAGGTAATCCTCATATTACAAAGGATCTTTTCTTCATCTTATAATCTCCACATCTATTATCTTGGATAATGACTTTGATATCAGAAATGTTAGGAATGGAGGGTGTCTTTGTCCCAGAAGTGGAGGCTATGGTGGATGGATCTATATATGGATTCATAGGGCCTTCATCATTCTTGGGAACTTATGGGTTTTGTAATACTTGGCTTCCAGGTTCTTGTAGTAATTAAAGGGCTTTGGGTCACCATGAATCATGACCTCTTGGTTTTAATAAGGGAATTTAACACATTGATGAAATGTGGATGCAACAACTTTCATCCCATGGATCCATGCATGCCCTAGAAGAATTTTATAAGGAAGGTCAAGGTCAAGGACTTGGCAAGTAGTCTTCATGATGGACGGTCCTACCTATATAGGAAGTTGGATGGTTCCTTGAGACACTCTTTCTTGATCATCATAAGCCCAGATTGTGATGCCTTTACCTTTTTCAATTATATCTTCAGAGAATACTAGATTCTTTATTAGCTTGAGGGAATAGATGTTCAACCCTACACCTCCATCCACTGAGACCCATTTGAATTTATTTTTATGGACAAAGAATTCAAGGTGAAGAGTGCGGTTGTGATATGGTTGGGTTGGAAGGTCTTGTTCAAAGAACGTGAGGAGATGTGGCATGGGGATGTGCTCAACCATAGCTTGGAATTGGTCTGCATCAAGATTTGTGGGTATGGAAGATGTAGTGAGTGCCTTTTCTAGAATTTCCCTATGTGTAGGTAATATTTTAAGAAGCTCTATGATGGATATCTGGGTGGGGGTCTTCTTCAGTTTTTTTAAGATATTGTAACCATTGGAAATTGACTTTGAGTTTGTAGGGGGTGCTCTAGCTTGCATGGATGGTCTGGGGATAGAGATTTTCCCACCTTGTGTGGTGAATCCACACTCAGCTTTGTACCCTAGGATATGGACAATGTACCTACCCATTCATCTAAATATGTGACAACATGGTCATAAACATCATTGACGCTACCGTAATTTTTTCCTTTACCATTGTTATTTGCTTTATTGTGATCTGGAATCAGATTTGTGTATATCTCGAGGTCTTGATTTCCAGCTGGTTTCTCAATGGTGATAATCTTGTTATCAATAAGATATTGGATCAGGTTCTTGAGCCTCATGCAACTAGTTTTCATATGCCCCTTTATCTTATGAAAATTGTAAAGGTTATTCTTGTTATACTAGGGTGGTTTAACCTGGGGCTCCTGGTAATTTTTAATGATTGGGAGTGTGATTATTTTGGTGTCAATGAGTTGTTTCATGACATACTCAACTAATTCTCCAAGCGGTGTGTACTTTCTCTTTGGGGGATACCAGTTTCTTATGGATGATCCACCTTGATCATTGACGTTGTTGACTATTTGTGTGTTGTTTTGTTGTTAAGATGTGTTGGGTAAGGGGATTTTTTGGGTATTATTCTAATTTTGCTGGTATGTTTGTTGTTGTGTGTTCATCCTTGGAGCACTTATCACAACCTTGGCATCAACAACACTATCATTAGTAAAAAAACTATTTTTCACCCATGTTCAAGGTTTGTCACTGTAGCTTGTCGATGGGTGATTATCTTGATAAGTGGGTGTCCCCCCTTGTTTAATTAGGGCTCTTTCGATGTTAACACCTTTGGGGAGGAGATTTTCATAGGTGGTGATGCATTGTACTTTGAGATGGAAGGCTAAGTGACCTTCAAGATTTGAGGTGATGGTTCCAACTTGTTGCTCTTTTGGCATAGCCCACTTTCTCCTATTGGACTTGGATCACCATCATTGCAAGAAGGATGTGAATGAATCTCCCTCGTTTTGCTTAAGGTTGGACAACTCTTCCAAGCTTCCATCCATACCCAAGTTAAATGAGTAATTTTGTATGAATGCGTCCACAATTTCTTGGAAATTTTTGATTTTGGGAGGAAGATGGGAGAACCATTTTATGGCTGGGCCAGCTAGACTTTTGGGGAAGAGCCTCATTAGATAAGAGTAATCGTAGGCAAATTCCATGTAGTTTACATGGAATTCCTTGATATGATATTCAATATTTCTGGTTCCACGGTACTTGTTGAATTTTGGTATCTCAAAACCTTGTGGGAACGACTTCATCACAATGCTTTTGTCGAATGGATAAGGGCATAAGTTCTCTTGTGATTTTGGGTATTTCCCTGATTGGATGTCCAACACTTGTTGTGAGAGATTTTTTATTTGATTGGACCAATCATTTTGTGGATCGGGTGGTGGAATGAACATGTTTTGGGTTGGTGTTGTGGCTTGAATGATGGGTGGGGTGACTTGCAAACTTGGTGGTGCATTCATGGGGGTTTGTTGTAAGCTTTGCTATGCAAGTAATTCTTGTTGATATGCATGTAGATGTTGTTGCACCAAAAAAGCTTGTTGTTGGTCTTGTTGCTACTTTTGTGCCAACAACGCTTGTTGTTGGTCTTGTTGCTGCTATTGTGCCAACAATGCTTGTTGTTGGGATTGTTGTTGGGCTACTTGTTGTTGTGCTTGGTATTGCTGCAAAGCTTGGTGGTAAGCCTATTGTTGTAACAAGGCTTGGGCTTGAGCTTGTTGTGCTTGATACTGAGCTTGTGCTTTAACTTGAGCTTATTCTTGTGCTTGTGCAACTTGCACCGCTTGAGTAGCCTAGATGGCTTATGTAGCTTGTTAGGCTTGTTGTGCAGCTTGTTGGGCTTGGAATTTTTGGAATTCCTTTTGGTGTGCCTACTGAGTTTCTTGCAAGGCAATGTTGTATTGGTTGGCCACATTTGGATTTGGTGGTGGAGGTGGAGGATTTGGAATGGTGTGAGATGATCTTATGAGACTTTGTTGAGGTGGTTATTGAGGTTTTTAAGTGATGACAATAGGTTGTGTGGTGGAGGGTATGGTAGATGTGCTTGGTCCTTAGGATACCACGTTTTGAGATATTAAGATGTTGTTGATGGAGTGGTTATTGGTTGATTTGTTTGGATTGGTGCCACTTGATGTTTCGATATCGGTGGCATGATTGGTGGATTTGGTATGCTGATTTGATTCATGGTTGGAGGATTGTTTTGACTTAATTGATTTTGGATTTTTGTGTTGAGTAGAGGGGGTTTCCCTAAACCTTGGATAGATGTGGATGTTGATGTGAGCAGGGGAAATGATGTAAGGATCGGTGGTATGCTTCCCTGAGAAAGTGATGATGAGAGGTTAAAGATTCCCCCTTATCTAAATAAACCCACTTTTCCTTATGATACCATGGGGAGGGATACTTGTGTGTCAAGAGAATATGTTGGGGATGCGGCGAAGGTGGATGAATTATTGATGCCATGAAAAATGAGTGGAACATAAGGATTCTTTGGGTCTTGCAGGATAGTGTTAGACATACCCAATATGGTGTTCTCATCTAAGTTTTGGTTGTTCACAAAGGGGTGTGTTTGAAGACCTTGGAGCAATGAACTCCCCTTGGTAATCATGGGTTGACTTGGAGCATGAGATGATATTGGTTGTGGGATGGGTAGAATGATGTTCTGGAAGGATGGTGTGAATGATATCGATGGCATAATCCCAAGAGGTTGTTTCACAATAGTGCTTATGTCATAATCAGAAGAGAGTTTAGTCCCTTCCTTTGCTAATGCTAGCATGTATTATGAAGGATTGAGTCTCATCATTATATTGACAATCTTGTGGGTTTCAGGATTTTGGACCATCTCTATGATTTTGTCTTGAGTCATTCCTAGGGGGTTTTTGGTGATATCCTCCACTTGGAAACCCTCATCCTGAGGTTCTTGTGGTTGTTAAGGAAGATTGAGTGGGGGATTTCTAGATCTGATGGGGTTAAATTCAAGTGTGGTTTGACTCAAGTCACTCGAAGTGGATGTCTCCTTATTTTTCTCATTATTTCTCTTATGTTGAGATCTAGTTTGGACCATAAAATAAGGATCAACTTTTAGGAATATGAGGTGAACCTCTAATTCCTTAGGTTGGTCTAAACTTTAGGTACAAAGACAAAAATTTAAGTTTGTTTAAGGATCAAATGATGATGATGGGATAAATGATGGATTGTGCAAAGGTTGAACACTTAAGAACCTTGGAAGGATACTAGACTTTTGGAATTTTGCATTTTGCATTATGCATTTGATTTTGATTGGATTTGATTTAGATTTTGGATAATGAAATCATAAAACCAAAGATGTTGGATGTTATCTTGGAATAAAATTTGTCCACAAGATGATAATTTAACTAAGAGTATGAAGAAAGAATTCATCCACACACACTTAGTCAAACAAGATGATTTTTTATTTTGATTTGAAGGATTACCAAGAGAATTATTTTTTCTAAGATTCTAAGAGTTGTTGGTGGGATGGGATTTGATTGATGTGTATGGGATGGATGAGAGTGTTTATTTTGATCCTAGATTGGACTTAGATAGACTTATTTTTACAATACCTTGGTATTGAAGAACATGCTATACTTCCTATGTGAGAAACTCAAAACGTTGAAAAAGACTTGGATTTTGACTATAATAGAATGAGTACAAATTGGGATTGTTCTTTGAAGCACATTTGTAAAAGTTATAAACCAATCTCTCTCTAACTTCATAAAGTCTTGAAAGACACTCATGAGATTTTAGACTAAGGTGCTTATGATGATTTGATTTGGGAATTTTTACTTTATGGGAAATCATGGGATCAGGAACATGTGAGGTTCAATTATCTTTTATCTTGCTTAGATTTAGTTCTTTTTACCACATCCACACTCTCTTGTTTAAATTTTCAAACTAAATGTCTATGTCTCAATTTATTTTCATCCCACAAAGTCCATTATGTGGAAATCAAGAGAATCAAGGAAATAGTTCCCTATATTGAATTTGGGGAGAAACAAATTAAGATGTGTCCAAATGTTTAGATGCCTTCTAGGGATAAGAACCCCTATGTACAAGCAGTAACACGTGGACCTTTCAAAGATATTTTTTCTTCCCAAAGGGTTTGAAATTCTAATGATTTGTTGAATGTTTGTTTTCCAATGTTTTAGATCCAAGAAAAGTGTTTTGATTCAATAGAAATGCACAACCCAAGGATAGAAAAGGCAATATTTGTCAGATTCCAACTTGGATTTCTCTAGCTGTTCTTATTCAAAGCGGATGATTAGAAGCTTGACCACACTGGCTCTCGCTTTCTCTGCACACACTTCTCGGGTCATCCAAGCTTTGAGTTCTCATGAATCTCCCATGACAAACTCTTCATCTCTACTATGAACCACAAGTACGTGGGATGGCTTCAAAGGTCTGACCTCTTGACACCAACAAATAGATAGGGATTTTGGATTCTACACAAATTGGTTTGTAATCAAGGAACCCATTCAGAAGGCTACACAAGAGGCAAGATCAAACAAATAAAGAGTATCACCTGCTTGTTCGTAGGAAGTTTTATAATGTTGATATTTCCTCAACATTAAAATTTATATACTGGTTGGGAGTAGCTTAGCATTTAGATTGTTACTGGTTTGAGTCATTCCCTTGGGGTGAGTAATTTTTCCCACAAAGGTAGGACCTCTAAAAGTACACAAAAGTGAGAAAGTACAATCGTAGTTTGATCAATGCTTTTTTGCATGAACAAGGAGAGAACACACGCGAGGCTTGTCTCACACTAGCAAGATTTTTTCAATTTTAAGAGCTCAAATTTGAAATGTGGAGGCAATATTTTAGACAACCTAATATCAAAAAAATGTTTTTGATTCTCAAGATCGTCATGAAGCATGAGAGAAGTGCATATGCATTTCAATGGTATTAGTTTTTAAAAAATATTAAAAAACAAGATAAGAACATGTTCATTTTAGACCTCAAAAGCGATAAATGGATTCTTTTTATATCACCAAATTTGAGTGTGAAAGTTGTTTGTTCAATTTTAACTCGAATCGAAATGCTAGTAAGTTTCTAAGGTTCAATTTTAACCAACTTGAAGAAATCAAATAAATGGTTAATTTTAAACCCAAAAATGAAGTCAGTTGTCCTAAAACAAAAAAAAAAAAAGTGAAAAAATGGAAGCCCTAGTCTTATTACAATAAGCATTTAAAAATTATTTTTTCAAGTTCAATTTCCACTTTTCTGACTCAAAATATGCCTTTTTTTAAATGTGCTGAAACAGGGGTCAAATGAGCTGAAACAAAGGCTAGATGCGCTAAAATAGAGGTCAGATGTTGTGAAACAGAGGCCAGATGTGCTATATCAAAATTCGCGAATGGACTTGTTGACAAAACCTACAAAAATATTAAAAATGGGGCTCAGCCCCATAGTAGGCACCAAAATGTGAGCACAAAACCTACATTGACTAACAAAAGATCAAAAAAATGATGTTAAACATGTTAGTAACACAAATCTAATGCTCCCTATAGATTCTTCAGCTAATTTAAGAGAAAACATGAAATAAACAAGGAAACAACACAAATGAAGCATGTAATCTAACTTGAACTAGAAAAACCTTCATCCCGTAGCGGAATTGGTGCTTTTTGATGTGGAAAGAAGCCCTTTCCCAATCTCTTAATAAGCTTTACGAGTTGTTGAATATTCCAAGATGAAATTGACTATAATCTAGCTATGAAACTTAAAAAATGATGAAGAACTAAGAACTTAAATGGCTATAGTGATTGTGCATGAAGTTGTGGATCCAAATTATGAAAAGGATGCCTCTATTTATAATGAAGAAGGTTAGAAGAATGAAGAATAGGATGAATGTGGGATTAAAGAAGAGACCAATGGCATTGTGCCACTTGTCAAAATGCTAATGAAGGAGAGTGGAGCACATTTTGAACAATGTGCATGTTAAATGCATGTAGGTGAAATTTGAATTTGAAGAGGTGACTTGTGTAAGAGGGGATGTAAGAGGAATTAATGCCAAGTTGGCTCAACGAGAGGACATGTAAGAGCCTTTAATGCCAAGTTGGAGGACAAAAGTCCTTTGGGAGGGAGAATTCAAATAAGTAGAATATTCCAATAATATGCCATATTTGAATGAAAATAGGGTAATTAATAAATTAAATAATTTGATTTACATGTGCAACTTGCAAAAGCTAGAGGAATAGAGGATTAGTGTTAGGAGTTAATTAGGATTAATTAACTTAGATGAAGTTAGTTGATTTGACATTTGATTTAGATATTTGATTTTATTTAAATCAAATGAGAGGATATTTGATATATTAGTAATTTAATTAAATAAAATGATTTATTCAATTAAAAGAGATGACATTAGAATTCAATTAAATAAAGTTTATTTATTTAATCAAAGAGAGAACATTAAGATTTAATTAAATAAGGTTGATTTATTTAATTAAGGGAGGAATTTAAGATTTAATTAAATAAAGTTGATTTATTTAATTAAATGAGGCAAATGATGAAATAATCTAATAAGGTTGATTATCTGATTTTAAGAGGAATTTTGATGAATTTAATTAAATAAAGATTATTCAATTAAATGGTTAGTAAAGAAATGATTAAGGAAGAATGGATGCTAGTGAATCAGGATTGAGTGTATGATATCAATCAGGATATTTTGAGTGTCTACATTTTTACCCTCTTTGAAGCAATGTACCTATTGTGTTGGTTCAAAGAATAACCTTGCTGAGATCAAAGTTCAAATTTTTATTTATTTTTCGAATGTCCCACTGTTGCCCCAGCGGAAAGAAGTATATTGGTACACTGCCCCATATTGACTAACAAAAGATCAAAAAAATGTTGTTAAACATGTTAGTAACACAAATCCAATGCTCCCTATGAGATTCTTTAGCTAATTTAAGAGAAAATATGAAATAAAAAAGGAAACAACATAAATGAAGCATGTAATCTAACTTAAACTAGAAAAACCTTCATCCCATAGGGGAATTGGTGTTTCTTTGATGTGGAAATAAGCCATTTCCCAATCCCTTGATAAGCTTGATGAGTTTTTGAAGATTCCAAGATGAAATTGACTATAATCTAGCTATGAAACTTATAAAATGATGAAGAACTAAGAACTTAAATGGCTATAGTAATTGTGCATGAAGTTGTGGATCCAAATTATGAAAAAGATGCCTCTATTTATAATGAAGAAGGTTAGAAGAATGAAGAATAGGATGAATGTGGGATTAAAGAAGAGACCAATGGCATTGTGCCACTTGTCAATATGATAATGAAGGAGAGTGGAGCACATTTTGAACAATGTGCATGTTAAATCCATGTAGGTGAAATTTGAATTTGAAGAGGCGACTTGTGTAAGAGGGGATGTAAGAGGAATTAATGCCAAGTTGGCTCAACGAGAGGACATGTAAGAGCCTTTAATGCCAAGTTGGAGGATAAAATTCCTTTGGGAGGGAGAATTAAAATAAGTGGAATATTCCAATAATACGCCATATTTGAATGAAAATAGGGTAATTAATAAATCTAATAAATTGATTTACATGTGCAACTTGCAAAAGCTAGAGGAATGGAGGATTAGTGTTAGAAGTTAATTAGGATTAATTAACTTAGATAAAGTTAGTTGATTTGACATTTGATTTAGATATTTGATTTTATTTAAATCAAATGAGAGGATATTTGAGATACTAGCAATTTAATTAAATAAAATGATTTATTCAATTAAAAGAGATGACATTAGCATTCAATTAAATAGATTTTATTTATTTAATCAAATAGAGAACATTAAGATTTAATTAAATAGGGTTGATTTATTTAATTAAGGGAGGAATTTAAGATTTAATTAAATAAAGTTGATTTATTTAATTGAAAGAGGCAAATGATGAAATAATCTGATAAAGTTGATTATCTGATTTTAAGGGGAATTTTTATGAATTTAATTAAATAAATATTATTCAATTAAATGGTTAGTAAAGAAATGATTAAGGAAGAATCGATGTTAGTGAATCAGGATCGAGTGTATGATATCAATCAGGATATTTTGAGTGTCTACAACTTCTCTCTATATCTCTCTCCATCTCTACCTCCCCTGTTGGATGTTGTGGTTGTATTGTTGATATGTGGTTGTTATTGATGTCAACACTATTAGCATTGGTGATGATTAAGGTTGTATATGTCGAGGATATTGAAAAATTTGTAATAAATATATTGTAGGAAGTTTGTGATGTTGTAAAGATCCAAGTGGTGAAAAGTTTTGTATGCTAATAATCAAAAGATGTGCATTAAAGGGTTTGTCGTTGATCCTATCTAGTATGTTTTCTAAAATTTTCAGTGGTATGCATCAAGAATTGAGAAAGTTATGAAGACCTATGTTCCTACAGTTATTCAATTACTGTAGTGAGTGTTTCTGGAAGATGAGATTGCAATTCTAGTAAATTTGGTTGTTGCATATGTTTCTGAGATGATCAGTAATTTTTCTAGATCATTCTTTATCAGTTCAGTACATCTATATTGATTTGAGTGCTCGTGATTGAATATTTTTCCTTGTGTGTTCAAGTTTTTCATGTTCTTGGCCAACATGATGGTGATAGCGTGTTGTGGATCTCTATGGATTAATACTTTATTGTTTGGCATGCTCAAAGATGTTTATTTGGGTCGTCACTATGTTGTGATTGAATTGTATTGGTGCACATTAAGATTTATTTATGAATTGAGGTTGACAGTTGCAATTTATTTTTTATTTGTGGCTAACAGAGTAGTTGATGTAAATCCATGTAGAGGATATATAAGAGCAGTTTTTTTCCTCATTTTGATGTATGCTCGATGTGTGTATGTGAATTACATGTGTGAATAAAGATCAAATCATTCAAGACTAGACCAGAGTGTGAAAGAGATTGAGCAGAGTGTGTACAAGTTTTTTGTGCTTAATCGGAACTGTCATCAGGCTTTTGTAGAAGCTAATTTCTCAATTCAACCTCATCAGATGGATTTAAACTGATTATTCTATGTAAGGTAGTGATCCTTCCTTTGATCAGTGAGCTCTAGGCAGTGTGCCTAAATGCATGTGCATTCCCTATTTACTCTTCATTATACTTTTAATAGGGTATAATCTTGTGGACTAACATCCACCATGGTTTTTCCCCTTATAGGGTTTCCATGTATAAAATCTTGGTGTTCATGTGTCTCTGATGTGTTATTGATTTATGCTTGCACTGTTAATTATCAGATCTAAGATTAAAGGTTGATTAATGTTGAATAAGTTTGATTTTGGTAACAACTGATTCACCCCCCCTCTTAGTTGTTTATTCATGTTTTTCCAACAATTGGTATCAGAGCAAAGTCCTCTGAAGGAAATGCCTAACAACTTGAGGTGATCTTAGATGGCATCATACAAGAAGAAGAGTCCTAGATTCGATGGAGAAAACTACTCTCTATGGAAGGTCAAAATGGAATTTCATTTAAAGTGCATTGTTGAGCCTTTCTAGAAGATTACAAAGAATGCATATACTATCCCTTAGAATGGTCCATCTACTGTTGATGAATTCAAAGAAATTGAAACAAATACTAGGGCTATTGAAGCATTATTGAGTGCTTTGATAGATTCAAATATGTCAAATGTGTTAGGTCTAAAGACTGCACATGAGATCTAGAAAAAGTTGGAAACATTGTATGAAGGAGATCCACTAGTGAAAAGTGCTAAACTACAGAGTCTAAAAGGCAAATGGGAGGACATGAAGATGAGTGAAGATGAAAACATCCTTTATTTCTCTCAAAAGGTAAATGAACTTGTGATGAGCATTAGATGAGTCGGTGGAGTCTTAGATGAAGAAGAAATTGTGGCTAAGATACTTAGATCTATGCCTCTTTCCTACAAAGCAAAAGCTCATGCTATTGATGAACTTGGGACAGTGACAAATGTGACAAGAGACATGCTGATTGGAAAACTTATTGCCTTTAAGTTAAGTAAATTTGGTGAGTCTTCTCCTAAGATAAAATCTGTATTTAAGGCTATTGTATCTAGGAAAACAAGTAGAGATATGAGTTGAGAGAGAGTTCCAAAAAGACATTCAAGTATGGAGATGAGATGAAATAGATTGAAGATGAAGAAAGAGAATTAGATGAACTAGAAGCATTGATTGTGAAAAGAGAAGCTAGAGGTCATGGTAAGTACAAAGGAAAGTTACTTACCAAATGTTTTTCTTATAGTAAAATAGGTCATTTTGCATCAAGGTGTCCTGAAAGAGTCTCTAAGTATAAACCTGATAAGACCATATTTCAAAAGAAATGCTATTATGCTAAAGAAGGTGTTATTGGTGATGAATCTGATAAAGAAACTGTAAATGAAGATGAATAGGTATTCATTTCTATCAAAGAAAATGGCCAGGTGTCCACTGAATCTACTAGTAATGTGAATGTTGAGAAAGCTCTTACAACAAAAAAATAAGAAAAGGATGAGTGGGTAATTGACAGCAAATGGTCACATCATATGACTGGTGATAAAAGCAAGTTTGTAAGCTTGGAAAACTATGATGGTGGTGTTGTAAGATTTGGAGACAACACTTCTGGTGTGATTCGTGGCAGAGGCACTATTTCTTTTGGTGGTAAGCATAATAATGATTATGCTATTTATGTATAAGGTTTAAAGCATAACTTGTTGAGTGTTGGATAGATGGTAGACAAGGGTTACAATCTTCAGTTCAAGGACGGTAACTGAAGAATAAGGGGAAGTTTTGGAAATATGATTAAAGAGGTAATCTTTTTCACTTGAGTATTGTTAGTGAAAGTTGTTTAATTGCTCAAGTTTATGTAAGAAGGTTATGGCATAGGAGGTTGTGTCATGTGAGCTTTGATAACATTCTCAAGATAAGCACTACTCAAGTAGACAGAGATCTTCCTAAGTTAGTAAAGCCTACTAACAATATGTGCAAGGAATGTCAGATGGGAAAGTAGACTAGAAATTATTTCCGAAGTAGACAATATAACTCTAATGGAGTACTAGACTTGATACATACTAACTTACGTGGTCCATCCAGAATCAAAAGTCTACAAGGTGAAAGGTACTTTATGTTTCTTATTGATGATTACTCTAGAATGATATGGGTTGCTTTCTTAAGAGAAAAACATGAAGCATTAGAAAAGTTCAAAATATTCAAAGCTATGGCAAAGAATGAGACAAGTCAAAATATCAAATGCTTAAGGTCAGAAAGAGGTGGTGAATTCACTTCCTAGGAATTCAATTCTTTTTGTGAAGAGCATGGAATCCAAAGACAACTATCTACTGCTCAAACCCCTCAATAGAATGGAGTTGTTGAAAGAAAGAACAAAATCATTCTAGACATTTCTAGAACCATGATGTTGGAAGAAAATGTTCCTCATTTCTACTGGAGAGAATTTGTAAGCACTATTGTGTACACCATTAACTGGGTAAATGTCAACAGTAATTCTGGTAAGACCCCTTTTGAGCTATGGTTTGGTTATAAGCCTACTGTCAAGTATTTCAAAATTTTAGGAAGCAAATGCTACATCAAGAGAGATGATGATATAGGCAAGTTTGATGCTATAAGTGATGAAGGAATCTTTCTAGGTTATTCTACTAAGAGCAAAGTTTACTAGTACTTTAACAAAAAGTTGAAGAAAATGGTTGAAAGTGAAAATGTCAAAGTTTATGAAGTTATTCATAGACCATCCAGATGTAGTGGATATGATTTAGATGATCAACATGACAGTACTAACAATGGAAATAATTTTCAGACACAGAATCAACTTCAAACTATTCTAGTGAACCAAGGGAATCAAGAAGCAAAAACTAGCAGAAGTACAGAAGAAAGAACACAAGAACAAGAAGTCAGAGAAAATACTAGAACTCCCAAGTATGTAAGGAGAAATCATTCTGACAGTCAGATCATAGGAGATAAGAGAAAAGGTGTGCAAACTAGAAGAAGAATTTTAGAAGAGTATTGTCTAATTTCCAAAACCGAGCCTAGCAATATCAATGAAGCATGCAAAGATGAATATTGGATGGAAGCCATGAAAGAAGAACTAATGCAAATAGAGAAAAATGATACGTGGGATCTTGTTCCTAGACCTCAGAACAAAAATGTGATTGGAACCAAATGGGTGTTTCAGAATAAGCTGAATGAACAAGGTGGAGTGGTCAGAAACAAAGAAATACTAGTTTGCAAAGGGTACTCACTGATGGAAGGTATTGATTTTGAAGAAACTTTTTCCCCTGTTACTAGAATTGATGTTGTAAGATTATTTTGTGATTATGCTGCTTTCAAGAATTATAAAGTCTATCAGATGGATGTAAAGTCAGCATTCCTAAATGGTGAGTTAGAAGAGGAAGTCTATGTTGAGCAATTGGATGGATTTCAACTGAATGACAAAGAAAACATGGTATGTCTATTGAAGAAATCTCTATATGGACTTAAGCAAGCTCCTAAAACTTGGTATTCTAGATTGGATAAATCTTGTTGAAGCTTGGATTCAATAAAGGTATTGCCGATAGCAATCTGTATTTTAAGTTGGATCAAAATAAAGAATTGATCATTGAAGTCTTTGTTGATGACATTATTTTTGAAGGTGATGATGATTTGTGTATGAATTTTGCTGATGAAATGAAAAGTGAGTTTGAAATGTCAATGATAGGAGAGCTGAAATTCTTTTTAGGACTACAAATTACTCAGTTAGATGATGTAATTTTTATATCTCAGTCTAAGTATGTGAAAGAGTTACTAAAAAAGTTTGGTATGGGAGATTCAAAGCCAATTGGTACACCTATGGTAACCGGATGCAAACTTACACAGAATGATGATTCTCCTAAATAAAATCAAACAAGATACAGGTCAATAATTGGTGGATTACTTTACTTGACTCAGACCAAGCCAAATATAATGAATGTTGTATGCATGGTTTCTAGACATCAAGTTGATCCTAAAGAGTCTCATGTGATTGTTGTGAAAATAATCTTCAGATACCTGAAAGGGCAGTTGATCTTGGTCTTTGGTATCCTAAGGATGATGATCTTATCCTGAGCACTTTCACTGATGCTGATTGGGTAGGAGATGCGAATGACAGGAAGAGTACTAGTGGTAGTGCATTCTTCTTAGGGAAGAAGTTGGTATCTTGGCTAAGAAAAAAGCATAATTTAGTTTCATTATCTACTACCGAGGTAGAATATATTCATGTTTTAAATAGTTGTACTCAAGTATTGTGGATGAATCAGATGTTGAGAGATGTTTGAATTGAGAATGAAGAACCTATTTCTATATTTTGTGACAATTCCAGTTCCATAAACATTTCTAAGAATCCAGTATTGCATTCAAAGACAAAGCATATATCCATCAAATATCGCTTCTTGAGAGATAAAGTAAGTGGCAAAGAAGTTAGACTGGAGTATATACCTACCAAGGAGAAAATTGCAGACATCTTTACTAAGCCATTGCCTAAGGATACTTTTGAGTACCTCAGAGGCAAGTTAGGTGTGATTTCCCCTCCTTGTCAGAACTAAGTGATGTAGTTCCTTGCATAAGTCTATGAATTCATAGCCATATCTTACTCTGGATTGATATTGTGGTGGCTACTACTTAGGGGGAGTAGTCAGATGTGCTAAATATGTGGTTCAAAGCATGTGTACCTCTGCCATTAATGTCAAATGGGGAGAAGAACAATGTGAAAAACTCTTGAAGAAAGGGGAGAAGAGTCAAGAAAGGGAGAGAAGAGCTATGAGAGATGAATTGTTGATCAAAGGGAGAAAAGATTATCTTTACAGCTAGTTGTATTGATTGTATTATTTTTCACATCATGTGTTTCCATCAATGCCAAATGGGGAGATTGTTGGATGTTGTGGTTGTATTGTTGATATTTGGTTTTCATTAATGTCAACACTATTAGCATTGGTGATGCTTAAGGTTGTATATGTTGAGGATATTGAGAAAATTGTAATAAATATATTGCAAGAAGTTTGTGATGTTGTAAAGATCCAAGTGGTGAAATGTTTTGTATGTTGATAATCAAAAGGTGTGCATTAAAGGGTTTGTTGTTGAGCCTATCTCATATTTTTCCCAAAAGTTTCAATGGTACGCATCAAGAATTGAGAAAGTTATGAAGATTTGTGTTCCTACAATTATTCAATTACTGTTGCAAGTGTTTTTGGAAGATGAGATTGCAATTCTAGTAAATTTGGTTGTTGTGTATGTTTCTAAGATGATTAGTAATGTTTCTAGATCATGCTCTATCAATTCAATAGTCTGCATTGATTGGGGTGCTCATGATTGAATATTTTTCCTTGTGTGTCCAAGTTTTTCATGTTCTTGGCCTACATGATGGTGATAGCATGTGGCAGATCTCTATGGATTAATACTTTAGTTTTTAGCATTCTTGAAGATGTTTATTTGGGTCCTCACTATGATGTGACCGACTTGTGTTGGTGGGCATTAAGATTTATTTATGAATTGAGGCCAACAATTGCAATTTATTTTTTATTTGTCGTTGATAGAGTAGTTGATGTAAATCCGTGTAGCGGGTATATAAGATTGGTTGTTTTCCTCATTTTGATGTATGCTTGATGTGTGTATGTGAAGTGCATTTGCAAATAAATATCAAATCATTCAAGACCAGAGCAGAGTGTGAAATAGATTGAGCAGAGTGTGTAGAATTTTTTATGTGCTTAATCAAAACTATCATCAGGCTTTTGTAGAAGCTAATTTCTCAACTTAGCCTCATCAGATGGATTTAATCTGATTATTGTATGTAAGGCAGTAAGGCTTCCTCTGAGCAGTGAGCTCTAGGTAGTGTACTTGAATGCATGTGCATTCCCTATTTACTCTTCATTATACTTTTAACAAGGTATAATCTTGTGGACTAACATCCACCTTGGTTTTTCCCCTTATAGGGTTTCCACATATAAAATCTTGGTGTTCATGTGTCTCTGATGTGTTATTGATTTATGCTTGCACTATTAATTATCAGATCTGAGATTAAAGGTTGATTAATGTTGAATAAGTTTGATTTTGGTAACAACTAATTCACCCCCCCTCTCAATTGTCTATTCCTATTTTTCCAACATCCCCCTCCCTCCTTCCCTCTCTCTCTCTCCCTCCCCTATCTTTCTCTAACTCTCTCCTTCCCTCTCTACTCTTTATCTCACTATTCTCTCTCACCTCTCTCTATCTCTCTACTTCTCCCTCTCTATCTCGTACTCCTTATATACTTCTCTCTATCTCTCTCTCCATCTCCATCCCTCCTTCCCACTCTCTCCCTCTCTCAATATCCTCACCTTCCTCTCTTTCTCTCTCCCTCTCCCACCCTCTCCCACCTTTCTCTCTCCCTCCCTCCCCCTCTCTCTATCTCTCCCTATCCATTAAAGAGAGATAGGTAGAGGGAGGGAGAGGAAATATATAGAGAAGTAGAGAGGGAAAGAGGGACAGAGGGAGAGGTAGGAATGGAGAAAAAGGAGAGATAGAGAGAAATAGAGAGAGAGAGAGAGAGAATGGGGGATAGGTAGGTAGAGAGAGGGAGAGGGAATGGGGGATTTAAGGAGAGATAGGGTGGGAGAGAGAGGTGAGATAAAGAGGTATAGAGAGATTTATATGGAGTGATAGTGAGATATCAAGATAGGGAAGGAGATATGAAGGGAGAGGTAGGGAGGCATAGAGTGCTAGACACATAGAACAACTAAGAGGGAGGTTGAATCAGTTGTACATTAAAACAACCAAACCCTCATGAATCTTCAAACCTTTATTAAGAATTAGCATGAATGTAAACAAGTGAAACATAAACACATCAAAATATCAACAACCATACATAATAAAACACCAAATTTACATGGAAAACCCCAATCAAGGAAAAACCATGGTGATGATTAACTCACATATATATGAATAACAACATCGAATATGATAGGCTCACTATCAGAAGGGCCCACTACGAAGGGATCATTGCCCAAAGGACTCACTCTCTAGAATAGAAGAGAATAAAAGAAGACTATTATAAGGAGGTTCACTACCTCAGAAAAATAGGAAGATCCACCACAACAACTCTACACCATCTACAACCATTACTTCACTATGTCCAACAACTTCAGGCACACTAAAAATGTAGAAAACTTCTACTCACTGCATCTGGTAGGCTTAGGAATTTAAGCTCACACTTAGATCACAACACTTGATCACATTCACATCTCACTTCACATATACATCTCCAACAATTGATATTTCTTATATATCCTCCATGACCTCAAACAACCTTGTCTAGGTGGGCATCAATGAAATGTATGCACCTCAAATGTGAGAACAACAAATAATTCAAAACCAAACACTTCCATAGTGGAAAGAAGTGAAGGAAGATCATGCTAAGGATTAAACATGACCAAAATCTACATTGTCATGCTTCCATAAACCACTAAGCACATCTAAAAGTAACACTAAAACACCTGGTCATCCAAACCTACATTAATTCTACCAAACAATCAATTCAATATTCACTAGGTTCAAAAATATTCTACGAACCATGAAGAAACTTCACACAACATCCCAAAATATTCCAACATCATTAGAATATTCAACAATACTACCACAACCACTTGAAACTGTACTATCATCATGCGCAACCAACAACACTACCACACACATATAACTACCTATCCATCCTAGTAGAACAACTAAAAACTAAAAAATCCAAGGAAGGTAGGTACAAATAATATTATTTCATTCCAAAATTTGCAAAATAAGAAACCTCAACACGAAGAAATGCAAAGCAATTCCATTTCTCCTAGACAACCTTCTTTAGAGTCTAGCATACTATCAAACACAACTTCCATTGCCTCATGATCCAAAACCAAAAGCTTTGGATATAACACCTCTAAAAATCTCTAATCATTTCATTCAAACCATATAAGCACATATTTAACCATGAATAAATGAAAAACATAATAAAGAACACAACTATGTCACCTTGTGCACTCTCTTACTAAGGCTACCAGATGTAGTGAGTAGAAGGCTACCAACAACACCTTCTTAACACCAAAAGAACCTTCTTATCAAAAACAAAATAGAGATTGCAACAATCTCCCCATCTACAACACCTACTTAACACCACACTAGAGGTTGACATAGGTTGACATAAATGAAAACACTAAAGACTAAATAGTGCAACACTCTCCATCAATCTCCCTATTGACATCAATGACAACAAATATCTCCAACAATTCCCCTTTTTCATTGATGGCAATACCAACTCTGAAAAAACCATCAACAAAAAAATCAACCCTGCAATGGCAACACTAGCTCACAAAGCAATCCTACAACATGCAGCACTCAAGAAACACTCCCCATTACTTGTAAATTTCATATATTTTAGAATTATTTCATTCTCCCTTTCTTCTTAGGTTCTTTAGGCTTCTTTTCTCTCCCCCTTTGACATCAATTCTTTCCTTGTGTTCTCAGACTCATTGTTTTTTAGAATTTTCTCTCCCCCTTTGACATCAATGGAAAAGGGAAATACCTATACACTTCACTTCAAATAACACCTACAAACTACTTTCTCTCACTTTCTCCTCTACTCTTTCTCTACTACTCTCTCCCCCTTAAGTACACAAGAAATCCTCCCCCTAATTGCACCAACCAAGGACTTAACTACCTACTCCTCCTAAGAGGTATTCTCCATTAGTCCAAGACAAAGAATAAATCTTGAATAACTTACCTAGATAGATGCACCAACTCATGCATCTAGTTTAAAGAAGGGGCAATAACCCCTAGCTTCTACTAGAGATACTCAAATATATCTTTTAGATGATCCTTTGTGAAAATGTCTATTATTTGATCCTTTGTAGGCACATACTCCAGCTTCACTTCATTCTTAACAACTTTCTCTCCTAGAAAGTGATATCGGATAAAGATATTATTTGTCCTTGAATGCATTACTAGATTTTTTAAAATTTTGATAGCACTAATATTATCACACACAATAAAGATGGGTTCATCATATGATACTTTGATATCCTTCAATATCCGATTCATCCACTTTGACACTTGCACTTTAATATCTCATTTAACCTTTTATTATAGCATTCTTATTCCTTTCTCTTTGTAGAGTGCCCAAGGAAGATACCTTCATTAGATCTTAGATCAAACTTTCCTAAGATGTCTTCATCTCTCCTGCTATAAAATTTTCTTCCAAATGCTCTAAAATATTCATAGTAGGAGGTTTCTCATATCATAGTTCATAGGCGTTCCCTGAATTGTTCACTCTTGCTTGTCCTCTATTAATAATGTACACTATAGTATGAATAAATTCTTTCCAATATACATTTGGTAGATTTGCTTCCTTCATCATGGTTATTTCTACTTCTCGAATTATCTTGTTCTTTCTCTCCACAACTCCATTTTGTTGAGGAGTCCTAGGAGTGGATAAATGTCTCTTTATCCCATGATCTTCAAAAAATCTATTAAAATCATTAGAGGTGAACTCACCACCTATGTTATACCTCAAAAATTTAATTTTCAAATCCATTTCCTTCTCAACCATAGACTTAAATACTTTAAACTTATCTAGAGCTTATGACTTTTGTTTTAGAAATATCACCCAAGTCATTCTAGAGTAATCATCTATCAACAACATAAAATACCTATCACCTTGAGAGATTATTATTCTAGTAGGTCCACAAAGTTTTGTATACACCAACTACAAAGGTCTTGCAATATAATATTCTTTAGTTCTAAACCTCTTCTTTCTCTACTTTCCAAATTGATACACTTTGCAAAGTGCATTGATAGGATTTGTAATTTTTGCCCATTATCTCATAGATTGAGTAGAGTTGATCTTCACTAGGATATTAAAATTGATGTGACCCATTCTTCTATTCCATATCCAGCTTTTATTGATTTGAGACATAAAGAACTTAACACCACCACCTTGTTAGAATGTGATGATGTTGATTGTTGTCATTAATGGTTGTCATTGATGTCAACATATCTTGGTTGATTGATTAAGGTTTGGTTTTGTTTCTTTTGTGATCCAGATTAGCATACTTTGGATGTTGTGCTATGATGATCTATCTTTGGTTATGCTTATCCTAGTCCTATACATCTTGCAACATAATGAGATACACTCTTTTGGGTCTAGACGAATCTGGAAATTCGTTAGTGTGTCTTGAAATATTGCTTGAATTGTAATGTGTATAACTTATTTATTGTTTAAGGATATCATGGTCAATATTTAGTGTGCTGATTTGAGCGAGGAGGTTATGTGTGGTCCACATTTCATTCCCTTCCACCATGAGAATGTTTTTGTGGTGACCTAATTCAAAATTGTGTTCGGCCAACTTAGGAGTTTATGGAAGCATGACTTGGAATTGTGCTTGGACAACTTGGGAAGATTATGAAGGCATGGAGTTGTATAAGTAAAATTTGATCCCATTTTATGAAAGAAAGTGTGGTGAATGTGAATCTGAAGATCTAGACATTGTGCAAAAGTATGCCAAATACAAAAGACAATGATTTTCTTCTGGTGTGATTGTTGGTGACAGTTATTTCTACAGTGGATTCCCTTTTCATTATTCTTCTAGCAGTGAGCAACTTGGTAGTGAGCCCTCGTAAAAATCACCTTAATCGATGTCACCTTAACTAGTGTTTTATAATTGAGAATTAGCATTATTTGTGGTTTTTCCCTTCTTGGGTTTCCACATAATTTTTGGTGTTCTTTGTGCATGGTGTTGTTATGTGCTTTCATGTTCATTAATATCTAATTGGTTAAAAGTTGCTCTGTATTAATTGAAGTGAAGTAAATAATTTTATAATAACTAATTCACCCCCTCCAAGTTATCCAGACTATTCTACAATTGGTATTAGATCATTGGTTCCTCGAAGGAGAGCTTAACCACTTGGGGTAGATCTAATGGCACACAAAATGACAATTGTGGAATTTGATGGATCTGACTACAATTTCTGGAAAGTGCAAATGAGAGGTTCCTTGATTTCTCTAGGGTACAAAAATTGTAAAGTTGTTGAGACAAAATATGTTGAATCGACAAGTGGTCCTTCTAGTGCGAATGATATTTCACCCTATGAAGAGAATGAGAAGGAAAGGTATGCAATCTTTAGTTTTTTTCTAAGACTGAGTTAACAAAATTTATTTTATTGGAAACTGCTTATGATGTTTGGGAGAAGTTGAAAGAAATCTTTGAAGAAAATGATAGAATCAAATTATCAAAGAAGTTGAAAGCTAAGCGGATATATAAAAATTTCAGGATGGAAGAAGGTGAGGATATAGCAAGCTACTTTCATAGAGTTGATAGTACTGTAAATGAAGTCAAAAATCAAGGAGGCACTCTGACAAATGAATATGTTATGGAAAATATTCTGATGAACCTATCAGAGAGCTACAATGACAAGATCTTAGCTATTGAGGAAGTTTATGATCCAAATAAATTCACCAGAGAGCAAATATTTGGCACCTTGACCACGTTTGAGATGAGAAAATTTGGAAAAGAAAAGGAGAAATCTGAAACTACCTTCAAACCCACAAAAATAGAAGATGATCTGGATAGTGAAAGTTCAGATGAGCTAGAAGCAAACTTCACAAGAAAACTAAAGAAGGGTACCGACAAGTAGAAAGGTATGCTACCTCTTAAATTCTTTAGATGTGGAAAGATTGGTCATTTAGCAAATAAGTGTCCGAAGAAAAGAACAAGGAAAAAAAGTAAAAGGATCAATAAGAAGGCCTATTATGTTAATGAGAATGCCATTATTTTAGATGATGAATCAAATCATGAGGATTGCTTGTTTTTGGTAGAAAAGGATGAACCTAGATTTTATATCTCTAATATTTGTCCAAAATCTAATGATAATACTGAAGCTGCATTATTTTTCAAAAGAAATAGAGATGAATGGTTGATTGATAGTGGATGTTTGAATCATATGACCGGTGATAAAAAGTAAGTTTGTAAAGCTTGAGAAATATGATGGAGGTTCTATTAGATTTGGAGATGATAAAACAACATAGATTGTTGGAATTGGTTCTATTATCTTTGATGGAAAACATAACATTGACAATTTTTACTATGTGAAGATTTTATATCATAATATTTTAAGCATTGGACAGATGTGTGAGAATGGCTATAATGTTGTATTTTAGGATGATGGTTGTGAGATCTGAAATAGTTTTGGAAATTTTATTGCAGCAGGAAAAAGAACAAGTGGGAATATGTATCAACTAGAAGGAGATACAAAGAGATTCTTATTTTCTCAAAGCAATGATAGTTGGCTTTGGCACTAAAGGATGTGCCATATCAACTTTGACAACTTGGTAAGGATAAGTTAAACAAGGGCATTCAAATATTTTCCAAGACTGGACAAACCAAACAACATTATCTGCAAAGGATGTCAAGAAGGAAAACAGACCAAAGGAACATTTTGAGGAAAAGAAGCGTCATCTACTAGATTGTTGGACCTTGTACACACTGACCTATGTGGTCCAACCAAAACAATAAGCTTGCAAGGTGTGAAATATTTCATGCTATTAGTAGATGATTATTCCAAACTAACTTGGGTCACATTTTTAAGAGAAAAATCAGAGGCTTTGGAAAAATTCAATATTTTCAAGGAAAGAGTTGAGAATGAATTTGACAGGAGAATCAAGTGTTTAAGATATGACAGAGGAGGAGAGTTCACTTCTGATGAATTCAAAAATTTATGTGAGAAACATGGGATTAAAAGAAAACTATTAGCCCTTAGAAAAACATAGCAGAATGGTGTAGTGGAAAGAATGAACTAGACAGTTTAAGAAGTAGCTAGAAAAATGATCATGGAAGCAGGTTTACTACAGGTTTACTAGAGAGAAGTGATACACACAGTATTATACACTCTTAATAGAGTATTTTTCCAAAGGAAATATGAAAAGACATCATATGAGCTATGGCATGGAAGAGCTTCCATAGTAAAGTAATTCAAAAAAATTGGAAGCAAATGCTAAAATTGGAGAGATGAGGACAATCTTGTAAAGTTCGACAATAGAGCTAATGAAGGTATATTTTTTGGTTACTCTACAAGAATCAAAGCATATCAGTGTTACAACAAGAGACTGAACAAGATAGTTGAAAGTGTGAATGTGAAAGTAGATGAAGATGTTCAAAGAAATCCTAACAAGCATATTGAATATGAATTAGATAACCCAGATGACAAAGAAGAAGAGACAAAGGAGGCTCCAACAACTTCAACCAAAACTCCAAGGTATGTATAGAGAAACCATTCAAGAAATCAGATTATTGGAGATAAGAATAAAGGAATCATCACAAGCAGCAAAGCAACCCAAAAGCAAGTGTTACTATGTCTACTCTCAGAAACTAAGCCAAAGACTATGGAAGAAGCATGCAATGATCAGAATTGGGTAAGGAAATGAAAGATCTTTATTAGATAGAGAAAAATAAGACTTGGGAACTTGTGCCCAGGTCAGCAGACAAAAATGTAATTGGAACAAAGTGGGTATTCTAAAATAAGTTGGATGAAAATGAAAAGGTAATGAGAAACAAGGAAAGATTGCTTTGAAAAGGTTACAATCAGATTGAAAGTATTGACTTTGAAGAGACATATGCCCCTATTTCCTAGATGGAAGCGGTCTGGATATTCTTGGCTTTTACAACTTTTAAGGATTTTAAAGTTTATCAAATGGATGTAAAATCTGCATTCTTGAATGGAGAACTAAAGGAAGAAGTCTACATTGAGCAACCAGAGGGATTTAAGTCTGGAAGTGACCCATATGTTTTTTGTAGGTTGAAGAAAGATTTATACGGATTGAAGCGGGCTCCTAGAGCCTAGTATGGAAAATTAGACAAGTAGTTGATTGGACAAGGATTTCAAAAGGGATCTGCTGACATTAATTTATACTACATAATTCACTCAAATCAAATATTGATTATTGTGGTTTATGTTGATGACATAATATTTGGAGGAAATGATGATATGTGCAAAAATTTTGCAGATGAAATGTAGAAATAATTTGAGATGTCTATGATAGGTGAGTTGAATTGTTTTCTTATAAACCAGAACAACAAAGGAATTTTCATTTCCCAATCCAAGTATACCAAATAATTATTGAAGAAGTTTGGTTTGGAGAACTCCAAACCAGTGTATGACATTATTATACTTGACTGCTACCGGGCCAGACATTATGTATGATGTTTGTTTAGCAACTAGATTTCAACAAGAACCAAAGGAATCACATGTTGTTGTAGTAAAAGGATATTTAGATATTTGAAGGGTACATAAGATACTGGGTTGTGGTATCCAAAGGATTCATATTCACTTTGATAGCCTATATTGATTTTGATTGGGCCAAGTGTGTTGATAACAGGCAAAGCACAAGTTTTGGAGCTTATTTTATTTGTTCCCAGTTAGTTGCTTGGTCAAGCAAGAAACAAGATTGTGTATCTTTATCTACTACTGAAGATGGATATATTTTAGTATACTCTTGTTGCACTAAGGTACTTTGGATGAAACAAATGTTGAAGGACATTGGCATATCATGTGATGAACTGATCTCAATAATGTGTGATAATACCAACGCAATAAATATTTCCAAGAATCTAGTACAACACTCTAGAATGAAGCATATATCCATCAGATATCACTTCTTGAGAGAAAGGCTATTGGAGAATGAGGTAAGACATGAATATGTACCCACAAAAAAGCAAATTATAGATATTTTCACAAAACTATTGAGCAAAGATACTTTTGAGTATCTCCGAAAGAAGTTAGGGGTTCTACCCCCTCTAGGTCTACAATAATTTGCACCAGGGTGTTCATTGGTCCAAGGTATTATATGATCACTCTTATTTGGATCAATGCTTGGTGGCTTACTCATAGGGGGAGCAGAGTAGGTTTCTTAGGGGGAGTATTTTCCCTTTATCCTTGATGTGAAAGGAGAGAAGAAAAGAGGTTTCTTGATGTTGTTGATGCTATTTTTGAGTTGTTTAGTTTGTCGTTGATGAATTTTTCCATCAATGAAAAAGGGGAAGATTGTTGGAATGTGATGATGTTGATTTTTTTCATTAATGGTTGTCATTAATGTCAACATATCTTGGTTGATTGATTAAGGTTCGGTTTTATTTCTTTGGTGATCTGGATTGGCATACTTCGGATGTTGTGCTATGATGGTCTATCTTCAGTTGTACTTGTCTTGGTCCCATACATCTTGGAACATAATGAGATACACTCTTTTGGGTCTGGACCAATATGGAAAGTGGTTAGTGTGTCTCAGAATATTGATTGCATTTTAATGTGTATATCCTATTCCTTATTTTCTGATATCATGGTCAATATGTAACATGTTGATTTGAGCGAGGAGGTTATGTCTGGTCCATGTTTCATTCCCTTCCACTGTGGGAATATTTTTGTGGTGACCTAATTAAATATTGTGTTCGATAGACCTAGGAGTTTATGGAAGCATGAATTGGAATTGTGCTTGGCCTACTTGGGAAGATTATGAAGGCATGGAGTGGTATTAGTAAAAGTTGATCCCGTTTGATGAAATCAAGTGTGGTGAATGTGAATCTGAAGATCTAGAAATTATGTGAAAGTATACCGAAGACAACATACAATGAGTTTCTTCTAGTGTGACTATTGGTGACAATTATTTCTACCGTGAATACCCTTTTCATCATTCTTCTAGCAGTGAGCCATTTTTTGTAGGCAGTGAGCCTTTCTCTTTTGGTAGTGAGCCTTTTTGTATCTTTGGTTATAATAGCCAGGAAGTTAGTCCAAATGGTAGTGAGCCACCCTATAGTGAGCAACTTGGCAGTGAGCCCTTGTAAAAATCACCTTAATCGGTGTCACCTTAACTAGTGTTTTATAATTGAGAATTAGCATTCTCCATGGTTTTTCCCTTCTTGGGTTTCCACATAATTTTTGTTGTTCTTTGTGCATGGTGTTGTTATGTGCTTTCATGTTCATTAATATCTGATTGGTTAATGGTTGCTCTAAATTATTTGAAGTGAAGTAAATTATTTTATAATAACTAATTCACCCTCCCTCTCAATTATCTGGACTGTTCTACACACCTTTGAGCTGATAAAAATTTCCTCTTGTCCTTGTTCCCATTGCAACCAAGGTTTCAGAGCATCCTTTTTTTATTTCACAACCATCATCCTAAAACACTTAAAGCCCATAACTTACCTCTATATTTTCTAGTGCGCTCTTTCAATCTCCTAAAAAAAAATCTTCCACCTCATCAAGATCATCCAGATTAGATTCCTCATCTTTCTTGCTAACTTTAAAAGAAGTTTCTTTGTTTGGAGCATCTTTGTCAAATTCTCTTAATTTAAAAGTAGTTAAAGCACTATTATCCCCAAATTTGAAAATTGATTTTTTTTTTTAATTCAGTGCATTCCCTCATATGCCTTTGAGCCTACCAAATCATGAAAATAAAATACATGTGAGCTGGTATGAAATCCTTCTACGGACTTGTTCATAACCTCATTTTGACCAATCTGGCCTATTTTCATGGCCAAATGCTTCATTGTTTGAGAGATTTTAAACCTTACATTTTTTCACTTGGTAAGTTGAAAATGAGGCCAAAATTCTTATTTCCATGTTGCTAGAGAAAAAATGGTTTATGGGTTTTGTTTGGACGGACCTGATTACCTTGTTGTCCAAATTTTACTAAGAATGAAGTTTTTATGTGAAAGTTATGGAATTTTTTGTTTTTGGTTCTGAAGTTCTAAAAATCTCCAACTTGTAGACTTGGTTCTAAAGTTCTAACAATTGCCGACTTGAAGACTTGGTTTTGAAGTTTTGAAAATTCCCAATTTGCAGACTTTGTTCTAAAGTTCTTAAAATTCTTGACTTGCGGACTTGGTTATGAAGTTCTCAAAATTCCTGACTTGTCAACGACATAGTGATTTTAAAGAACTGATGAGTACATAATACAATAGAAAAAATAAAAGGCAGAAAATAAGGAGGCAATCCTTCTTAATTAATTTTATCTCAATGATGATTTATTTTGAAGGCAAAATTATAGGCTTTTGAAGAATTTTTATTCTATTTAAAGAAAAAGACTTTTTATTGTTATTTTCAAGAATTAGTTACAAAATTGGAAGGGTTGAAGAAAAATTGTTTTTCTCAAATTAAAAAGAAGAGAATGGATTTTGGAAACGGTTACAAGATATAGTGGGGAGGATATAAAAGAGGTGGTTTTTGTTATTAGAGGGGGACATTTTTTAGCTATTTGGAAAAAAATGGGAGCAGCATGGTTTTCTTTTTGCATAGTTTTATTATGCAAAAATATTGAGACTGTGAACTCACATTTTGGCATTGGAGAAATAAAGAAGATATTTCGGATTTGTGCATTTGTTAGTGTTTTCTTTTGATTACAAATGAACTTTGAGTGTTTGTAATTAATCTTCATTGTTTGTTTTGTTATATGAAGTTGTGTATGCATTATTTTTGAGGCCTTGAATTAAGATTAACTCATTTGTGAGAGTGAGTTTGTTGTTCATTCTTTTCTTGAATATCATTTGTGGGTGTGGGATAAATGAACTTTGAGTCATTTGTTTGCATCCATTTCATTTTAAATTGAAGCCATCACATTTATTTCATGGTTATGGGTAGATGCTAGTTTTCCTTTTCTTCTTTCTAGTTAAAAGCACATCCTATGTTTTCATTCATTGCATATCTATTGAAGGTAGTTGTGCCTTGTAAAAAAAACATAGAGCACATGCAAACAATATTTCCAGTGACTCAATTTTTGGTCAAATTGTCATTGTTGTGGGCAAAAGAGTATAAAATTAAAGTGACAAATCTGTTAACCAATAGATTTCTGGCAACCCTATTGGGGATTCAAAATTGAAGAACGGTGCTCATGTTTTCCCCAAAAATTTAAAGGTGCCTCCCCGAGGACGGAGGTTGGAAACTTTGTAAGGGGGAATGTACTCAGAAGCATTTTATTCTAGTAAAGACTCTTGTTTTGATTTATTTTTCAAAATTACATTATGGCATTAATTTCTTCCCATCCATGGGGAAATCACTTTGGACCTCTTTCTTTGTCGCAATATTCACCATTTCCTGAAAGATCAAGAAAGCACTTCTCAAATTTTAGTGGAGAAAATGATCAAGATGCAAAATAACATATTTTTGCATTCATAGTTGCATGTGGTATTTTGGGGGTAAGTGAAGAATATGTTTTTGTGAGATTATTTATTGAATCTCTCATCGGGCCTGCAAAAAATTGGTTTTGTTATTTAGAAGATAAATTTGTATTACCAATTGGGATTCATTGAAGACTAAGTTCTTGGCAAGGTATAAGGGCCCTATTGATGAAGCTACTTTGTTGGGCCAATTTTTTCAATATTTAGAAGCAAGAAAGTGAACAAATAAGAGAATTTGTGGATAGGTTCAATAGGTTGCTCAGAAAGATCCCTATCTCTATTCAACCAAGTAAGAAAATTCTTCTTTGTGCTTTTATTTCCTCTTTGCATCCAAATGTTCAATTTGAATTAAAACAATATAAAATAAATGATATTGAAGTTGCACAACAAGAGGCTATGAAAATAGAAGATGACTTAATATTGAGTGGTCTTTGGAAAGAAAATCAGTTAGTAGATAATTTATTTGTGAATCTATGAATAATCCTATCATGTACAAACTAGGTTTTCACCCCGTAGATTTTCAAACTACATAGCCCTTATGCTGAAAATTTTAATCTCAGTGTTTTTGGTCCAAAACATTTTGGTAGAGATGAAGTAAGTGTTGCAGAAATTAAACCTCATGCATATAGGAGAATTGAAGCCTATTATTTGCATTATGAAGAAAATAAAGAAGAATCTGAAAGCCCCTCAAATGGTGAAGAAAATGGATCATCCTCTCATGATACTAGTTGTAAAGATGGTAGTGCATATAATGTTGTATCAACCTCTTTATCTACTGCAAAAATTGAATCCTTTACTTTTACCAACAATAAGGAGTCACTTGAAGCTACACAACATGAAGATGATGTATTGCATATCTTTTCTTCAAAGTGCATACAAGTTGGATATGAATCTTTCATGTTTTCCCAACAAGATGATACAAAAGTATGGTTGCAAGAAGAGGTCAGAGATGATTTTATATTTGAATCCTTTCATTTTGAAAATTTAGATGCCAAAATTTTTAAACAAGATTTGGAAGATGATGTTAAAAGTAGCCACAATAGCTTTGTTGAAAGTGATCAAATGGACAAATGTGATAAGCCTCATATTTTGTATACTCTAAATTGGTGCCTCAATGCATCTAAGGATGAATTTTTGTGTGGAGAAGAATCCATTTTATCTGATCTATAGCTTATAGGTGATAATGATGAAGTGTGTCACACAATACATGAATTATTTCTAGCACAAAAAGAGAATAGTATTCTAGTTGAGGATAATTTTCAGGCACATGAGAGTATTGACAGCGATGTAGATTTCCATTCTTCTTCATCGTAACCTAACTCACTTCCAGTTTTACATAAGCCATATGTGGCCAATGATTGGTTTGTTGATGGGTTGAGTAGTCATGGTTATTTTCAGGCATGCAACATTAATTTGTCTACCGGAAGGGATGGTTATATGTAGGAATATATTGGGGATATTTCAAAGGTTTATGAGGCTAAATGACTATTTGGTTCTAGAGCATTATTTGGGAGGTCTCTTTGGTTTATAAATTCTAGATTTTTGTCTCGAATCATGGGATTGCTTTTGAGTTTCCATGTGCTTAATGGGTACATCTCTCGTTTTCACACTGACATCTATTTTTTCCAACCAGTAAATGGATTTGCATAGTCTTTTGGGAGTTGGGTGTTCTACACCTAATCTGGGTGCATATAGGTGTCTGAAGTTGCTGCTCTTTTCTGGTCTTTTGGTTTGGTTTTAGCATTGCTCTTTTTTCTTCCCTTGAATTTGTGGCCCAATGGACAAGGACAATTCTATCCCAATGATTCTGGAGTTCTCTGCATTTTCTACAAAATACAATCCCTAGTCAGAGCCAATGCTATCCCCAAATTTGAAAATTCAAATTTTTAAAAAATTTAGTGCATTCCCTCATATGACCTTGAGCCTACCAAATCATGAAACCAATTAATTTTAAAAATCCATGTGAGTTGGTATGAAATCCTTCTATGGACTTGTTCATAAGCTTATCTTAACCAATCTGGCCTATTTTCATGCCCAAATGCTTCATCGTTTGAGAGATTTTAAACCTTACATTATTTTCCCTTGGCAAGTTGTAAATGAGTCCAAAATTCTTGTTTCCATATTGCTAGAGAAAAAATGGTTTTTGGGTTTTGTTCAGAGGGACCTGATTACCTTGTTATCCAAATTTCACTAAGAAAGGAGTTTTTATGTGAAAGTTACAAAAAAATTAGTTTTTGGTTCTGAAGTTCTAAAAATCTCTGACTTGTAGACTTGGTTTTGAAGTTGTAAGAATCTCTGACTTGCAGACTTGGTTTTGAAGTTCTAAAAATCTCTGACTTGCAGAGTTGGTTCTGAAGTTTTGAAAATTCCTGACTTGCAGACTTGGTTCTAAAGTTCTAAAATTTCCTAACTTGTAGACTTGGTTCTAAAGTTCTAAAAAATTCCCGACTTGTCAATGACATAGTGATTTTAAGGAAATGACAGGTATATAATACAACAAAATAAATAAAAGGTAGAAAGTAAGGAGGCAATCCTTCTTAATTAATTTTTATCTCAATGATGATTTATTTTGAAGGAAAAACTATATGCTTTTGAAGGATTTTTCTTCTATTTAAAGAAAAAGACTTTTTATTGTTATTTTCAAGAATTAGTTACAAAATTTGAAGGGTTGAAGAAAAATTGCTTTTCTCAAATAAAAAAGAATAAGAGAATGGATTTTGGAAATAGTTACAAGATAGTGGGGAGGATATAAGAGAGGTGGTTTTTGTAATTAGAGGGGGATCTTTTTCAACTATTTGGGAAAAAAGAGGAAGTATCATGGTTTTCTTTTTGCATAGTTTTGTTGTACATAAATATTGAGACTATGAACTCACATTTTGGCATTGGAGAAATAAAGAAGATATTTTTTATTTGTACATTTTTTAATGTTTTATTTTGATTACAAATGAACTTCAAGAGTGTTTTTAATTAATCTTCATTGTTTGTTCTATTATATGAAGTTGTGTATGTGTTATTTCTGAGGCTTTGAATTCAGATTAACTCATTTGTGAAAGTGAATCTGTTGTTCATTCTTTTCTTGAATATCATTCGTCGGTGTGGGATAAATGAACTTTGAGTCATTTGCTTGCATCCATTTTATTTTAAATTGAAGTCATCACATATATTTCATTTTTATGGGTAGATGTTAGTTTTCCTTTTCTGATTTTTGGTTAAAAGCACACCCTATGTTTTCATTCATTGCATATCTATTGAAGGTGGTTATGCATTGTAAAACAAGTAGAGAGAAATTACAAATAACATTACCAGTGACTCAATTGTTGGTTAGATTGTCATTGTTGTGGGAAAAAGAGTATAAAAAAGTGGAAAATCTGTTAACCAACAAGCACTAAACATTTGATCTCTAGAATATTGATCCAAATTCTAAGCTTCCTCAATAGCAAAATCTTTAGCACTATAAGCTTTAGGAATAGTTCTCAATACCTTTTTCACAACTTCACTTTCCTCTAGTTTTCCACTAAGATCATTGATAGCATTAATAATTTCATCCACTTGGAGCATGTAGCCTAAAATATCTTCATCTTCTAACATCCTTAGGGTTTCAAATTTGGCTTTGAAATTTTGCATCTTTGCTTGCTTGACCTTGTCATCTTCTTCATAAATGCTCTCCAACTTTGTCCATATCTCTTTAGCAATCTTGAGGCTTATCACCTTCACAAGTTCTAAATAAGAAAGCATGTTGAAGATAGAATTCCTTACTTTTCTATTATTCTCATAATCCTTGATCTCATCATCACTTGTTAGAGGATTTTTAGGCATAGTGTATCCAATTTCAATTGACTTCCAAACACCAAACCCTAATAACACAAGAAAAGATTTCATCCTAGCTTTCTAGAAATGATAGTTTGATCCATCAAACATAGGGACCTTGGGAAAATTCCTATGCAGCATTTGGATCTACCTCAAGCGGTTAATCTTATTCCAAGGAACCATAGCTTTGATACCAATTGTTAGACACATAAGATAATTGAGAGGAGGGGGGTGAATCAGTTGTACAATAACAAATTAAAACCCTCATGAATCTTCAAACCCTTATTAAGAATTAGCATGAATGTAAACAACCTAAACATCAATAAATCAACAACCATACACAATAAAACACCAAATTTACATGTAAAAACCTAATCAAGGAAAAAACACGGTGAGGATTAACTCACATATATATGAATAACAACATTGAATATAATAGGTTCATTGTTGGAAGGGCTCACTACCCAAAGGAACCACTATTTGGAATAGAAGGGAATAGAAGAAGATTTTTACAAGGAGGTTCACTACCTCATAGCAATAGCAAGATCCACCAAAACAACTCTACACCATTTGCAACCTTTGTCTTACTACCTCCAACAACTTCAGGAATAGTAAAAAATGTAGACACCTTTTGCTCACTACCTCCAGTAGACTTAGGAATTTAAGATCACAATCAAATCACAAAACTTGATCACATTCGCATCTCACTTCACATTTTTTAAATCTCCAACAATTTTGCTTTCTTATATATCCTCTGCGACCTCAAACAACCTTGTCTAGGTTAGCCTCAATGAAATATATGCACCTCAAACATGTTTCTAACAAATATGTTGGCACCAAACACTTTTTTGTTGGAAAGAAGTGAAGGTGAACCACACCAAGGGTTAACAAGGACACAAATATACACTAACACACTTCACCACGCTTCCATAAACCACTAAGCACATCTAAAAGTTATGCTAACATGCTAAGTCGGCCAAACCTACATTAACGCTACCAAACAATCAATTCAATCTTCACATGGTCTGAAAACATCTTGTAGACCATGAAGCAACACCACAAAACATCCTAGAATATTTGAGAATACTACCACAATAGCCTGAAACTGAAAATACAATCATCCTATGCAACCAACAACACTACCATAGGCATACAACTCACTATCCATCCTTTCAAAACAACTAAACACCAAAAACTCTAAGGAAGGAAAGTACAAACAATATTAGCATGTTCTGAAATCCACAAGACAAGAAACCTCAATGTAGAGAAATGCAAAGAACGTCCATTTCTCCCAAACAACCCTTTTCATAGTCTAACATATTAGCAAACACAACTTCCACTTCCGTATGATCTAGAACCTAAAATTTTTGGATACAACACCTCTAAACACCTCTAATCATCTCATTCAAATCTCACAAGCGCATCTTCAACCATGAAGAAATGTGGAGCACAATGCAAAACATAACTCTGTCAACTTATACACCGTCTTATCCAAATTTTCGCAAAAGAACTTGGAAACCAAGTGAACCAATTGCATCAACAACACCTAATCAACACCACAAACACCTTCTCATACACATCACACTAGAGATTGTAAAAATCTCCCCATCTACAACACCTGCTCAACACCATACTAGAGGTTGACATAGGTTGACATCAATGAAAACACTAATTACAACATAATGCAACACTCTCCATCAATCTACCTATTGAAATGAATGAAAACACAAATCTTCAACAGAGAGAGACATGAGAGAGAGAGAGAAATAGAGAGAGATAGTGGTAGGGATTGATGGAGGGAGAGGTATGTAGAGAGAGGGTGAGGGAATACAGAGAGAAGAAGAGAGGGAGAGGTAGGGAGGGAGGGAGAGAGAGGTGAGAGAGAGGAAGGGAGAGGAGAGATAAAAAGAGGGGGAGGGAGGAGAGGTAGAGAGAAGTTAGATGAGAAGTAGAGAGCAAAGAAGGGAGAGAGGGAGGGAGGAACAAAGAGAGATGGAGAGAGTGGAGAGATAGAGACAAGTAGAGAGGAAATGAGAGAATGAGAAAGAGAGAGGGAGAAGGAGGTGGGAGTGAGGGAGAGGTAGAGAGGGATAAGTGAGATAGAGAAGTAGATAGAGAGGGGGAAGGAGGGAGGGTGGGAGAGAGAAAAGGGAGATAGGGAGAGGTAAAGAGGGATATGTGAGATAAAGATAAGTAGAGAGAGAGAGAGAGAGAGTGGTGAGATAGAGAGGAGAGAGAGAGGGGAGGTAGGGAGAGATAGGTAGAGAGAGGGAGAGGGGAGATAAATATAAGTAAAGAGGGAAGGAGAGGTATGGAGAGAGAGGAGATATAGAGAGAAGTAGAGAAGGAATGAGGGAGGGAGGGAGAGGTAGGGAGGGAGAGAGAGGTGAGAAAGAGAGATGTAGGGAGTGATGGATGGAGAGGGATTTAGGAGATAGAGATTAGAGAGGAAAGGAGAGAGTGAGGGAGAGGTATGGAGGAAGAGAGATAGAGGTGAGATAGAGATATAGAGAGGGAGGGAGGGAGGAAGTGAGAGGTAGGGAGAGAGAGAGGGGTAAGATATAATTAGAGAGCGAAGGAGAGAGAGAGGTAGAAGGAGAGATAGAGAGAAGAGATAGAGAGATGTAGAGAGAGAAGGAGGGAGGGAAGGAGGGAGATAGAGAGAAGTAAAGAGAGGAGGGAGGAAGGGAGAGAGAGGGATAGAGAAGTGAGAAAAAAATTAGATGTAAGGGGAGAGAAAGAGAGGAGGGAGAAGGAGATAGAGAGAAGTAGAGAGGGAGGGAGGGAGGGAGGGATAAGTGAGAGAGAATTTGAGAGGTGAGAGAGAGAGTGAGAGAGAGATGTGAGATAGAGAGAGGGTGGAGAGAGAAAAAGAGAGTGATGACAAGAGAGGTAGGTAGAGAGGGAGAGGGGAGATGAAGATAAGTAGACATGGAAGGAGAGATAGAGACTAGATAGGAAATGAAATATGGGAAAGATGGGGGAGGAAGGGAGGGATAGAGAGAGAGAGAGGGAGTGATGGAGGGAGAGGAGATATGTAGAGAAGTAGAGAGGGAAGGAGTGAGGGAGGGATAGGTAGAGAGGGTGGAAAAGAGAGGTGAGAGAGATAAGTAGAGAGAGAAGGAGAGAGAGTGAGAGGGAGAGAGAGTGGTGAGAAAGAGTGAATTAGATAGGGAAAGAGAGAAAAATAAAGAGAGAGAGAGAGGAAGGGGAAGGGGGAGGTATAGAGGGATAGGCGAGATAGAGAGAGAGGAGGGATGTAGAGGTAAAGAGGGATAGTTGAGATAAAGAGAAGTAGAGAGAGATAATGGTGAGATAAAAGAGAGGGAGAGAGAGAATGGTGAGAGAGAGAGGGGGAATAAGGGAGGGAGAGATAGGTGAGATAGATAGGTGTAGAGAAAGAGTGGTAGGGAGTGATGGATGGAGAGGTAGGTAGAGAGATGGATTGGTGAGACAAAGAGTAGAGAGGGAAGGAGAGATGGAGGGAGGGGTATGGAGGGAGAGAGTGGGAGGTGAGAGAGAGGTGAGATAGAGAACAATAAAGAGATTGGTAGGGAGTGATGGAGGGAGAGTTAGGTAGAGAGAGGGAGAGGTGAGATATAGAGAAGTAGAGAGGGAGGGAGAGGTAGAGATGGAGAGAGAGAGGTGAGATAGATAGAAATAAAGAGAGATTGGTGGAGGGAGAGGTAGGTAGAGAAAGGGAGATGGGAGATAAATATAAGTAGAGAGGGAAGGAGAGGTAGATAGAGAGAGGGGAGAGATAAAGAGAAGTAGAGAGGGAATGAGGGAGGGAGGAAGAGGTAGGGAGGAAGAGAGAGGTGGGATAGAGAGGTGTAGAGAGAGAGTGGTAGGGAGTGATGGATGGAGAGAGAGGTAGAGAAAGGGATTGGGAGATAAAGAGTAGATAGGGAAGGAGAGAGGGAGGGAGATATATGGAGGGGGAGAGGGAAGTGAAAGAGAAGTGAGATAGAGATCAATAGAGAGAGTGGTAGGGAGTGATGGAGGGAGAGGTAGGTAGAGGGAGAGAGGAGATAAAGAGAATTAGAGAGGGAGGGATAGAGAGAGAGGTGAGAGAGATATAAATGGATATAGAGAGGGAGAGAGGGAGCGAGAGGTAGGGAGAGAGAGAGAGAGAGAGAGAGAGAGAGAGAGAGAGAGAGAGAGAGAGAAGTGAGATAGAATTAGAGAGGGGATGAGAGAGAGAGGGGGGGTAGTTCTTAAGCTCAAGGGAGAGAGAGTCAGATAAAAGGATGGCAATATTAAGAGATATAGGTCAAGATTGTAAGGGATAGATTATGAGAGAGAGAGAGATGATACAACTTATTGATTATTGAAATTTGACATGTTGATTATTAAAATTTGACTATCTAAAAACTTGTAGGATATTTCGAAAACTAGAATTTGCATTATAACTCCTAGAGATCCAAAACCACTCTCAAACATCCTGAAACTATATACATGAAATACAACTTAAATTATAAGAAAGTAAATGCCAACTTATATTTCAATGTTTATTTCATGCATATAGTTTCACTAAAAAAGAAGGAGAAAAAAAAGAGAAAAATATTTTTTTTCAATGCTTCCACATAACACGAGCTCATTATAATGCACTCACGTTTTGTGAATGCATTCAAATAACATGAGCACATTATAACACACTCACATTTATCTTGATTTCAAAAAGTTCAAGCCTTTGGCTTAGATTTGTCTTGGGCTTTCAACCCAAAGGCTTGGAGTGACTTTCCAACATCCAAAGATGTGTTTTTGCAAGTTGTGTAAAATTTGACATAATCTTGAGTGTGCTCCCCACCAGGTTTGCATATGTTTCAATGTCAAGTCAAAAAAACACCTAGGTAATGCTAAGATCCCTCTTAGCTATCTAACCATGTATTTTTTTTCACATTTTGAGTATGTTAAGTTTGCATCTTTAATTTATTTTGTTGGTGTATCCATTTTTTGTCAAAAATGAATGATTGGTATTTTTCACTTTATTTTTAACTATTCATCAAAATTTCAAATAATCAATTTTTTAGAAACTAGAATCCATTCTACACAATTGGATTTTTTTTAGTTTCAATCAATTTTGAATTTTTTTAGGGGGGAGCATGCTCAAATTTCCATTTCTCAGGATGTGTCCACTTTGAAAATTAGTAAAAAAACATATATTCATTAAAATATTAGCAAAAAAATAGGAGATAAACTACATGGTGTTAGCTAATTTCTCACCAAAGTGATTTTTGAATACTAAAAAATTTAACATTTTAGAGGGGCCACACCAGATGCTATGTTATGTTTTTTGAAAAAAACGAGACCAATTTGTGTGACTCCATTTTTGAACCCCTTAATATCTACCATTTAAAAAAAATAAAAAATTAGAAAGTAGATTCGAAGAACTACAACTCTTGCTTTTATTGCATCTTAAAATTTTGAGTGTAACTATCTCCAATTCATCGTCCAATGTCAATCTTTCCTAATTTTAGGAAAAAAGTGGCCACTTAAGACCCCTTTTTGGTCCTCCATCTTTGCGCACTTACCTAGGTGTATATACCCATCCTAGTGCCTTATGTACCCACACAAGTGTTTTTGGTCATTGAGGATAACATCACCATTTAAATTCACTTGTTTTTGGGGCAACCTTATACTTTAAGATTCATCTCCAACCCATATGATTTTCACACCTGATCTTATTAAATTTTTTACTAGCTTATTACACAATGCATTTACTATGATTATTACTTTACATGCATTATATGTTTGCTTACATTGGGTTATATTGATATTTCATGTATTATTTTCCTTCTCTTCTAATTTCTTACATCCTATAAATACAATTAATTGTAGGGGCATATTATGTTACTAATACTCATATACAGAGATTGTAGATAGTTGTAAATAACTAAATGAGAACTCATTACTTTGACCAAATATAGCATGACATCATTTTATGCCACATGGTAGCATGCCATATCACTTTCTCTATAGATAAATTTTCTTAAATCTTCACTCTCATTTTTCTCATGATCATTAACAATAAAGTTTACTTCACACTTATTTTTACCTTCACATGACAAAAGTTACTCATTGCATAGTTATCCTCTATTTTGTAGGTTCCCATGGAGTGCACAAGCTAGAGGACAAACACACATGATGACTAGCAATAGGGTCCATTATTTTATATGAAAAACTATTCCTTTGTGTCTAAATATTTAGTCTACATGCGTGTCTATGAGTGCTTACATACTTTGAGATACACGATCATTCTAGGATTCACATGCACCTCAAAGAAGGGGAAAACTTATATAATAGTCAAATTTGTATATTTTGAAAAGATATATTAATGCAATTACATATTGACAAATGACACAATCTTGTCGTGAGGATGGGTTCATTACCATATCCTTCCTTTATTCCCATTTACATATATTTCTATATATCCAGCCATACTTTATCCATTTCTACACACCCTCCCATACAAAAAATTATGGTCCTCAATTATTTTCATGATTGTAAAGCTACTTATATCGAAGTGGTAGACCCCAAGAACATGACCCTTGTGATTCAATGATCTCCCCTACATGTTTACAAACACAACAAACCATTTAGATTCAATGAAGCACAACAAATCAAACAAACCAAAAAACAAGAATGCACATTCGACAAGATCAAATCCACACCTTACCAAATAAATCTACACCGATAAAAATGAATCAAAATTGTATATTCAATCAAGAAAAAACTATTAATCCCTAAAAAATTTGAAACAAACAACACACATAAATCATCCATTTTCCTCTACCAAATCATCGAAATCACTCTTTCATTCCATCACATCTACTATAATACTAAATATACCTTTCCACTATATTTAAAATTCTAACTTAACATCCAATTCTAAATTAATCTACCATAATTCATGTTTATGCATATTCCTATGTCTTAGTTGATTAGCCTAAATTAAGCTCAGGGAAAGTTTCCTTTACAAGAATAAACCCATTATCACCCATCCCATTTAAACTAAATTATTTCGAAGCCCCGGGTCTCATAATTGAATTCTCAACAATTTATATTCCGTAGAGGGACTCTTCATCATAGAAAGAAACGTTCAACTACTCACATGTACTATCATAAATTCGGAATCTATCGTACGATATTTTTGACAGAAATTTGTTGAACTCTAACTAATTCTAATTCATAACAACCATTCTGTAGCATTTTTAATCCCTCTCTTTAAGACTCTTCAAAGCTGTAACAAATGTTACAACGCCTGAACTGTATTGTAATAAATTTATTTGACCAAACCCTTCAATTGAGAACCAAAACGAGTACATCTTTCATCACTTCATCTGATGAAAATTTTGTTTATTGATTGTCAGTCTGGGATGTGTTCATTGTTGAGTAGATAAGAACAAATTCAATTTTATCTTCGGCCTTTGATGGCTGGGTCTAACATCTAGTTCAGGTGAGAAGTTAATGCTCAACTCTTAACACATGCAATACGACATCCATAAGTTTACGGCTATGTTCTGACATGGGTGACAAAATATTAACTCTCTTGCATTGTCCTTTTTCTGAATGGTCCAGAACTGCAACATAGCATTTGTCCTATTCTCCTCAATGAGCTTCTCTACAAATTAAATGTTTCCCATATAAATAGGTGGGACTGTATTCATGGCTTTTTTAGCAACATGGAAAGGTGAACCAAAGCCCGTGACATGAACAATCACCTAATTCTGTACAAATTAAATGTTTTTATCCTTGCTTCAATGAATTTCTTTACAAATTATATGTTTCCCATCCTCTTCTCAGTGAACTTTTCTAAAAAAAATTAAATGTTTCTCATATAAATAGATAGGAATGCATTGAAGGCTTTTTAGCGACATGGAAAGTTGAACCAAAGCCCCGATATGAACAATCACCTATTGTACGTTATTTTTTTCATGAATATAGGTGAAAACTTATTGCCAAATGCTGCAAACTTAAAATCTCTTAAAGGTTAGCGGGAACATAGTCATCCTCTTCTGATTTCTAATACATTTGATGTTTCCTTTCAATAAGTTGTTGCTAAAATTGTAAATTAGTAATCGCATCTTAGTATGCAATGGGTATGTTGAAGTGTTGTGAATGGTAAACAAGGAGTAATTATGGTATATTAAATGAATATATAATATAGAAGTACAAACAAATGGATTGGGAAGCTATAAATATGAAGAAAGTATCATAAATTTGAAAGATTGAATACATTAAATATTTAAATATAAAATAAATAAACTATATATATTTATAAGATTTAAAAAGATTGAACTTGCTAAAAGAAATTCCAGATGTCTAAAACTTTTCTTATCTATCAATAAAACATTGAATATTATAATCACATATCCAAAACACCATCTAATAATTATTCAAATAAAATTCATAAATTCTAACTAATATGATATGTTGTATGCTCCTATTTAAGCAAATGACTATGACATAAAATCTATAACACCCTTAATAAAACAATAACTCAACCATCAACGAACAACATAAGTATGCCAATATCACAACTATATCTAGCAATGACAAGCTTGCCTTAGACAATTATATATGAAGATTTTATTATATGATTGTTATTGTTGCATAATAGTCATATAATAAATATTAGAACAATTAAAAGTTAAATGATTGTATTGAGTTCAATATTGTAAGCTATTTTTTATCACATTGTCTTCTTTTGGGGGTGGCAGCAAAATATCTAGATTTGATTGTGTAGTATGGGTGCTTGACCTACCAAGAAAAAAAAAAAAAAAAATTAGGAAAGATTGAAAAATGTATATTTTAAATATTGTATAGAAAGAATGTACATATAATTGAATAAACTATATTCTTTTATGAATGTATGATAAAAGTAAAGGATCTAGTAATTTTTTTTAATAATTAATTTGACATTTATCGAATTTACTATAAGACATTGCTAGTATTTGTGTTGAGATTTTAAGGTTCTTTGATTTTTATTATTTGTACTTTTCAAATTTCTAATTTTTAAAATAAAATTTTAATATAAAATTAAAAATATACAATAGATGTTAATTTCTTTTTAAATTACTAATTTTTAAAATAAAGTTTTAATATAAAAATAAAAATATATAATAGATGTTAAATCTATAATTACATCTTATTTGTCTTTAAAATTAAACTTTCAAAACTCCATATAAATATTTTCTATTATTTTTAAATATCATTTTTAATTATTTAATTTAGTAACATATTTAATCATTATGTGATTTAGAAAAATTAATGATTCACAAAATGTTATAGTTTATTATTACTAAAAAATAGAAAGAATATGTAGAATCATGTTTTTTAAAAAAAATTAACATACTTGGATTTAAATATTTATGTACTCTCTTTCCAAATTAAATATAATAACTCAAAATATAAAAATATAATATAAATATAGTACATTTTATATAATTGTAATTAATTTTAGTTTAGTATAATTTTTTTAAATTAATTTGACATTTACCAAATTTACTATAAGACATTGCTAGTATTTTTTTAAAGATCTTTGATTTATTATTATTATTCGTACTTTTTAAATTACTCATTTTTAAAATAAAATTTTAATATAAAATTAAAAACGTATAATAGAATATAAAAATAAGAATATATTTTAGATGGATATGATCATGCAATCTAAGTAAAAGATGGAGTCGTTGGCAACGGGAGATAGGGTTTCGACAGAGCTGGGCACAGCTGAAGGAAACCTTTCAAAGCGCAGAGTCTCAAAGGTGAGCACAGAAACTAATGGACAAAAGAAAACAAAACTAGGGGAAACGAAGGAGATGAGTAGGGTTGAAGGCCACAAAACTGGCATTACGGAGAGAGCTGATGGATCTCAATCGGGGAAAACAAGGAAGGCCACTCTGGTGTCGGTGTCCTTGCAGGTTGAGCTCAAAAATGAGGTAAACCACAATGTCAAAGTTTTTTCAGAACTAGGATTGATTGGGCGCTTCAGGGATTTTTGGCCCTGCTTGTGTGACCTCCATAAATGGATCTCTAAACATTGGGAACCTGTGGTAGACGATTGCATTGAAATCTACCCAGTTTCGAGAGGTTTATTTATTGTTGTTTTTGAATCTGTGGAGGATAGAAACAAAATTTTGTGTGATTATTTTTGGGGTTGGGAGGAAAATTTTGCTCTATCTCTAAAGCCATGGCATCTAGCTTTTAACCCTATAATAGAGAAATTTGAAAAAGTGCCATTGTGGGTGAGACTCCCAAACTTTCCTCTTCATCTTTCGTTTGAATCCTGTACACATCCAAAAATAGTCACAGTTAATCAAACCTGTTAATTAATTAAATATTAATTAATTAATAATCTCCTAAATTCATCTACATATAAATAAATTTAATTATTTATATTGTTCACTTTCTATATTCTTCTAAGTTAATTAAATAAATAAAGTTATTTAATTATTATCATCTTCAAGTCTTAGTTAATTAAATAAATTTCACAATTTATTTATATTAATTATCACAAGTTTAAATTTATAATTTAAATGATAATTCTTCTCCACACAATTAAATATTCTTATATATTTTATTGGAAGCTTTCTTTCCCACACAATTAAATATTCTTAAATATTTAATTGAAAGCTTTCTTTCCTCCATAATTAAATATTCCAAAATATTTAATTAGAAACTTTTCTTCTTTTCATATTTAATTAAGTATTTTTCATATTTAATTAAAGCACTTTTATCATCTCTCACACATAATTAAATATTATTTATTTAAATTATGGAAGCTTCTAATTCATGTCACACATAATTAAATATATTTATTTATTTAATTAGAGATTTATCCTCAAACTATCAACTAACTCTTCATAAATGAAGTGCACAAATGACAACTTTCCTTCATTTTTGAATGGAAAAGGCTGTATAGGAGGAAACATCTCCCATCTTTCTCTAAACCTTCCATCTTTTTCTCAACTTCTCCATCTCTCACCGTTCATCTTGACAGGTTTGAACTCAACCGTTGATCTTGGCCAACTAGATTCTTGCCTTCAAAAATCTATAAATACAACCCTCTTGTGAGTTGAAAAAGATCCTAGATTTTGTGAATTTAGCATAATCATTATATTTGCATTCGATTCAACATCTTAGCATAATCATTTTCAAGTTCATAATATAGTAATTTCAAGTTCATTTCATAGCTTAAATCATATAGCAATAGACATGCATGCTACATAAAATCTTGTTCTCCTAAGTTGTCATTTCAACAAGCTGCTGCTTACACCAACTGAGAGCTAGTGACTTGTATCAAATCCTTGGAGATAGAGGACAATGAGATGCATTTGAAGGAGCTACTATTATTTAGAGTTTGCATTTGTCTTTTTCTAATTAGCTTTATTTAATATAATGTTTCATTGGTGTGTTAGTTTACTTTCTAATTGATCTACTTATCCTAACGACACATTTTTGGTGCCCATCATGGGGCCTTGCCCCATTTTTAATCTTTTTTATTGCAGAGTTTTCTAATAGGTGATAGATTGGAGCTTCGGTTTAGCGCATATGAGCTGAGGATTAGTGCATACGAGGTTTGTTTTGGCGCATACGACGATTGTTTTAGTGCATTGGTGGCCTGTTTTAGCACATACGCTAGTTCCTTTAGCACATTCAATGACTATTTTAGCGCATTCCTGCTAGTTCCTTTAGCACATGTATTGACTATTTTAGCGCATTTACTAGTTCTTTTAGCACATACATGAGTGTAACAGAACAAAACCCTGATTCTGATGCCATTCGTAGACAGTGATTTTTTCATTCAGTTTTAAAATAAAATGAAGCAATCCTAGGCTAGTCACATAAATCTAGAATTAACCAATCCTAGGATAGTCACCGAACATCATTTTTTCTTGGTTAAAATGAATCCAATGTTTGTTGTGAAGCAAAATCTTCACTTAGCATAGAAAATTGTCATTTGGATCTAAAATTAACCATTTGTTTGTTGTGATTGTTGGGTAATAGGTTTATACTCTCCCTTTTATTGGGTGACCAGAACACCAGACTTACCTTTTTCATTTTATGCAATTCATGTTTTATTACATCCTTTAGAAGGCCTGCCGTAGTGGGAAAAAATACTCACCCTACGGGAACGACCTAAGTGGGAACAACCAAAGGCAGGTTTTCCAACCCACTCTAATCAAAAGTGAATTTTGGGGAAACCCATATTCAACGGAAGTGAGCAAGATAACCATCCCCAAAATCTTTGTTCTAAATATTGGGAGGTCTCTTGAGGGAGTTTATCTATTGCCATTCCGAACGAATACCTTTACTAAGAACCATAGTATAGAAAGCCAACCGTGTCAGTATCCAAACATCATTTTAATCACAGTGCAAGGGGGGGGAAGAATCTACCCCCAAGACACTCACCATATAATTGCCACAGATTGTTTGCTTAGGGGATCGAAAAATCTAACCTTGAGTATGCACCTGGAAAAGACAAAAACATGGACACCCTCTAGGGGGTGACACGGCTGTGTGAGTCGACGCAATTTTAAGATGTGGGTTGTGGTTTCAATGATGACCTATTTGACAACTAAGAGTGAGTCTATTTGAAGTGCTTATTTTGTTCAATACCCATGAAAATCTCAAGAACATACACTTTTTTTTTAGATTTTAGGATTTACGAAACAACTGTTTTCTACTGTATGTTGTATTTTTCACATTTAAATCAGATAAAGATCATCGAAAAGCATCAAACTATTAAAACATGTTTGTCTCAGAATAGTAATTGGATAGTTTAGCACATCCTTGGTCTATTTTGGTGCATCTGTGCTCTATTTTAGCGCATTTATGCTCTATTTTAGTGCATATGTACTCTGTTTCAGCGCATTCATGCTCTATTTTAGTGCATCTGTGTTATGCTTCAGTGCATTCATGCTCTATTTTAGCGCATACCTGCAACATTCTAGCGCATAGGTTGGATCTTTTATCGCATCTGCTGAAAACTTTAGCGCATCTGCATTCCGAATCTAGGTAATTTTTTGACACCCAAGAATCTGCCATCTCAGTCTTGTCTTTTTCTATGCTCAGGGTTTGGAAGTCTGCAACTTTTGCCAAGAAGTCCCTAAAGAAGAAGAGTAGGAAGCCAAAGAAATCTCTCAGTTATAAGAAGTTATTGAAAAAGAGAAAAAATTTATACCAAAGTTGAAAGGTCTTGCTCGAACATAGAACCTTTATTCATCGATATCATGACTTTGTTAGAGGTTTCACTAACGATTATGTTGTAGAACCATTATACTCACGAGCTTTCTTTCAGAGAAGAGTCCTTTCTCAAAGACATAATCATAGTCAGAGTATTCGTCCCTCTTACATTCCCCAACCTGCAATTATGTACGCTACTCATCCCAATCAAATTCTAAAATAGAGAGCTTAGGGGACATTTAGGCATTTAGCAAAATCCTTATTTTTGCAAAGCTATGATCAAACCTCACAAAGTGCAAAATCATTTTCATTTTTGATCTTTGGTTTGATTCCCGCAAACAGGATCATCATCCTTTCACTCAGGGAATCATGAGCTAAAGATTAGGAATCTCATAATTCATAGAATCTTCATTCTATTCCGACTTTGATATCCATCAAAATTGCTCTATTTCATTCTTTTGATCAAAGTTGGTTGAAATTTGGAAAAAGCTTATGCCTGTTGTCACAAGATCTCGAAAGCACATAGAAGGAGACGAAAGGGAAAGTACATTAAGCAAAATGGGTTATAATAGTGATATGGAAGAAAACCCCTTTCATAATTCGAATACTAAGGAGATAATGAAAGAAAAGCTCCAAGAAGCAGAGCAGGATCCCCAATCCCATACTCTCATGGAAAGAGTTTTAGAATGAAACAAGGAAAGATATTTCCTTTCACTAGCTAATCAAGGGGCTAAGTTACCTACTGATTTCAACATGGAAGGGCTTGGAGAAAATCTTAAAGCCCCTCTTAATGATTTTAGTGCTCTTACTCAATAGATAAAAGCATTGCAAGGGAAAATACAGGAAATCCAAGGGGGTACAACAAAGAAGTATGTTTTGGATGATATCTGTCCATATCCATTTGACAGGAGTCTTCAAATGATTCATTTTCCAAAACATTGCGAAATCCCTAAGTTTGATAGGTATAATGGTAAAATGGACCCCATTGAGCGTGTGAGGGATTTCCAAAATATGACCTTAGAATTTGCTCATGACGATACCTACTTAATGTGATTGTTTCCATGAATTCTAGGTGGACAATCCATGGAGTGGCTTTCCAAGATCACTCCCCCCATCGGAAAATTTGAGGAGCTAATAAATAAATTCATATTGCAATACTCCTACAATATCCAACACCAGATAACCATGCTTGATTTGTGTAAGGTGAAACAAAAAGTTGGGGAATCTTTCACTACATTTTTAGGAGAAGGGTGTTTGTCAGATACTCTTGTCCTATTCTTGAAATGGAAAAGATGGAGATCTTCATCAACGGTTTGAATCAAGAGATGAGTTATAGGCTAAACCTTCACTGTCCTCAATCATTTGAAAATTGATTGAAAATACAATTACTATTGAAGGTGCCTTGGTCAAACGTGGAATTCTGAAACTCGATAAAGAAGGTTCAAATCCATACAAAAACAACAACAACAACAGCAACACCAATAGTAACAACAATGAAAAGTCATGATTTTGGACTCGAAATAAAAATGTTGTGAACGATGGGGTAGTAGATGCTAACAACGTGAATATAAAGCCTGTCATTCTCAATATATCGGGGGTTCAACATAGCAATAATGCTGGAAATTCTAGTACCCAATGCAATATTTCCAATCAAGGAAATGTGAACAATAATCATGGAAATAATCTTGGCAATAATCAAAATTCAAATGCGCCCAGATCTCAATTTTTCTCAAATCGATGGAGTTTTACTCCCTTGGGCCAATCTTTGGAATCCATTCTTAAAGAACTATTAAATCAAAATGCTATCACATTGCCACCACAAAGAGATTATGAGCCTCAAGTTAAACCACCATCGTGGAATGACTCACACTTTTGTGAATATCATAGGTGTAAAGGTCACAAGACAAATAATTTCCAAGGGTTAAAGAATCTTGTTCAAGATTTGATTGATAACCATACCATCACGGTCGAGGGACATAATGATAATGATGACCATCGGGCATTCAAGGATCCTCTCCCCAATTATGAAAAAGGGGAATCTTTGAGTGACAAAGGGAAGAATGTTAATCATGTCTATGACACCATTATCAATCATATTTATACAGACGATCAACAAATCAATGTTATCAGAATCAAAGGTAAGCAAGAATATCGAGAGGTCAATGCTATGACAAGGGGACAAGCCAAAATCATTGTAAAAGGAAGTTCATCCAAGGCGGAAATTCCCCCTCCAAGTCAATACAGTTTGGTCGATCAACTACGAAAAACATCGGCCCAAATTTCTATCTTGGAGCTCTTAAAATTATCACTTGCGCATAAGGACATTCTGGAAAGAGCACTTGTCGATACAACTATGTCTCCTGATCTGGATATCAATAAATTTCAAGCCATGGTGGGACACTTGTCCTCATCCACATGTTTATCCTTCACTGAGAAGGATGACTCATCCACGACCCATCTGCATAATTCATCACTTTACCTAGAGGTCATGGTTCATAAAGCCCGCATTAGATGTGTCCTAATAGATGGGGGAGCCGGATTAAAAATTTGTACTTTGAAATTGGTCCTTGCTTTGGGCTATTCAGAAGAATCTATAGATACACGAAGGAAAATTACAATCAAGGCATACGATGATGAGGAGAGAGCTTCCAAAGGCCTCATCATGTTACCAATCAGAGTGGGACCTGCTGTGAAGAATACCTTTGTCAGGTTCTAGATCAGTATCTATCCTATAACATACTCTTGGGTTGCCCATGGATCCATGAGATCCAAGTTGTTCCATCCACTTATCATCAATGCTTGAAGTTTCCATATGATGGATAAGAAGTAACAATACCGGCTGATCACATTAGCAGTCAAACTTGTTCTAATCTAAGGGCAACTCAGGACACACGCGTCCCACATAATAGAGAGGCTTTGGCCATCTCTACCTCCAAATACAATGAACAAGCATGAGAAATGATAAGTACTTTTGGCACCAAGCTAAAATTGAAAGATAATGGGGTGGGGGAATATTCCTTATGTCTCTCTAATCTACCCATATCTCCAAGATCCCATGGTCAACCATCAACATCCATACAACAGGCTACAATAGCATTAGCCTCAGTTTCAATTCCCATCACCAAGTTTCATGGAATATTTATCAAAGAAAATGAAATGGAAGATAGAGCTATCCTTGATTGGCTCTATAAAGATATAGAAGAATCAGTACAACATGTCAAGTTACCCACAAAGAAATATGGAAAAGGTTATGCAATAATGCAACAAATGGGTTATGAAGGAAATGGCCCTGTAGGCAAAAGAAAGGAGGGTATTGTTGAACCTATCCAACTGAAAATAATGCACCCAAAGGATAAGACTAGGTTAGGATATGGTGAGGATACAAAGGAAGAAGTAGCACAAAGACCATCCAATGAGGAGTTAGTTGAAACAATTCTTAGAATTCAAGAAAACAATTATGACACTGACTCCAATGAATATGAATGGGACACCATCTTTGATGATAAATTCTGGAGGGATAAACAAGTGGATGTCATACAAAATTTCACACCCACATTCGTACAAGGGGAAAGCTCAAGGCCTTCGCTTGATTACATTTTACAAAGAAATCATGACTCAAGTGAGAATGATTCGATTCAAAGTGAGACAGATCATCAACATGAGGATACCATCCTAGATATTTCCCACAAAAAAGTTGATGATAGTATCATGACCCTAACGGCCAGTGACCTTACTCAGCCTAACGATCCATTTCCTTTGGTTCATCCTGAACTCATTGATTGGGAACAAATTGCACCAATTGATATCCCAACTTTTCCAAATGACGAAACCATCATAAACTTCCTTTGTTCATCCCAATTAGAAACAAGTTCCACTAGGGAGTCACAAGATCAAAGTTTTCGATAGGAAGTGCCAAGTTTCTCAGCTATGAAATTAATAACATAAAAGAAAGATCTAATGGTGAAAACCTAACAAAGGCAATATTAGATCATGAAAAGAGAAAAATAAAAAGCGTATCTAACGGTGAAAACCTGTCAAAGGCACTGGAAGATGGGAAACTTAACACTCTCCTAGAACATTATCGGGAACAATCTTCTATTCTAATAGAACCGACAACAACAATCAATTTAGGTACTATAGAGCAACCCAAAGTCTTGCGATTGGCCGCATCATTAATAGAAGAAGAAATCCCAAGATTCCCAAAATTTCTCAAGAGCCAACAAATCAATTTTGCATGGTCCTATGCAGATATGCCTAGATTAGATCCATATCTCATCATGCATCATCTATCTATCATGCCGGGGGAAAAACCTGTGAAGTAGAAACTCAAAAAAATACATCTGCATGTTGCATTATTGGTTAAATAGGAGTTAAAGAAGATTTTGGATGTTGGATTTATTCGGTCTATCGACTATGCAGAATGGATCTCCAATATCATACCTGTATCAAAGCCAGATGGAAGAATCATAATTTGTACAAATTTTAGGGATTTGAATAAGGCATGCCCTAAGGACGATTTCCCTCTACCAAATATAGATATGATTGTAGAATTGACTGCTGGCCATGCTATGTACTCACTAATGGATGGATTTTTGGGATACACCCAGATAAAGATTGTGCATGAAGATCAAGATAAAACAACGTTCACATGTCCTTGGGGTACATATTGTTGGAATGTAATGTCGTTTGGACTCAAGAATGCAGGAGCTACTTATCAATGAGCAATGACTACCATTTTTCATGACATGATGCACACATTCATGGAGGATTATGTCAATGATCTTTTAGCCAAATCACACACAAGAGAAGAACATTTAGATATCCTATCTAAAAAATTTAACAAGATGGAAAAATTCAAAGTGAGACTTAATCCAAAGAAATGTGTCTTTGGGGTGAAATTTGGAAAGCTTCTAGGATATATTGTGTCAGCAAAGGGAATTGAGGTGGATCCAGCAAAGGTACAAGAAATTCTCGATATGCCACCACCAAGGAATATTAGTCGATTACACTCATTACAAGGACAGTTGCAATCCATCAAGAGATTCATTGCGCAACTAGCGGATAGAAGTCTACCATTTACTCATCTCTTACATAAGAATGTTCCATTTAAATGGGAAGACAAATATGAAGCAGGATTTGATCAAATAAAGCATTATCTAATGAGTCCACCAGTGTTGATTCCACCAGTGCAAGGTGAACCCCTCGTGTTGAATATTTCTGCCACAACGATGTCCTTGGGAGCATTATTGGCACAGGAAGACAATTCATGCAAGGAGCGAGAAATATATTACATCAGTCAAAATTTGACAAGCCATGAACTAAATTATAACTTCATTGAAAAATATTTCCTAACAGTAGTGTTCACTTCTCAAAAGTTGCGACACTACATGCTAGCTCATACAATAAAGCTTGTGGCTAAGATTGATCCACTCAAATATCTTCTAAGGCAACCTTAATTGGCAGGTTGGCTAAATGGGTCATGATCCAGAGTGAGTTTGACATTCATTATGTGGATCGGAAAGCTATAAAGGGACAGGTAATCGTAGATCAGTTAGTAGAAGCACCAATTCCAGTAGAACATCCAATACACATTGATTTTCCTGACTCCGATGTATTCACAATAGCTATTAAGAAGTCATGGGCACTCTATTTTGATGGTTCCTATACTCAACATGGCTAGGGGGCAGGGATTCTTTTCATTACCCCTCAAGGACATACAATTCCAAAATCTTATAGACTAATGTTCCCTTGCACAAACAACATAGCTGAATATGAGGCACTTTTAATTGGCATGAGAATTGCAGTAGACTGGAAAATCATAGAACTACAAGTGTTTGGTGATTCACAACTTGTCATAAATCAAATCAATGATGAATATCAAACTAAGGATGACAAGTTAATGCCTTACAAAAGGATGGTGCATGATTTCAAGAAATACTTTGTTGATATCAAGTTCACGCAAATTCCACGTACCGATAATAAAGCCGTAGATGCCACGGCTACAATCGCATCACTACTCCAGTTGTTGGAGAATCAAGCATGATACAACTTCCTAGTGGAACAATTGTTTTCTCCTGCCTATGACAATCCAGAAACCCAAATCATTTGCCACTAAACCAGTTTTGATTCTCCCTTGTATGGCTAAATCTATACTTACCTAAAGAATAATATTCTACCTTTAGACTTGTCTAGAAATTAGAAAAGGAATTTCATACATCAATCCTCTCATTACACCTTAATTTCTAACCTCTTATACCGATGTGGTCTTGATGGTACCCTCCTTAGATGTCTTGAACACGATGAATCAGAAAAGGCCTTACAAAAGGTACATGGTGGAATTTGTGGGACACACTCAAGTGGACTAACCTTAGCCAAGAAACTTGTTAGAATGGGTTACTATTGGACGACAATGGAGAAAGAATCATTCATCTTTGTTAAGAAATGTGCAAAATGTCAAATTCATGGGAATCTCATTCATGCTCCTTCTTAGGAATTACAACCCTTCACCACAACATGGCCTTTCACTCAGTGGGGATTGGATCTAGTTGGCAAGATACATCCATCATCTTCAAATGGACACAAATTCATTATCACAGCCACCGAGTATTTTACTAAGTGGATTGAAGTTGTTCCCCTAACAAATGTAACTGGTAAATAAATCTCCTCATTCATTTTGAACTATATCATATGTCGGTATGTAATTCCCAACTCCATTATTACAGACAATGGAAGACCTTTTAAAAATCAAGATGTTGATGAACTTTGTGAAATATTTTGTATCCAACATAGGTTCTCTACACCTTATTACCCACAGGGAAATGGTCAAGCGGAGGCTTCAAACAAAAAAATTCTAAAGATTTTGAAGAAAATAGTGAATGAGGCAGGTCGTGATTGGCATGTCCAATTAAATCCAGAATTATGGGCATACAGAACAAATATTCACACATCAACAGGTGCTACTCCCTATGCTTTGGTCTATGGAGTAGAAGCTATTCTACCACTAGAAGTTGAGATTCCCTCACTTTGAGTATCACTAAAGGGGTTAATAAATGATGAAGATTATAGAGTATTAAGATTGCAAGAGCTGGAACCGCTTGATGAATGGTGTCATAGCTAATCATTTAAAGGGATATCAACAGATTATGTCCCACAACTACAATCACAAAGTCAAACCATGAGCTTTTCAGGTGGGTGACTTGGTTCTCAAAGAAAACTCTCGTAATCAGTAGGATCGAGAAAGGAAAGGCAAGTTCGAGCCTAATTGGTTGGGCCTGTTCCTTATCATTGTAACATATGGATCGGGGGCATATCAGTTGTCAACATCAAAAGGGGACCTATTTGAAGACCCAACTAACAACATTCACCTGAAGAAGTTTTATGCCTAAAAATATCAAAAACAATATAAAAGTCCTGAAAAATATCAAAAACAATATAAAGAGTCCTGAAAAAATTCATAAAACTGGAAAAATATGTCAATATGGTGAAAACCTGACAAACAGGCATCTTTTGACATAGCAAAAATATAAAAAAATCAAAAAGAAAAAAAAATCATTGCCTTGATGAAAACCTGGAAAACAGGCGTTTTGGTAACAACAAAAAACAAAAAAATCATAAAATCAGGAAAAAGTGCATTAAAAACAAATGGTGAAAACCTAGCAAATAGGCATTGTTTGTGATTTGTTTGGCTCTCTCATCTATTAGGATACATTCTGCATATCCATCTTTCATCAACATCACATACATGCCTAGCAATCACATCCACATCATGCATCCCAACATTTCCTTGAAACGACAAGGATTTCATCATGGCTTGGTGATTAATATTATCCTTACCAGCAGTTGTGTCTAGAGTGCAGGGTCATTAGGGGCAATTCGCTTCTTGGAGCTTTTTGGTAGACAAACAACAACATATGTCGAGAATTGGCATATCGGAAACAACAAACTTTTCCATTCAAAACTGGGCCTAAACAACTATTTTGACAGAAAATTGAAACAAATTGGATGATCTTAATCTGAATAAAATGAATGAAAAACTTAAAGCATAAGTTGAATTGTCGTTTTGGAATTTGATAACATCATATCTTTGGAGTGGTTCAATGATGTATTGAACTAGAATCACAAGGAAGGAGTATGATTTTTCTTTGCTTGTTGTCTGTAAGCTAATCACTAGTATTATGCAAATTTGTCGTGGGACATGCTCTACAATGTATCATTGATGACATTTCGGAATTTGCATAGGAAAATGGTTAACTTTTGTCTGTTTATGCAAGTGATACTCAGGTCATCTTGGTTGAATTATACCTTGATGCTTGTATTAATTTGCTACATCAAACATCATGAAAGTAGTACTTAGGTCATCATTGGTGCTAATATCCCCTCTGATGCTTGTACTAACTTTCAACATATCAAAAGGCTCAATGATGAAAATCATGTGCAACATTAGCTCATGGAATGAAAAACATGAGAATGGTTCATTACTACATTCTAGGATTGCATGATTCATTTAGATTTGTATTTGGGCGATGTCTAAGTAGATTTTTGGAGGTTGGAAAACTTTTCATATATCTTTTAAGACAACAATTGAGTACACTTGGACATTTATTGCATCTCATTACATTATCATTTATTGCATCTCATTTCATCCTGACTATTCATTTAGGTTATCATTATCATTTCATTTCCGTTCTCACATCAATTCATTTCATTATCATTATTATCATTATCATCATTATTAGGTTTCATTTAGCTCATCATGATCCATCTTTTATATCATTTTCACATCATATGCATATCATTCATTAGTGCATATTATTTCATTAATTATTCATCTCACTTATATCATTTCATAACATTTTCATTATCATTCATTTCACATCATTTGCATAAACATACATCAATAAAAGAAGATGCATCCATTTCATTCATTGCATATATCATATAGGAAAATCATTTAAATGGCATCACATCACCATGTTAGAAATCTTTTTTCATCATAAAGCATGTTACATCATATCATTATTGCATCAACAAGAATCATACATTGCATAAAATAAAAACATCATCATTTGCAGTTCATATCAAAGTGCATATAATCATCATCATAGAAACCACCAAAGCATATAGAAATAAAATGCATACATAAATCCATAACACATGTATATCGAATCACCACTGCATATCATAAATCTCATCAAAACAAATGTCCAGCCCACTCCTGGGTACAAGGATATAAAATGTTTTGACAAGATATATCAAATACAATGGTAGGATGTATTAATAACTCATCACTTAGGGGCATCCAGACATGGCACATGGCTACTACTGCCTCCCGAGGTGGTAGGTCTCATTGGATCTCTGCTACTAGAAGCCCCAATCTCTCATTTGATCGGTTGTCCCACACTCCTGGTGGCACTCCTGGTATGAATACGTGAGTGAGTCCATGACAGGGTACCTGATTGTGTGTATGTAATCCTCTGCTCAGGTGAAACTACCTCAAAGTATCGCATCCTATAGTACTCGACCTGTCGAGCAGTCTCCAGTCCCTCTACCACAACCTCTCCTATGGAGGTGCTCTCATTGACCTAAGGAGTCTCTCTGCTACTCCCTCTTCTTGAATACACCGCTCCCCAAAACTGTCTCACTCTGCTGTAAGCTGAGCTTCCTATGGGTCTGGAGGTGGTGGTTGTGCAACCTGTGCCTATAGCTAATTGATGGTGACCTATGCCTGTGCTAGCTGACTCCGAAGATTTTGAACCTCTGTCTGCAAGCTGTCTACCTGTCCCTGAGAAGGAGCTCTAATCGTAATGTGTGGAGCTGAAGTACTCGGCTAGTCCACCACTCTAGAAGTCTGAGGCCTTATCTTGAAAGGAATGTAAAGAATAATCTCTATCCAACCCCACCACCTCCGTCATCCCCATCATCTTCACTGTCATTAGAGTTGTTTGACTCATCCTCCTCATTGCTCTCCTCATCCACATCCACCTCCATCGCCATCCCACCTATATCATTTGCCTGTGCCTGCCCTACCTATGCCTTCCCTGCCTGCCCACCTATGCCTATGGCTACCATCGTGCCCATCGAAGAACTAGTCCACCTAATAGTGGGGCACATTCATTTGGACTCGTCAGCCTCAGAAATGGATGTGCATAAAAGTAAGTGGCATAATCATCTGTCATATGGGCATCTATAACCTCAGGATGTATCACCCAAAACTCTGGCTATAACTCCATATACTCACCCTTGGCCACCTCAAAAGTAATAAATGGCCCCCACTCTGGCACATCCTTGTGTTATCTAGCATATGTGCCACTCCTTGTGGCATCATTTGCACCCGACCATACTATCTCAAGACTCTCATGACCAAAAACCACTCAATGATAAAAGGAGTACGACCAATCATATATCTGGCTATCCCACAGTAAGGAAGCTCTATGTCATCCTCATCCCATGGCTCATAATCAAGATACGGTCTCTAGATGATGGTATCCATCTCATCCAATACCCTCTGCAAGTACTCTAACTTGTCCAACATCGACCGGACAAGGGGACCTATGTAAGCATAAACATATGGGTAGCCCAATGGATGATCTCTCTGAACAATGGGGCGAGTGATAGCAAAGTGCTGCCATGCCCAAATCTATAGAAGAGTAACTCCATCTGAGATACTCTTCCCATCTGTGTACACCACCTGATGGAGATCATGGTATAGATGGGAAAACATTCATGAACCCCATGCATATCTAGTTTGATGGAGGAGCATGTCCTCTAGAATCTGACCCCAACCTACTGATAATCCCTTTGACCTGTGACAAGGACAAAGGAATCCACCAATGAAACCGGCTAGAACTGATGGCAGATGGGCATATCCCTGTACCATATCCCTTCATTCAATCTCATATCCGCCTGCACGAGGATCCTAAAACACTCTTCATAAGGCATCCGTCCCCCCAATCTCCTTGTGATCATAGATCACAAGCTCACCAACTACTAGGATGCCTATAATCCTATAGACATCCTCAAGTGTCACTGTAATCTCTCTCGTTGGCAAGTGAAAGGTATTATGTTCACTGTGCCATCTCTCAGCTAGTGTGGTCAACAGTGCCTTGTTGACCCTATACTATGGGATCCTAAGTAGAGAACCCAACCCACATCTCACAATCACCCCTATCTCTGGCTAAGATAGTCTGGGTATCATATCTCATGTACGGGGAAATTCCTCTCTGATCTAGAGGATATTAAAATCCTCCTATAACATCAAGCACATCAAAATCACATCAATTAGCAAGGAATCAAGAAAAAGAATCAAGCAAATCATGTTATATCAACTGAATCAAATCAATATCAAATCTATCTTTACTATTTGTCTTTCAAATAGGAAAGAAAATTTATCAGAATTATTACTATCTGTTCTTCAAGCAGGAAGGCAAATTTATCATTTTCTACTATTTGTTTTTCATTCAAACATGGAAACAAATTTAACAGCCAATCAACTTAAACATCAACGTCATTTACTAGTTGTCTTTCAATCGGGAAAGCAAACTTATCAGCATTACTACTATTTGTCTTTCAAACGAGAATTTTTTTTATCAGAAATATTACTATTTGTTCTTCAAACATGAAGAAAAATTTATCAAAACAGGTTAATCTATCCTTGATGTTATTCAAAAGCATAAAATCAGTTGGCTAATCTAGCAACAATCATCAAGCAATCATTCATTTCAAAAATTCAAATCGGAAAAATTTCATGGATGTGCTAAAGCAATTCATAAATGCACTACTTCATCCATGGATGCGCTAAAACATAGGTGAAATGCGCTATTTCATCAAAGTGCTAATCTATCATGTCTATGCGCTACTTTGTTTAACCTATGCACTAATCTAGCCTATGTGCTATTTGAACAATGTATGCACTATTCTATCAGGTCCTATGCGCCATTCTGGCATATGCACTAATCTAATCATGGATGCGCTAATCTACCCGTTGATGCACTAATTTAAAAACCTATGCGCTAAATCAGAATTTCTTTGTGTAGGGATGGATGCGCTAAACTACCTAATCTATGCGCTAAACTAAGGCTCACATGCACTAAAGTAAAAATCAGTGTGCTAAAATAGAACTTCGAAAATCCTAGAAAATGAAAAAATCTTCAAAAAAGCGATTTAAATTCACGAAGGAGGATCGGATCAACTTACCAGAGGTCCATACGTAGCTGGTCTCTGATGACGACAGGCCCGCTTGAATCGGTGGTGCTCATAATGGATCGACATCTCAAAAATTCTTCTCAGAGCTCTGAAAACTAGAAAAGGCTACTATTCAAATGACAATGACTTTTCACCTTTTCCACCTTTTAAGGGGGTAAAAAAGGAGGGGTTATTTTTATTTTTACTATGCGATGCACTATTTCGAGAGCTAAATCGACAATTTCTCTCCAAAAATCATCTCCATTCTTTCAAATCCTCATCATCCTCATTTGAATCACGCGATTTATCTCTCGAGGGGGCATATAGCATCATACAATTTCCAAAGTCAGGGGCAAAATTCTTTGAAACAATGCATAAAACACATCACTTCAAAGAGGAGCAAAATGTACACATCCAAAAATGATCACAGTCAATCAAACCTGTTAATTAATTAAATATGATTTATTTAATTAATAATCTCCTAAATTCATCTACATAAAATAACTTTAATTATTTATATCATTCACTTTCTATATTCTTCTAATTTAATTAAATAAATAAAGTTATTTAATTATTATCATCTTCCTCTTAATTAATTAAATAAATTTTATAATTTATTTATATTAATTATCACAAGCTTAAATTTACAATTTAAATGATAATTCTTTTCTCCACACAATTAAATATTCTTAAATATTTAATTGGAAGCTTTATTTCCCACATAATTAAATATTCTTAAATATTTAATTGAAAGCTTTCTTTCCTCCATAATTAAATATTCCAAAATATTTAATTAGATACTTTTCTTCTTTTCATATTTAATTAAAGCGCTTTTATCATCTCTCACACATAATTAAATATTATTTATTTAAATTATGGAAGCTTCTAATTCATGTCACACATAATTAAATAAATTTATTTATTTAATTACAGATTTATCCTCAAACTATCAACTAACTCTTCATAAATGAAGTGCACAAATGGCAACTTTCCTTCATTTTTGAATGGAAAAGGCTGTATAGGAGGAAACATCTCCCATCTTTCTCTCAACCTTCCATCTTTTTCTCAACTTCTCCATCTCTCACCATTCATCTTGACAGGTTTGAACTCAACTGTTGATCTTGGCCAACTAGATTCTTGCCTCCAAAAATCTATAAATACAACCCTCTTGTGAGTTGAAAAGGATCCTAGATTTTTTGAATTTAGCATAATCATTATAGTTGCATTCAAATCAGCATCTTAGCATAATCATTTTCAAGTTCATTTCATAGCTTAAATCATATAACAATAGACATGCATGCTGCATAAAATCTTGTTCTCCTAAGTTGTCATTTCAATAAGCTGCTGCTTACACCAACTGAGAGCTAGTGACTTGTATGAAATCCTTGGAGATAGAGGACAATTGGACGCATTTGAAGGAGCTGTTGTTATTTAGAGTTTGCATTTGTCTTTTTCTAATTAGCTTTCTAAATAATCTAATGTTTCATTGGTGTTTGGAATCTATAGGAAACTCCTTAGGGATTTTTTTGATGATTGATGATGATTCTTCAAATCTTATGCATTCCACATATGCTCGGATTTTAGTGGAAATGGAAGTTGCAAAGGCTCTTCCAAAAGAGATTTCAATCAAAACCTCCAAAGGATGTTGGATGCAACCCTTGGAATATGAAGGTATTTCTATCCATTGTAGAAGATGCTTCCAAACTAGGGATATGGTTGTGCAATGTGTAAAGCCCCGAGTGCCCAAACTAGCGACTTGGTGGAAGGATGTGTCACACCAACATTATGCGATGGAGAAACAAGGTGAGAAGAAGGAAAAGCAAGGAAATAGCTACTCTCAGGTTGTGAGCAACTTGGCACCACAACAACCAAATGGGGCCTCAGAGCAAGGGGGGTCGATTCTTGTTGAGGGGCCTACCATAAATGGTGCTAAAGCGGTGAAGGTGGGTGAAGCTTTGGTTGAACAAAAAATTAGGGATGCTAAAACCCCAGAGTGTAGGGAGAAAACAGGTTTGGTGAGGGTTCATGGAATGGAAGTGGTGAATGGCCCCTTAGAGGGACAATGTGGATAATTTGTATGTGGAGATAGTAGGGAGGCTGTGACACAACATGACATATCCAAGGAATGGTAGAAGAATGCTGCAAGGATGGAGGAGGGATGGTAGATTGTGAAGGGGAATATAGAAAATAAGGGAAAGAAGAAAACCTTTGACATGGTCCTCCGCTCACATACAAAGGGAGGTACCAAAGGTAAAGGACATGTTTGAAATGTTGGATGTTTTTGATGGGGGTTTGTGTGTTTTTGTTTTGAGTATTAGTTTTTTTGCTAGTGTCCTCTTCAAGGGGAGATGGTGACCCTTGTCACCATCCTTGCTTCGGGGCAAGAGAAATCCTAGATCTACCTCAATAAAATATAATCCTATTACCGATAAAAAAAAGAATATATAATAGATGTTAAATCTATGATTACATCTTATTTGTCTTTAAATAATTAAATCTATAAATTAAAATTAACTATCAAATTATCAAATAGTATTAAAATTAAAATATATCACAAATTTGTGGTGTGATTTTTTAAAAGGAATAATCGACAAAAAATTAAAAATAATCCAATGTAGAGTTTTTTGGAATTTCAATGTGTAGGGGTTGCTATATTGAATAGATGATAAGCCTCCAAAAAGTGAGCGGACCTTGAGTACAGGTGAAGCAACATGACTAAATGGGGGAAAATGGTTGATTGGATGTTAACCACCCATATTAAATGAATGGTCTTCTATAATCACTACGTAAACTTGAGACGTCGATGTGAAGATTTTGTTGAAGACACTCCATAGAGGGAACACCTTTAGCGTAATTAATGTCAAAAATTGATTGTTTACAAAGGAAATGGAGTTTAAGTTCATGCTCATTATTGATAAATCAAGAATAGGTATAAGGGGTTTATCTAAAATTGACCATTTATATTTGATCAATTTATCTCTATTTCATCCAGTTTCTTATCCTCTATATTAATGAAATAATATTCCTATAATTTAACTAATATTCATCATCATGACACTTATTCAATTTAATCCATTATATCACCTCTAAACCTTAAATAAAATAATTAGATTTAATTATTTATATATGTCCATCTTATCTACCCTTTCTCTCCTAAAAATTAAATAAATAGTTTCTATTTATCTAATTTCCCCCCTCACATATCTCATCCTCCATCTCTTTTCATTAAACTTCCTAATTTAATCCTAATCTACCCATTTATCATTTGTGCACACTTAATCCTTAATTAAGTGTAGTCAGTCCTCCCCATCAAATCATGCACACAAACCATTATACATGTGACACATGTGGTCTTGATACCATGTCACATGGATCTTGTCCCCTCAAAGTACACTCAAGAAATATTTAATTATTTTATTTCCCTCATATCATCCCCTTTGGAGTGTGAGGAAAAATATTTCTTTATGAAAATATATCCTCCCATAATCCATTGTAACATCTCCCTCTCAATTCACCTCATGGTGCCACTTAACACCATCCCATAAAGTGAGAGGACTAAATTATCCTCCATCCTTGATCTCCAAATATTCTCAACCCTTCATTATTTCTCACTTCCATCATATATATCAAACACTTAGCCATTTCCATAATATATCTCACAACTTTAGAATGAGTGTTGTTATGTTGTCAAAATCACAAGTGAGCGCACATTGAATTGAACATCAAGGACATATCTACACAATAGGGATTCTAGAGCATATTTTAATTTCATTAAATTGTATTCTCATTTGAATTTCTAATCCTAAACTTGATTGTTTTGTTTGTTCTTCATGTTGTTTGATTTTTATTGTTTAAATTATTCACATTGCATGAATTTCATGCACACATTTCTCACATGCTTGATGGGACCCACGTTTTGAATCTACTAATCAAAATTTCATATTTTTTGGCAGTTTTTACATTTTGCAAGCATGGAAAGGTGAATACATCGCATTTTAGGAAAAAAAAAATTGCAAATAGAAAAATGTGACCATAGTAAGGTGAATCCACAACCCAGATTTTCACAATAAAAAAAGGTTAATGTAGAGATTTAAAGGTGAATTCATGTTCTTTTTTGATAGTTTTTACATTTTGCAAGCATGGAAAGGTGAATACATCACATTTTAGGCAAGTTTTTTCTAAAAATAGGAAAATGTGACACTAGTAAGGTGAATCCACAACCCAAATTTTCACAATCACGAAAGGTGAATGTGGAGAAAAAAGGTGAATTCATGAAATTTTAAGATGAATACATGAAAACTAAGATCAATGTGCAAAAACTAAGGTGAATACACGAAAACAAAGGAAAATGCACAAAAACTAAGGCAAATTCATGAAAAATTTAAGGTGAATCTGTGAACATTTAGGTGAATACACTTTGAAATAAGGTGAACATAACACAGTAATAGGAACAAGTTGTAATGAAGTGCGACATAAACCCTAGCGAGCTATGACAAAACCCTAGCAGCATGCCTTGAGACAAGAAGCCAATGAATATATCCATGCAGAATCCCTTGCTAGCTTCACGGCATGAAACTACTATGTGCCTCAAAACAATAGCTAGGAAGGTTGGGGGTAACAACCCTGAATCCCATGAAATCATGGTAGAAAATTAATGCACTCAAATGGAGAATAAAATGACATTCGAAGGAAATGTGATGGAAGATGGAAGAATGACTCGTGGAAATATTGCAAAGGATGCAAAGCTGGACAAAGAAATGGATGAACCCTTGCCAGAAGATCATCAGGACACCAAATCTGGTAAAATTTTTGAAATTCAACTTCCTGATGGTGTTACTAAAATTATTGTTGAATGCCAAAATAGATTTGTTATCTTATTTTCTATTAAAGGAGTCCCTGCGGAAGCCTAATTTTACAAATGGGCTCGCTTAAAATGGTAAAATCGGGTTTGGGAGATAGAGTCCATAAGAGGACTTGGCAAGGGGTATATTTCTTGTATGTTTAAATGAGTAGATCATTCTCAAGTTGTTCTTCAATATGACACTTGGGTGATTTGTGGATAAATTTTCTACTTGCAAGTATGGACATTTAACTTTCACCCTGAAGGTCCTTCTTGTTCACATTACTCGATGTGGGTTGATTTTCCCTTCTTAAACTTAGCTTTCACACCTCTTCTAAAAGACATTGTGGCTCAACTAGGTAGAGTCATTTGGTGTAAGCATAAATCTGAAAAATTCTCTAGCTTAAGGGTTCACCCAAGAGCTTGTGTGGAAGTTGACTTAAACAACCCATTACCTGAAACTGTTAAATTTATTGGTCCAGGGTTTGAACTTGACCAACCTGTAGTATATCTAAATAAGCCAAATGCTTGTTTCTATTGTCGAAAGGATAGCCATCTGATTTGTGAGTGTTCTATCTAAAGGAGAAAATTGGTTTAGCCAATCCAGACCTCTCCCAACATTCATCCCCTGCCTCGTCCGACACCTATTATTGTTCAAAAACTTGCTTCCTCTCCTAATCCTTGTGTTTCTTCTTATGTTTCTGGTGAATCTCCCCCTCCTTTCAAAGATACTATTATTTCTGATGGTTGGAGATTGGTAAGAAAGAGAAAAGCACCACCTATCCCTTCCACTACTCCTCCTTCTCGCTTGTCACCTCATGAAGTCACCTCTCCATCCGCTTCTTCTTCTCCTAATCCTTCAGTGCATGAGTCTTCTTCTCCCTCTCATCACTCCTCCCCCTCTTGTAATTGTTCTCCCCAACCTTGTTCTTGTGATTCATCTCATTCTCGTCATAGATCTAGATCTCCTTCTTCTGCCTCCATAAAATGTCAATGCAAGGAACAAGAGCTTACTCTTGTCAATAGTTTCAGTGTGTTGGCTCAAGGTGATGATCCTTCTAATCTTTATCACGAACCTTAAGCTTATTTCATGGAATGTTAGAGGGATCTCTCTCCCTCATCATAAATATAAAGTTAAGGAGTTAGTTACAAAATGAAATCCTGATGTCTTATTTCTTCAAGAAGTCAAGCTTAGTAGCACTAGGCTTGAAACCTCTTTACACAATGTTTGGAAAGATGACTCTTTCTTGCATACATCCCATTTGGATGGAAAAGGTGGTGCAATTATCAATATTTCATCATGGCTATCCAATTTTGTTATTGAAAAGGGTGAAGATCCCTCTCACAGTTGTGTTTGGGTTCTTACCATCATCCATGGTCAACTCATCAGATTTTGTTCTATTTATGCTTCCAATTTTTCTAAAGAATGAATCCAACTTTGGGACTGGATAGCCAATAATTTACCTAATGTAGATTGGTTATTAGGTGGTGACTTTAACATGGTTGAACATTCTCAAGACTACAGTTGGAATAAACCACTAAATCTTAGTAAAGATGAATTTGATAGTTGGTTGTTTTTTCATAACTCCTTAGGGGTGGTTGATCCCATCCATGATAAAATTGCTAGCCATTCAAAATTTTGGTATACCTAGTCCAACTGTAGAATGGGGGGAGATAGAAAATTAAGTAGGCTTGATAGATTTTATGCTTCTCCCAACCTTGCCTTGGTCCATGATCCCTTGGGCTTGTATATTTAGGTAGATTATTATTCTACCCTTTCATATCACTATCCCATTGTTTGTAGCATTTTCCTAGCCCAAAATTCAATTATTAACAACTCCCCCCCTTTTAAGCTTAATGTTTCCCATTTAAAATATTCTATTTATTTGGCTGCCCTAGAGGAGATTTGGAATTCCCTTCCTAAGCCCATTGAAAGACAATCTTGGATTGATTGGTGGTGTGTTGCTATTACTCAATGCACTAAATTCCTTTGCTCTTTTGGAAAACAAAAGACATTGCAAATAAAATGTAAGGAAAAATCTCTCCAAGGGAAACTTATGCATGCTAGAACACATCTCAATGCTAATCCTTCCAATGTTAAGCTGCAAACTTCCATTGTTGCTACAAAAGCTCATCTTCGCAAACTTGATAATTACAAACGCCAAGGGGCTAAAGTTAGATCCAAGTTACATTGAATAAAAGAAGGCAACAAGGGTACTAAATATTTCTTTAATCATCTCAATTACAAACACAAAAAAGAAAGGATTGGTAATATAAGGGATGAATCTGATATTCTTCACTCTAATGATGTTGAACTATGTAATTTATTCAAAAAAATTATGAAACTCTTTTCAAGGATGATCAATGGAAAGATATTCAATATGTGGCCCTTGAGGATATGGTTAGAGGGTATATTCCTACTTGAATAGATGTTGATTATCGTCGATATCTTGATAGAACTCTTTCTCTAGAAGAGTTGGAGAATTCTTACAATGGGCTAATATTCATGAATGTGCAACACGTACCATCCTGGTATTTAGAAGATGCATAGATATATAGTATCAACCTATCTCAATACCATTTGATTGTCACTCAATATGGTGTATGGGATATGTATCATACCCCAAAGTTACTCATGATATTCATACCTTTATGTATTGAGACAGATCCTACTAAGGTATCAACCATTTGGTTTCCATCAATATGAGGTCCTTCACCCTTATGGGTTGTGATCTCTAGCTATCCATCCACTAATAACTGGTATTAGCTTTTCTTGCAAGCCTACATTGATTGTCAATCCTACTTGATTAATTTAGGATTATTCTTATTTAGCTTGTCTTCTTGTAATTACTTGTGTATGTCTTACTCCATCTAGTCAATTTCATCCATTTGTTCTTTTATTTCAACTTAAAGTCCTTTTGTCATCGGTCTTGTCCTGCCACTTGGGAAAATTCACTCTATTCTTGAGAAAATTCGCCTATTATTGCGGAAATATGCCTTGTCGATAAAAAAATACATTTGTGTCTTATCTATTGTTCATTCTCTTATTCACTATCAAGTGAATCCTCCTTGTCAATGGGTGAATTTGCCATCTCTGAGGAAAATATGCTCTATCCTTGGGAAAATTTGCCAAGTGCAAATTTAGTCCAACCACTCACATGTATCAAAGAACTAGATTAGGTGAAAGAGCTTTGTTTTTGGGAAAATATGATTGCATTCAGGTGAATTTTCTTTTCAATAGGAAAATCCACCTTGTATTGAAAAAAATTCCCATAGTCATGTCATCAAAAGTTACCACAAACCGTTTTTGGGTGAATATGATTCCACTTTGGTGAATCCACTTTGTTTAGAGGAAAATAAATTGATAGGAAAATTAATTCTATTGATAGGCAAATCTGCCTTGTGTTGGGTGAATTCATCCTCCCATAAAAAGCCAAAGAGAAAATCCTTCATCCCATAGATAGATAGTATTCTCTCGAGTCCATAGCCATAATCAAATATATTATGTTTCATATCTAACCCGTATGAACCATTTTTTCAGTTCAACCACCATCAAATTTTCCAAAACATTATTCCCTTTGAACAAGGAGTTAGTTAAACCTACATAATCAACATCTAGAACACCTAGAATCATATAACAGTTTTAAGATCCTAAATCCTAAATAAACCATCCATCATAATGCTTTTTTGGGATCTTAGCCTATCCCAAGTTAGTAATCCCTCATGTGAACTACTTCACCTCAAGCTAGAGAGGTATATCAATATTGTATCTTGCTTGAGAACTTAGCCTATCTCAAGTAGGAAATCCACTCAATCAAACTTTGACATAGGATCCTAATAATAGTCAAGAGAATATTATCAACCATCCTTCCAATAATCATGCCATTAGTTTAATTGCATCCATGAACTTAGGAGGAACTCCATAAATCATTTAATCCAGCCTCTCACATTCACATAGTCCATCTTAATCCTATCCTAAGCTTTAGTACATCCATATCTAGGATCTTATGATATCAAAACAAATATTAAGATCCCTCCTTCCATATTCTTCTAACCCATTCCATTTACCTTCTAATAATCTCTTCCCATATTTCATCCATGACCATATAATCCAATATCATGAATCTTTATCCCCCCTCAACATGCCAAAAAATATTAATTAAGGAATACCCAATTCTATTAGATGATGATGATGAGGTTCTTGTTGATCAAGATGAGTATAAATACATCCCCTTGATGACACAATTACCAAGAAGTTTCCCCAATCATCCACCACTCATCCATGTCTTTCCACCAAGTAATTCTTCCCACAAGCTATCCCATCACACCTCCATACATATCCACTAGTCATCCCTATGGTATATTTGACAAGCGAAAACTATTTTATCCTCTATCCATGTTTCCCTCTTATCTACTAATCACATATCCCCTTCATCCAATATCCATATCTCCATCTTTCAATAATAGTTTTATCACATTCTCCCTAATCCAAATCCACCACCCAATTCCTAACATCTTAATTCATAGTCCAAATTCTCCTATATCAATCCACCTTACAATCCATCACACCTTAATTCCTCATCCAATACCAATTCATTTCCTATTTCTCATACTCCACCTTCCTTTGAAAAGGGAAACCAAAACCCCATCCAAATTTCCCCTCAATCCCACCCACATCCTTACCATCTGTAACATACCCAAAGTTTATCCTATTGATTTCACCCAAGTTCTAACTCAGAATGTGACAAGTTCAAGTTCACAAATACATAAAAATAAAATTTTCTTTTTCAATAACACATTTTCACATTTGAAATAAACCCATTTAATATTATATAGCATTTAATAGAAGTAAAATTACATAATCCCAAGTAATGAATTAAATTTTTAAATATAATTTACAAATAGATTCAAGATCATAATTACATAAGATAGTTTCAAGAGCTTAATGATACAAGAGTACAATAGTCAATATATCCACATCTGGAACTCACATCTTCATCTTCTTTTGTTTTCACAATCTTTAGCTACCAATTGCATGAGGGGGAGCATCACCGAAGTGCTTTTCCACCAACCAAAAAATTAATGTGGCCCCTCATTCATCTTTCTAACTAGTAAGATGGCCCTACCATTCAATGAAGATTTTGGTATGGAAACCCTCTAGTATGATGCCTACCTGAGCATGGTATTGTGTCCTACATAACTAGTGCTACCATACACTTGATACCGGCCTAACATGCATGACACTCCCTACTAGTTATGCAATTCTGGCTCACAATGAATTGATAAAGTGTACGCATATGTTCACCCACCCCTTCTCTCAGCTTGGAAACTATATTGACCTCAAATATCTATTGACTAGGTTTGACATTAAGATAATAAAGACAAGATTCTATTTCAAAAAGTGATGACACACTTACATTGACTTGACTGACCAAATAGGTTAATACCAATCTTTGGTTTATCCTAACCGAAGGCATAAATTGCTCCCCTACTTTCAAGGAAATATGAGTGATTGAGAACGTGGGTTCTCTACTCATGGTTAAACTACCAACTTAGGTATTCATAACATCAATTCCTAGACAATGATGATATATTACTTCTAATATTATATCCATCCATTTTCATTTCTATACAACATAATTTTTTATAAAAGTATTACATGTATCATACCATATCTTGGATATTATCATAATGCCTTCTAAATAACTTCACTTAACCTATGTAAATCAAACACTAAAATCATGGTAGCAATAGATTATGATTTTAAGATACCTTATCCCAACATATATAAATTCAACGTATATTCATAACACTATTTAAAAGCTAATAATAGAAATCGACGATTGAACAAACACTTACAATCAATAGAAAAATATGGTATCAAAATAAAAAAAAGAGTTAAGAATAACTATGCATTACTTGGAAAATATAGCTTCTAATAAATAATTTGCAACTCTATCCTCAATTCCCAATAAGACTCAACTTGTTGCCTCCTCCAAACTGAGCCTATCTCCCTTCTAATCAAGCATAATATGCTTCTCGACCTTAGAACAATCTTCCCTTGACTCTCAATGAAATTTATCTCAATAATCACAATAAAAATTTCTATCGAACTCTCACAAATGCACTCAAGGAATACAAAAAATAATCAAAACAAAAGAACTCTCAAACTAAATAAAAAAATAACATTCAATATGAAACTAGCAACCTCTATTTATGCAAATTTAGAGAGAGGTTTCAAATTGAAAGATAGCTATGATTTACACCACCTTTCCTTCCCATGCTAGATGTGGGTTTTGTTGGTGGAAATGATTGTAGATTTATCTCACAAAAACTCTCATAAGCCTTATCTACTTTCCGTGACCTAGTTGACATTTTCCTTCCTATGTATTGTTGTACAAAACTCAACAAAAAGACTCCCATTTCATAGCACATGGAGTGCATTACTCTTCCAATCTATTACTATGTAAAGCAATGCGTTTTCACTAATTTACACATGTTATAATACTCAATCAAAGCCTTCTATATGGGGTTGCATGTGGCTTTTGTTACATTGGTGGTTGTCATTGCACCAAAATATCAACTTGTCAATGCTCGATACAACCACCAGATTTATGTAAGATCCACATGAGGTAGTTAAGCAATGCCACAAACCCAAGAATCATGTTGGACAAGGAAGACTAAGGGACACACCATCTTGCAATAATCCACACCAACGCAAGTGAGGGGTTTGAACCTCTGACATCGGCTCTAATACCAATTGTTACATTGGTGGTTGTTGTTGCACCAAAAGATCGACCTGTCAATGCTTAATACAACTACCAAATTTGTGTAAGATCCACAAGGGGCAGTTAATCCATGTCACAAACCCAAGAATCATGATGGACAGGGAAGACCAAGGGACACACCATCTTGCAATAGCTTTCATAGTCCTAATTACATTCATATTCTTATCATGCTTTTACCTTCCATATTGCTTGTTTATGGTGCCTACATTGGTGGCTATGGTTGCACAACAGTTACTTTTCAAATTAATTCTAAAATAATAATAAAATTTACACACCATCTTGCCATTTACATGGTTTTTTTACTTATTCATCACTTGGTTCTCAACCATATGCATGGCAGACTACGCATGCTTTTATACAACATTTACTTGCTTATCAAAAGTGATAATTATCTCTTCTATCAAATTATATAATGTGTGTATATTTCAACTAGAACACTTCTTATTCCATCACATTATGATATATGAGAGGTGTATTAATATAGCATTACATATTAATATATATATATATATATATTAATATATATATATATTTATATATATATATATATATATTATAATGACTCAGTACTATAATATGTGTATTAATATGTATTCATAATTATATGCATATACATATATATATATATATATATATATATATATATATACATATATATATATTCACCAACATATTACATATATATATTCATTATCAAATACATATACATATACATATATATCATTATTTTAATATCTATATATATATATATATCAATATGTATATATAAAGTATATATGTATCCATAAAAATGCACATGTGTATGTTGCATCTACATATGGGTACACATAGGTATTTCTATATGTGCATGCTCACACACACATATGCTCATGTATATGAGTTATCATATATATATATATACATATCTATCTATATATATTTAACTACACAAAGTTTATCTCATGCTTAATAAAAGGATTTAATCACTATGACTCAAATCAATAAAACACTTAAAGAGAGTCAAATAAATTCACCCAAACACTCCCATCAATCCTAAAAAGTATCATCAAGTTTTACTTATGGACACAAATCTCAAACTAATTTGACAAGACTTGTCTATCCTAGGCAGTGAGTGTGTGTGTTACTTAAGTAGGTAAACCTATGGTTTCCATACCAACTTCCTCTCTTGGGTGATACTCTCTCTCTCCTTGCTGGAGGGTTCAAATCTTTCCTACATCTAACTTAGTGCATCATGAACGAAGTTAGCTAATAACATAGAGATCATATTCATCACATATCATTTGCATAATTAAAGCATTTAAAAATAAATTAGATCATAATGCATATTCTTTCATCTCATTCATCTCATTCATTAAAACATAATCATGCATTATATATTTAATCATAAAAAGTAATAGTAATCGGTGAATACACAATGGGGTGTAACACTATCCACATCATCACCATCCACCATTACTGATTTCATCCTCACCTGCCACTTCAACAATGATAAAGAGGCAATGGTTAGGTGCATCCTTAGTATTGGTGCTAGACTTCCATCCTCCACACACCCACCACATTCTAATTCATCTCCAATTTCTCATCCTCCAACTTCATTTTACAAGGGAAACCAAACCACAATCCAAAGTTCCCCTCAAATACCCCACATCCTTACAATCCACATCACCCCAATCTTACAAATTCACTATATCTTATGGATTTCAAGGTTCCCTCCCTTCCACTTCATATCCCAACCCCCCTCCATCTAGTCATCCTCTTCCTAATAAAAAATATATCCCCTCCATACCATCTCATGACCCCCCTCCATCTCATGATCCTAACCCATGTTGAGATCTCATCTCATATCAAGAACCATGTATCCCTCCCATGCCATCTCATGATTCCCTTCTATTTCACAATCAAAGCACATTGTCCACTTCATCCAATGATATTCTCCCTTCTCATTATCAAGACACCCTTCCACTCCATATCATGATCCCCTTCCACATTGTGATCAAATCACACCTTCCACCTCATCTCCCAATCCCCTTCCATCTCAAAGAATTAGAGTATCTCCTCCACTCCATTCCATGATCCCTTTATAAATCAATATCAAATCATACTTTACAATCCATCTAATGATCTCTTATCATCCCCTCATCCAAATAAATATCTTACTATCCCATACAATCCATCTTATAATCCTTTATCACCTCCTACCCAAACTATCCAAACACCCCCTTAATATCCTCTCGATCATCTTATATTCACCCATTCTGGTTCTCCTGCAACCGAAGAAAAAAAGATATCCACCGCCCATCCTCCACCTAATAATGGACTCCCATCCTGCTTCCAAAATAATAAGAATCCTACTTTAAACTAAATATTGAAGAACATGAACAATCAAGGAAAAGGCTTAGGCCTTCATGATCAAGATATCTTGGAGCCAATCCATATTAAAGAAAATGCATGAGAACATGCACTTAGCTACATATCTGAGGTTCACAATACAAAAATGTTGCTACAATCTATGTACAACCTAAGAAAGTATCTTCCAAAAGAATAATAGGTGTTTCCCATCACTCCTCCAAAATATTTGTTTCCATCCCTCCTCCTCCATCATACACATCTAAAAATATTATCGTTGTCACTCCTTCATCATCTAATTCCATTTTGGGTCCTTATGTCCCACAATCAACCATCACACATCCTTTATATAATAAGTCCATTTTGGGCTCTTGTACCATAAAATCATATCATCCATCTCATCACATTCATCCCCTCACCCACCAATCACCTATCCCTATGACCCATCATAAACATCTCACTCTCATAATCTCCAATTGAGATCAACAAAGGAACACCTACATGAATTTCATCCAAAATCCTCCATCTATGTACCATCTCCAAACTGCTACCTCTATCACTCCACTCATATTCCCTCCACATCATCCATCTCCTCACACCCATACCATTGATATCAAAAGCAATTTGGATGCCAAAATAAAAATGCATGCAACCAAACATCCACATGGTCTATAGATCACCATATCCTCTCAAGAAGGCATGATGAAGAAAATAAAAATCCAATACAAAAGTTATATCAATCCTTTAAATGCCACAAAGGCCCACCAAAGAAAACACAAAAACCATGTGAATCCCAAAGTAAAAATAAATTATGAATCCACAAGAAAAATCCATAATGGCATCAAAATTTACTAATCCAAAAGCTAAGAATCCCCATCCTCCATATCCTAAATCCATTTTGGTTCCCTATGTACAAATATTCATTATCCCAACTCCTCCATCATCCACAGATTCTCCATCCATTCCTCCTATCATTCCACATCCATCATAATATGTGCCAATATTGATCCTCACAACATCTCCCCATCACACTCGCTTCAACATCCCATCTATCATCCTAGATAGCTCCCCCATAAATTCACTCTCATCTATAGATTTGCGTAATCCATTTATCCTAATAAGGTTGCATACCAATATCAAGTAGTCATTTCAACATGGGCTCCTATTACCTCAATATGTAGCTAGATGCTTGAGTCCATCCTTGATATTCCCAACACATAAATACTATATTCCAAGTCCACTTATCCTATTTCCTCACCCACCTTCATCCATCCAAAAATCCAAAAATCCATAAACTCCAAAATAAAAATTAATGAGAAAAATCCATCCAATGGTGAAAACCTAGAAAATAGGCACCTTGGGCAAGTGCCATGATGAAAACATGGAGAATAAGTGTCATGTGTAAATACCATATAAATTTTCTCTCTACACTTAGGGACAATATGTATTTTCTAACTCTTCATGTGTTGGAATAAGTGGCATAGAGGGATAATAAGAAACATGACTTATTTTAGTAGGATTTGGTTTCTAGCCCTATCTATTCTAATTATTATATTATGAAAATCCTAGGATAAGCTTTCTTCTTCATCTATTATTTATAACATGTTAGGAAAGGTGTCTCAACCTTGCATCCTAACATTAGTAACTGTTAAAATTCTGAAAAAACACAAACCATAGGATCAAACAACGAACAAATACACCTTTCATGCAAGAGAGTTACAAAAAATAATATGAAATATCCTCAACAAGAAAAAGCTATAGAATGAACCTCAAGAATATTCAAGGAAAACAAGTGTCCTCAAAGGTTGAGAGTTCAAAGATCAGAGGCATCAAAGGTATGATAATACAATGAGGTTTGAATGCTATATATGAGCAACCCTAAATGATAAAGGGATTAGATCATGGCAAGTGTCAACATCTCATGCAATGAGACATATTGATCTAATAATAGATCTCTTCTTAACATAGAAAATCACTCCTAAGTTTAGCTTAAGTGCATGCAGATAAATTATATTAATAATTAATTATAGAATAGTTAATAATTAGCTAATCCATGATTACTTTAACAGTAACCAATAAAATCAAATTCTAGTGCTCTAGAGATCCATTTTGTCCACAATAAGTGTCAAATTTGGCCTTAATTAGAGAAATATAGTGATTGAGAGATTGACATACTTGAGATCTATAGTAATAATAAAACATAACGAGGCTTAATAAAATTTCTAGATCAAAATTTATTGCCTCCAAAACTTGGGCCTTACAAATTGGAAATGCAAGAGAAATTATTATATAGAGAGCTATAAAAAGGAATTACACTTATGCACCAACTTATGAAAAATTATATGAATCATCATAAGCTATATTTTAATGGAGATAATGAAAGAAAAGTGGAGCACCCAATTATGTTATTATATTATGATGGCCTTATGGTAGGTGGAAGAAATATGATATTTATCATGTGGAGTCATCCTCAAATTTAGGAAATGGTTTTTTATTTGGAATTTGGGCACCAATTTTTGGTGGCTTTACCTCGTGGTTTTCTCATTTCCATTTGATGGTTTTGTATATTTCTTATCCTATTTATTAGGTTCTTGAGATGGAGGTTTTTATAGTCATTTTATATATATTTATGTTACTATAATTTTTCTAGATATCTTCTTGGTGATATTCTTATAAAATCTTAGATTTCATGAAGATTATAATAGCCATTGATTACTAAATAATACAATAAGATACTTTAGAGTGTGGGGTTTTTCTCACAATATTTTTCCTCGCATTAACTACTATGTTAAAATATTTTTACTTTTTGTTTATTAATGTATCTCCACAACAAATTCATTTTTTTGTATAAATATCCTCTCATAGATTAGTGTAGGAAGAGTGTTATGTGTCTATTATTACCTTCATAATAGATCTTCAACTAAATAATCCAAATTGTATTATTTTATAATACATACTATTAATTCTCATGTATCAAAATCTCCTACATCATAATCTTTAGAGTAGGTAGCAATAAACTTATTCATTTTCATAGATTTCCATGTAGCTTATTGTCTTTTTATGGGGGCATTAGAATCTTTCATGTTATGGGAAGACCTTGTAGATATTATTCTATTCATATATAGGGGAGATGACCTTGTAGATGTGTATCCTAACTTCACGCTTCTAATTATCCTACATGGAAATTTCAAATGACTCCCAATTTTTTATAGTAGCTTACTTGGCAAGTCCCCTACTTATAACTTTCATTTCAGGGCCACATCAACATGTTTTTTTGTCAAGGTGTCCAAAAAGGCCCAAAAAAAAGTGAGACCAATACTTGTGCATTCACATCATGGATTGTTGAGCATTGATGTGGCATCACATGATTGGTTGCTTTTTAGATCAAAGGAATACATTTTGTTTAATTATGGTTAGTCAAATCACAACTATTAGGCATTATATAAATACCTACTAGGTATTATAATCACAATTGATTGCACGACTATTGGACCTTGCAAGACTATTGGCCCCTCTCCCCTCATATTTAAATAAGCCTTAAATAAGATTCACTAATGCAATAACATGGTCAATCTTCACATAAAAATAGTTTGATCTGGTCCTTCACCAAATATTTCTAAAATACATATAGTACATATTTATACATTAAATTATTTAATAAATCATCAACATTTTCTTGATAGTAGTGCCATCTATTGATAATCAAAACTAAAATTCCTCTATTCAAGAGAATAGATTCAAAGTCCAAGCATACTTAATTTTGTTAACATTTAATGGTGATCCAAAAGTCAAAATAAAAAAATGGATAATTACATATCAACTCACAAGAGATTGTGGGGTAAGTGCACAAAGATGGTTCCCAAAAAGGGGACTTAAGTGGACAACTTTTTTCTAAAATAAGGAAATACTAACCTTGGACGTGAAATTGAGGATAGTTACACTCAAAATTTTGAGATGGAACAAAAACAAAAATCAAAGTGCTCTGAGTCTACTTTCTAAACTACTAATTTATTTTTAAAATGGTTGATATTAAGGGGTTCAAAAGAGGGATGTACACAAATTGGTGTTGTTTTTGTTTGAAAAACATAACATAGCAACTCTTGTACGACCCTCGTACGGTGATCTTTTTTTTGGTATTTTTAAAATCGCAATAGTTAGAAGTTAGCTAACAGTATGTAGTTGATGCATGATTTTTTTGATAATTTTTTAATGAATATTTGATTTTTTACTAATTTTCGAAGTGGACATTTCTTGAAAAATAGAATTTTGGCCGTGCTACCCCTACAAATTTTGGAAACTAATTGAATATTTTTAATTTATTTTTTAAACTTGTAGAATGGAGTCTAGTTTATAAAAATGTAATTTATTTGAAAATTCGATGAACGGTTAATTTATAACGAAAAAAATACCAAACACTTCTTTTTAGCAAAAAAAAGACATACAAATATAATAAATTATGGATGAAAGGCTTAACATTTTCAGAAAGTGAAAAAAATTACATCGTTGGATAGTTAAGAGAGAACCCAACATTACCCATGTGCTCGATTTTTTTGATATTGAACCACGTCCAATCCTAATGGTGAGCATGAACTCGATTATGTGAAATATGGTAGATTTTTTAAAAACACGTCTCTGGTAGTTGGGAATGCCTTCCAAGCCTTTGGGTTGGTATTCCAAGGCAAATACCAAGCCTAAGGCTAGGGAATTCCCAAAGCAAGATATAATGCGAGTGTGCTATAATGCGCTCACGTTATATTTCAGTTTTGACATTGTGTTTTCTTCTGCGGGAAACATGTCAACTAAGACATAATGTGAGCGGGTTATAACACGCTTGCGTTATGTCCTCCTTTATGTTAAATTCCAATATATTGAATGTATGCTGATGTATTTGTATGTTTGTATGTACATGTATGCTTGTATGTCATGTATGCATGCTTGTATGTATGTACGTATGCTTGTATGTATCAATGCATATATATTGTATGTATGTATGTAAGATTGTATCTACACATGCATTTATGATTGTATGTATGTATTTATGTATGTATTTAAAGGGAGGTAGAATTTAGAGAGAGATAGAGTTTGGAGAGATGGAGAGGGAGTGGAAGTGAGAGTTTAAGAGAGAGGGAGTGGGAGAGAAGGGGTTGGAGTGAGAGGGACTTAGTTAGGTAGGGTGGGAGGGATAGAGGGAGGGAGAGAGAGAGAGAATTGAGAGAGACAGAGAGAGAGGGGGGAGAGATAGATGAAGAGAAAAAGAGAGTTATGCAGGTAGGGTGCCAAAGGAAGAGACTTGAGAGTGTGAGGGGGGTGAGAGGATGAGAATTGAGAGATAGGTAATGAGAGGGAGTGTGAAAGAGAGGGAGTGAGAGAGAGAGGGAGTGTGAGAGAGACTTGAGAGAGGGAGAGGGTGTGGGATGGAGTGACCTGATAGAGGTAGAGAAAGAGGGTGGTGGATTGAGAGGGACTTATCTAGGTAGGGTGGAAGGGATAGCTAGAGAGAGGGGAGAGAGACAAAGAGAGAGTTACCTAGGTAGGTTGCCAGAGGGAGAGACCTAAGAGAGAGGGGGGATGGGAGGGAGAGACATGAGAGAGAGGGAGAGAGAGGGTGTGGGAGAGAGTGGGATAGAGTGGGAGGGACATAGAGAGAGATGGATAGAGGGAGTGAGAGAGGGTAGTAGGGATTGATTGAATGAGAGGTACGTAGAAAGAGGGAGACGATAAATAGAGACAATTAGAGAGGGTAGGAGGGAGGGAGAGGTGATATTTATAGATAGAGAGAAAGTGATAGGGGTTGAGGGTATAGGGTTGAGAGATTAGGTTGGAGGACCTATAGGGTTGATGGTTTCTAGGGTATTATGGTTTAAGGTTTGAGGGTTGAGGGAATAGGGTCGATGGTAGAGGTTATTTGGTTGAGGGTAGAAGGTTTAAGGGTTTAGGGTTGAAGGGTTTAGGGTTAAGGGTTTACTTGGTTTAGGGTAGAGGGTTTAGGGTATAGGTTTGAGGGTATATGGTTGAAGGATTAGGTTCAGGGTCCAATTTAAGGGGTAGAGGGTTTAGGGTTTAAGGATTGAGGGTTGAGGGATTAAGGGTTGAGGGTTGAGAATTGAGGGTTGAGGGTTTACTGTAGAGGGTAGAGGGTAGAGGGTAGAGGGTAGAGGGTAGAGGGTAGAGGGTTTAAGGGTTTAGGGTTTAAGGGTTGAGGGTTGAAGATTGAGGGTTTAAGGTTGAGGGTTGAGGGTACAATATATAGGGTAGAGGTTATAAGGGTTGAGATATTAAGGGTTGAGGGTTTAGGGATTAGGGTAGAGAGTTTTCTTGGATTTAACGGTGTAAGGGTTGAGGGATTGGGGTTGATGGATTAGGGTTTAGGGTAGAGAGTATTGGGTAGAGGGTAGAGGGTAGAGGGTTTTAGAGTTTAGGGTTTAAGGGTTGAGGGTTGAGGGTCAAGGGTTTAGGGTTGAGTTTTTAAGGGTTTAAGGGTTGAGGATTTAAGGGTCAAGAGGGTTGAGGGATTAGGGTAGAGAGTTTACTAAGTGGTTTTAAGGGTTGGGCGATTAGGGTAGAGGGTAGAGGGTAGAGGGTAGAGGGTAGAGGATTGACGGTACAGGGTAGAGGGTTTACGGGTTAGGGTTTAAGGGTATAGGGTTTAGGGTTGAGGGATTAAGAGGTTATAGAGTAGAGGATATAGGGGTTGAGAGATTAGGGTTTAAGGGTTGAGGGTTAAGGGTTTAGGGTTAAGGGTTTACTTGGTTGAGGGTAGAGGGTTTAGCGTATAGGTTTGAGGGTATATGGTTGAAGGATTAGGTTCAGGGTCCAATGTAAGGGGTAGAGGGTATAGGGGTAGAGGGTTTAGGGTTTAAGGATTGAGGGTTGAGGGATTAAGGGTTGAGGGTTGAGAATTGAGGGTTGAGGGATTAAGGGTTGAGGGATTAAGGGTTGAGGGTTGAGGGTTGAGAATTGAGGGTTGAGGGTTTAATGCATAGGGTATAGGGTATAGGGTTGAGGGTTTAAGGGTCAAGAGGGTTGAGGGATTAGGGTAGATAGTTTACTAAGTGGGTTTAAGGGTTGGGGGATTAGGGTTGAGAGTAGAGGTTAGAGGATTGATGGTAGAGGGTAGAGGGTTTACGGGTTAGGGTTTAAGGGTTTAAGGGTTTAGGGTTTAGGGTTGAGGGATTAAGAGGTTATAGAGTAGAGGGTATAGGGGTTGAGGGATTATGGTTTACGGGTTGAGGGTTGAGGGTTGAGGGATTAAGAGGGTATAGGGGTTGAGGGATTAGGGTTGAAGGGTTGAGGGTTGAAAAAAAACTGAATATACTCATGATGTCAAGGCGCAAAGTTTGCATATTCTCCTGGTTCTATGCATGCTCCAAAAAAAAGTAGCTTTTTGATGATGTTGTGAAGTGTGCAAGCATGTTTTTCACATTCCATCACCTTTTCCATGATATTTCTACCACGTTTGCATGAAATAGAAGAGTTTCCACATTGAAAGACATATAATATCAATTGAAGTTTTAATTCCATTGAAAAATGATATACAATTGAAGTTTGGAGGGGAACAAGCTTTTGAACAAGTCAAATTGTTGTGGAGTTTGAAGAAAGAAGAATCTAAGCCTACATAATTGGGTTGAACTCCTCCATTTGAAAGTTTGGTTTTTTAGGTATGTGAAGTCTTTACACATTTTCTTTCATTCTATTATGGCTTTCTTTCAATTTTGTTTGTCATTATAACCTTACGTTGTCAATGCACATTTTAAATTACACAATTATATACACTTGCCAATTAACATTTTAAACTTTATGTAGAGCATCTACCAGGATCCACAAATCATCAAGGGTACTTCTGACCCTAACTTAAATTGAAGAAGATCAATGAACAAAACTCAATCATCTTTTCATCAAAATCCTTCAATTTCACTTGATTTCATATTTCCACAAAACATTATAACATGGTTTCAACTCTTTGTCAAACTCAAAAAAAAGATTAACCATCATAAATTGATTGTAACATAGCATAAAGCTTATTAGAAACTCAGAACCATTCAATTCATTCATAACATCAACACATCAACCAATGATTATGTCATTCACAAGTTGTCTTAAATCTTCCATAATGGCACCATTGATTACAAACACAAACTATAATTGTTAAGGCACAACCAAACCATTATTTGCTTAAGAAATATTTGTTTGAGTTAGTACAACAAAAATGAAACCTTTCAGAAGTTTTCCCTTATACATAAACTCAGTTCCTTTGTTGACTATCCACATTACTAGTAGCCAAGCATTTGCAAACTGTCACATGTATCTCCCAAACCATGCACACACTTAGGACTGTGATACTCATTTTGGACACCCATTTCCATCATACAAAACATATTACAAGATGGATATTAATTCCTTCAGAGAAAATGCTTGTAAACTAGTTGGTTCAGTCTGAGAGTAAGCCTTACTAAGCCTTAGTTCAAACAGGGGTTATTGGTTTTGCTACCCCCAACACCATAAAATCATAATAAATACATAAAATATATTTAATTTGACCTGACCAAGCTTATAAGCTCATTAGAAATTCATTTCCAAACACATTTCCATAAACCCTAAGCTCTAAGCTTCACAATTCCCTATTTTACCAGTCTAAACACAGTTTTACAGTCAAGAAAAATTATTTTCTTCACACCTTAGTCCTCACCATATGATTGGTAACCTTTGAAATATGAAATTACATTCCACAAGGTGTTTTTACACCAAAATTGAAGACTTTCAATGAGTAGAATGAGAGAAACACAATTTCTCAAGTTCACTGTTTACCCTAACAGAGGGTTTGACAGTTTTACAGAAAAATTGCAATATCTGACTCAAACATTAAGAAGAATGCATGAAAAAAATTGTATGTGGGAGATGATTGAGTGTGATAACACTTAAAAAAATCCAACCAATCATTTATGCCCGTACAAATTCGTACAAGAGCTTGAAACAATGAAATTCTAAAGAAAATACAGGAAAATAGTGTGTTTATTCATTCAAAATCAAATATTCAATCACCCACAACTTTCCAAACATACATGAGGCCTTATAAATGCATTAAATATATGTATTATAAACTTCCAAGTGCCTCCAAGTGAAAATAAGCCCATATGACTTTTCACCTTCCCTATTTCATAGTTTTTGTAACTTTTCAGAATTTTGTATTTGTGCAACTTTTGCAAATAGTGACAACTTTACAAAATACACATAGGAATTAAAAATTAAACCTCATAATGATTACCATATATGGAAAATGTCTTTAATGACCCTCTTACAACATGGAGATACCCAAAATTGAATCAAACTTCAAAATGGAAGCATAGATTGTCAAGGTGCTCCTGCACCACAAACTTATCAAACACTCACAATGCCATTACACTCATTATGATTGTAACTTACATGATATTTATCTTATTTCCCTTCAAAATAAACTCCCCCAACGTATCTAACTATTTTTGTAACTTCTTAACTAACTTACCTCTTCACAACTTTGCCAAAAAATGCAATTTTTTGCAAATGTCCATGCTTCCATTTTGAGCCTATCTTGCAATCATGGCATGCCACGTTACCACTTTTATTTAAGGCATTCTGGATTGAAAAAAATCATGTCACATTTGTCTATTCTAGGTTAAATTTTCTACAAGATGATTGTAAGTATTATTTAAATGAAGCCTTGAATGACATATTTTTCAATTAACTTGAATGGATACATTTTTTAGGAACTAATATTCATCTCATTACCATGGTACAGATAAAATTATCCACCATGCCAAAGAAAAAGACAAAGAGGAAACTAACAGATGAAGAGAATGAAACCTTCAAAGAAAAGGAGAGAGTTCGGGTGGTGAAATATCATGAAAAGAAGAAATTGGAAATGATTGAAGAAAACAAGCCAATTGAAGAGGAACCTAAATCGTCAAAAAAGAATGGGAATTGGCAGCGCAAAAGGAATGAATGCGAAAGCATCATCATAAGACAGATTCAGATACTGTAGTTGGAGACACACCCTCTACGACAAGTGAATATGAAGGTACACCATTAAGCACAAGTGAATATGGAGGGACACCATCTAGCAAAAGTGAATATGGACGAACACCATCTAGTGCAAGTGAATATAGAGGGACACCATCTACCTCAAGTGAATATTGTTGGACACCATCCAACACATCTCAAGTTGAGATTACATCATCACTTGTATTTGACGAAGAAGGTACGCCATCATCCCCATGTGAACCTCAAGGTATGTCTTCTTCTCCACCCTCGATCAAAGGTACGCAATCTATCCCACCTCAATTAAATATTGATGAAATTCCTAATGTTGAGATGTATGTACCTAGGAGAACACCACCTAGAATTTTGCTAGAGAGCCAAAGTATTTGATTAATATTGATGATGAGATTTTTCAGCACATGGAAGGTAAGATTTCAACACGCACTTGTAGAAGATATGTTGATAATATTTGGGAACAATTCTTTGAAAGGCTAAATGAGACTGCAAGATGTCAGCTATTTGTTGAAATGATGCGGGGTGTAAAGTATAGTAACATCGAATGAGTTGAGTGAAGACACTATTGTGAAGAATCTAATGGATGCTTATGAGAGTGTGGGTAAGACCTCATGCTCAAAGGATAGTAATGTCACCCGACGTGTCATTACATCAACTTTGGTATGCTGCCAAACAAAGAGAGCTTGTCTCATTAAAAAGACGAGTGAACACATGGGAATTAGTAGAAAAGTTTTACCAAGAGCCATTCAAAGGCAACAAAGAATTGAGGGCAATGATTCAAATGAATTATGGGAATTCTCGGGGAGAATGTCATGAAAAGATAAAGAAGTTGTCGAAGCCTTGAGAACACTAATTGAAGATTATTGGAAGAATAACACAAGGCCATCTCTGAATCAAAGGGATGTGGTAAGAAGGAGAACCGGTAGTTGGAATCGTGAACCACATCCAAAGCATTTTTTGGATATGACTCAAACCCAATTTTTTCAAAAATTTGAAAATGATTATCCTCAAACTAGTATTTCTCAAAGATTTTTTGAAATGCCTAAACCTTTTTGTGTCAAGATAAATCACACACACACACTACTTGTTGTTGTAGACTACATATTGAATTTTCTAACCATTATGATGTTTATCGTTCTATATGTGTAGATTTGCATACTAACGATGTTTTGCAGGATTGTGGCATAAAAGCCCCACCAAAATCTTCAAGTGAGTTCTTATCAAAAAATTTATGTGAAATAGAGGATGGCCAGATATTCTACAGGACAACATGCTTGGATGGTTCATGCAAGCATTGCGGTGGCTTCCAGTGTATGCCAGTATGTCAACATATGGAAAGCACAGATGAGGTGGGACAAAAACTAGTAGAGTTCGAGAAGTATAAAATAGTGGCATATGCTACAAAAGATGGGTCTCAAAAAAAAAATTGTGATTTGGTAATTGAGAAGATTCTAGTGTACCACTTTATGTCCATGTTTCATGACAATATACTAGCAGAGTATGCAATGGATACCCATAGAGCCCGATGGTTGGACACACAATTCAAGCTATGCAAGGATGCCTTTCCAATTGGAAGCATAGTATTAGTGGTTGACTTTGTGGAGAACTACACTCTACAACTACAACATGAGGTGCAATCACAGTATTACAACTCCACATAGGTTTCGATATTTGTGCACATAGCATTCATTCATGCATCTAATAGTACAAATGACCAAAGGAAGGTATTGAGGGAGTACCAATTTTACATTAGTGATGATCACACACATTCTCCAGAGTTCATGCAAGGTTGCTTCCAAATGTTCTATGGTGGTTTGGCTCAGAGGGGCCTAAAATACGATTGACATATAATATGGTCTGATAACTGTGCAACATAGTTCAAGAACTCGTGCATGTTCTATTGGTTGTGCAGGATGCATGTAATTATAGGTGTTCAACATATGTGTAAATTTTGTGAAGCTGAACATGGAAAGGGGGAGCATGATGGTGTAGGAGCATGTGTGAAAAGAGCATTAGTATGAGAAGAGTTAAAGTATAAAGATAGTGAAAAGTTGACAGATGCAAAATCAATCGTCGAGTGGTGTAATGCTTCGATGGGTCCAGGTAATGAAGGCACATCTTCAGTTCATATATTTTTTTGGTTGATGGATGATACTAACATTGCACCATATGAGGACTGTTGTACACTAATAGGATCGAGTGAGGTACACTCTTTCCTTAGCTCAAATGTAGGTTCATGGAGTATCGATACATGAAAGATGACATTCTTTTGTTCTTCATGCACAGTGCAAGCCTGGAATGATTGTGAGTTAGGGGAGTGCGTTGACATATGGTTGACAAGTTATCTTAGCCCACTTCACACGTATCACCCTCTGACGGTATTGGAACTTACACAAACGGAATCATCAGTCGACTTTGACCATGTATCAGATCTAGTTCAACTGGGTGATATATCTACTTGCTTAGTTGTTGAAATTTCATATCATTATCTTACTTTGTATTGTATTCATAATGTTGAAAAATTTCAAGATATTTTCTGCACATATCAATGCAGGGCATGTTTATGTAGTTATTGCAGATGAAGACAATGAAGAGGGAACATACTATTACTTGTGTCATTGTGTTGAGGCCAAAAAGAAATTGGAGGCCCCAATTATAGATGGAGAAAACATTGAATACCCTACAAGCTCAGTTGTGGTTATTGGAACATGGCTTAGAAGGTACCCACATTTGAGTGTTAAACATTGGTTATTTCAGGACTTTGACACGCATCATAAGATTCTTCATTACTCAAACCTTGTTGTGGCATCCAATGTTTGTTTGACCAAATATGGGGGTAGACATTTGAAGAAGACCTTGTGCAAGGTCCGTGAGTCTGACAATGCGGCAATACTTGACATAACAAAGAGGAGAGCAGACCCAGATGGTTCGTTGGATTAATTTGTAAGTATATGCACATTGGTTCTTATTAATTTATACTTGTATGCACATTAATTTGTTTGATGCCAATACTATCATCTTCTTTTTGTTTGTATATTTGTAAGTAACATACTAAATAGTGATTGGTGTCCCCTTGCAAAAAATGCAGATTAATGAGCCATCCAAGAGAATGTTAGCCAAAAAAGCAATGCAACATCCTTATTTTGATGATCTTGACAAATCTCAATGATGGTTTTAAGCCATTAGAAAAGTGTGTGCAAAGCTTGGTGAGGGACTTTCAAGTTATTCATTTGAAGTTAACCTTATCATGAGTAGCTATGATGTAGACATTATAAGAGCATCTGAAATTTCAACTTACTCTATTCATGAGAGGTGTTGTGTGCAATAGGTATGTTGGAATTCCTAGTGAAGATATATGACTAGGAGTGACTAAGTTGTGAGAATTTCATGCCTATCTGTAAGTGCCTTCCATCTATTTTTATTTCATTTCCATTTTGGATGCTCTTTCTTTTTCTCTTTTACTTTACATATTTGTAAGTAAACTACTAAAAATTGATTGATCTCTCTTTGTAGAAAATGTTGATTTATGAGCCATCAAAGAGAATCTCAGCCAAAAAATCAATGCAACATCTTTATTTTGATGATCTTGAAAAATCTCAATTTTGATTTCAAGCCATTATAAAAGAGCATGTGAAGCTTAGCGAGGGAATCTGAAGTTACTCAATTGAAGTTAACCTCATAATGAGAACCTATGATGTAGAAATTTAAAGAGAATCTCGAATGTATGAGTGACATTGTAAAAGATCTATGAGAATGAAGTACTTAAGGAATTGTAATGAGATTTACTCAAATATTGTAATTTTGGAGTTCATGTTTGGTGCAGTAGCACCTTGTTCTATAAATGCCTTCAATAGGAAAATTTGCAAAATTTGAATTTTGAAATGTAAACAATGTGAAAAAGGTCATGTAAAGGTCATATGTAATGTATTCAAAGTCTCAAAGAGGTCATTAGGTGATTAGAGAACTGATATAAAGCATGTAAGGTTGAATTAGGAATCTACAGGGGCAACAACACAAACCCCATAAGAATTATTCCATTTCACTTAAAAATTTCTCATCTGATCCAGCAGGATCGTGTTAGCCTCTCTAGAAAAACCTCTCTCGGTATTGGCTATCTCGGAGTGGTTTTCCCGTGGCGGCGGATTTTCACTTGATGGAAAAAGTGTCAAATTCAAGCTGTGCAAAGTCGCAAAGTGGTGCAACTTTCGCTCTGCAACTCGTGTGACCAAAATAACTACTCCAACACATCCGAATAGGTATGTTTACGCTATGCACAGTCCTATTTCACACTGAAACACATGGAATCACTCCGAGCTATGTTCCACTAGATCGATCCCTTAAGGGTCCAAAGTGCAAAATGGCTGCAAACTTCAGGATGCTATTGCTTGGACACCATGATGCTTAGAAACTTCTTGTCTAATCCTACACGATTGCATTGGGCCCCTCTACAAAAACCTCTCTCAGCTTTGGCTATCTCAGAGTGGTTTTCCTGTGGCGACGAATTTTCACTTGATGGAAAAAACACTAAATGCAACTAGTGCAAAGTTGCAAAGTGGTGCAACTTTCATTTTGTAACTTGTGTGACCAAGTGGACTATTCCAACATGTCTGAATAGGTATTTTTACGCTAGGCATGGTCCTCTTTTGCACCGAAACACATGGAATCGCTCCGAGCTACGTTCCACCGGATTGATCCCTTAAGGGTGCAAAGTGCAAAATGGCTGCAACATTCATCATGCTATTAATCAGATACTGTGATCCTTATAAATTTCTCATATGATCCTACAGGATTACGTTGGGCCCCTCTACAAAAACCTCTCTCAGTTTCAGCTATCTTGGAGTGGTTTTCCCGTGGCGGCGAATTTTCACTTGATGGAAAAAAGTGTCAAATTCAAGCTGTGCAAAGTTGCAAAGTGGTGCAAATTTTTCTCTGCAACTCATGTGACCAAGAAGACTATTCCAATGCATCCAAATAGGTATTTTTACACTAGCCACGATCCTCTTTCACACCGAAACACGTAGAATCGCTCCGAGCTATGTTCCACCGGATCGATCCCTTAAGGGTCCAAAGTGCAAAATGGCTGCAAACTTCAGCATGCTATTACTCGAATATCATGATGCTTAGAAAATTATCATTTGATCATACAAGATCACGTTGGGCCCCTCTACAAAAACCTCTCTCGGTTTCAGCTATCTTGGAGTGGTTTTCCCATGGCGACGAATTTTCAGTTGATGGAAAAAGTGTCAAATTCAAGTTGTGGAAAGTTGCAAAGTGGTGCAATTTTTTCTCTGCAACTCGTGTGACCAAGTGGAATTTCCAACGCATCCGAATAGGTATTTTTATTCTAGGAATGGTCCTCTTTCACAATGAAACATGCGAAATCGCTCTGAGCTATGTTCCATTGGATCGATCCCTTAAGGGTCCAAAGTGCAAAATGGTTGCAAACTTCAACATGCTAATACTCGGATACCATGATGCTTCGAAAATTCTCATCTAATCCTATAGGATTGTGTTGGTCCCCTCTACAAAAACCTCTCTTGGTTTTGGCTATCTCAGAGAGTTTTCCCATGGCGGTGAATTTTCACGTGATGGAAAAAGTGTCAAATTCAAGCTGTGCAACTTTTGCTTTGCAACTCATGTGACCAAACTAACTACTCCAACATGTTTGAATAGGTATGTTTATGCTAGGCATGGTCTTGTTTCACACTGAAACATGCGGAATCGCTCCGAGCTACGTTCCACTGGATCGATCCCTTAAGGGTCCAAAGTGCAAAATGGTTGCAAAGTTCAACATGCTATTACTCGGATACTGTGATGCTTAGAAAGTTATCGTCTAATCCTACAAGATCATGTTGGGCCCCTCTACAAAAAAATCTCTTGATTTTGGCTATCTTGGAGTGGTTTTCCTGTGGCGAAGGATTTTCACTTGATGGAAAAAGCGTTAAATGCAAGCAGTGTGAAGTTGGAAAGTGGTGCACATTTTTCTTTGCAACTTGTGTGACCAAGCGGACTATTCAACGCATCTGAATAGGTATTTTTATGCTAGGCATGGTCCTCTTTGACACCGAAACACGTGGAATCACTCCAAACTATGTTCCACCAGATCGATCCCTTAAGGGTCCAAAGTGCAAAATGGCTACAAAATTCAACATGCTATTAATAGGATATCATGACACTTAGAAAATTCTCATCTGATCCTACAAGATTGTGTTGGGCCCATCTACAAAAACCTCTCTCGGTTTTGGCTATATCGGAGTGGTTTTTCCATGACCGCGGATTTTCACTTGATGGAAAAAGTGTCAAATTCAAGCTATGCAAAGTTGCAAAGTGGTGCAACTTTCACTCTGCAACTCGTGTGACCAAGAAGATTGTTCCAACACGTCCGAATAGGTATTTTTACGCTAGAAATGGTCCTCTTTCGCACGAAACACGCAGAATCGCTCTGAGCTATGTTCCACCAGATCGATCCCTTAAGGGTCCAAAGTGCCAAATGGCTGCAAATTTTAGCATGCTATTACTCAGATACCATGATGCTTAGAAACTTCTCGTCTGATCCTATAGGATTATATTGGGCCCCTCTACAAAAACCTCTCTTAGTTTTGGCTATCTCAGAGTGGTTTTCCCGTGGCAATGGATTTTCACTTGATGGAAAAAGTCTCAAATTCAAGCTATGCAAAGTTGCAAAGTGGTGCAAATTTCGTTTTGCAACTCGTGTGACCAAACTAATTGCTCCAACGCATCCCAATAGGTAGGTTTATGCTAGGCATGGTCTTCTTTCGCACCCAAACACGTGGAATTGATCTGACTTGCGTTCAACCGGCTTGATCCCTTATGATGGCATGCAAAACATTGGAAAAGAGAAACATACAAACGACGGTTGAGAAATTCGAGTATTCCACACAAAAAACGTATGATCATTGGTGCAGAGCAGCTTGTTCCTCCATTTGATGAAGAAAGTCTAGTTCAGTAGTTTTAGTGATTATCTGATGGTGAATAGGTTTTTCAATAGGTTGTTGTGGATATTTTGAGCAAGCTTTGTCTTGAATAAGGTCAATTATGACCATTAGGTATGTTTTAGGGCGACTTTTGGTTCTAGTGATAAAAAATGTGAAAATTTCAATCTTGCACTAGAAGTTGTCTTTGTAGCCTTTGAAGGAAAATTTGTGAATTTGTATATGATTGTGAAAGAATGGAGTTTTGTCGATGTAATAAGGCTATTTGTATGCCATTTGTGTGGGTTTAGAGGTCATTAGATGTACTCATTAGGTTGGAGAAGTCTAAAGTTGCAAATTTGTAAGTTGCTTAAAGCAACAAATTTGAAATGCAATGGTTACTTATCTTGAAAGTTGGTTTTTAGTTAGTTGAGGGCATGGATCAGTTAGAGAAGTGTGTAAAACACTATGTAAAGCCTTGAGAGGCTCAAATGGAGGTTGTTGATGAACTTTTGGAGAAGATCTAATAAGAATTATTCACACTGTTCTCTGTTTTTTAGATTTTTGATACAAACTTGTTGATCCTGTACTTGTTACGACCTCCAGCTTTTAGATAAAGAACATATTGGAATCTTTTTATGAATCATTTTATGGAATTCCAATTGTAAATGTGTTTTTTTCTTTTAGATAAAGTTGTTTGGCATCAATCAATTAATATTCAAGAAAAATCATGAAAGACAACAATGATCAAAGCTAGGGCTAACCAATTAATAATTATACACGTGAATAATTCAAGCATGTACATGTCAATAAGGGAAGAACAAGTACTCAAAAAAACATAAGCCTCAAAAAGTATACACACGAATATGTATATTATACACAAATTAATACAAAGTATATGCATGAATACAAGGTATACGCATGAAAACACGTAAGCCACAAAGTATACATGCAAGTTGTAAAGTATACACTTGAATACACATAACTCATATCTATTGAACCATCAATTTAGAATGCAAATATGGACAGACATCGATAAAATATATTTGTATTAACCAAATAGCCATGTAGGCATACATCAATATATGTCAGCATAAGTATGAAATATATGTACAAAATAGCCATATAGGCTTACGAGAATCCCATATAGGCATACAATGTCAAATATGTCCAATAAAAATATGTAAAAAAATTCCATGTAGGCATACAACAAAGGGCTTTGGAATCAAAAGTCATTGCTCTCCATGCCCTGGAAATAAATTCTTTCCCTTTCCTTTTCGATCAAATGGAGATAGGTCTGTCACTCATTTTTTCTATGCTCAAGGAGGGCTCCTTCTGCTCCTCCTAGTGTTTAGTTCATGGTGAAGTTTTAACTGTTACAAGAAGAAGTAAAGACATGAATATATAGAAATTACATTATAAAAAATGATATATTTGACAAAATAATCACTTACCGCCATCTCATGATCTCTCTCCATGGGGGAAATATTCTCATGCCCATGCTCAGGTGTGCTCAAGCCCTGTATAAACCATACAAAGAGAAAGTAAACTACGTGAATCAATAATGGTTTTATTTTTCACTAACTAATATCTATAACAACAAATGTAGATGTAAATTTACTAATTTGCCTCATACCTCTCCTGTCAGAGCCATTGAGGATTGTATAGCAGATGACACACCAATATCCATTGCCCTTGTCACATTCGTAGGTGTTTCGACTTGCATCATCTAAAAATAAAACAAAAACTTATTCAACGTAATCAACGATGTGCATATAAGCTACACAAATCTATTAAGTATTTGATTCATTAGTTAAACTCTTTATTCTATTACCTTCATGTAGGTTTGAGTAAATCCACCACCATTGGGAAGTGTTCCATCAAAACCTCCAATATTAGTTTGTTCAACATCCAAAATCGTATATTAAATTATCATTCGTAAAACAATGCTATTAACATGCAATAAATTTATAATTTTTACTAGTTACATACCCCAGTGATAAGTGTACTAAAAAAATAAGTTGGTGGGGGGCTGGTGTATCCAGTCTCAACACTGTGACCTTGCAATTTTATTAAAATCATAAAACATTTTTAGTTAATCTTTCATTTCAAAATCAAAATTTAATAAATTAAATTCAATGAACATGCACTAACGTTTACCTAACTATCAATGCCATATGCTTCATGCAAAATTTTAGCTACCCTCTCCATCTCCATAGTTGTAGATGGATCCTGCGTACGAGTCTCTTGAGTGTCAGTGGGGTCATCTGAACAAGTAGCCCCACAAGATTGACACACATGTGTTCGACGACCACCACTCGAAGACTCCCCTAGATGGCGCTGTAGAATAGGGCTAGTATGATTGATGGCACTCTAGGTCAAAGTGTTGATCACCTGCAATGTCTCTACGTCAACACTTTCCTTCACGACGGAAGGCATAACAATGTGCTCATGAGGTGGCCTAGCGAGAGCTCGTCTACCTTGCCATGTAGGATTCGCCTGTGCACTAGGTCTATCCTGAGCTGACTCCCCACCTCTCCCCTAGAAAACCATCATATCAAAATAATTTGGGATTTTATTCAATATGAACTCACTGTATAGTTTCCTAAGGAAATATTGCGACACCTCGCAATTGTTGCACAGTGGGTAATCAAAGACCATGTACCACCTATCATAAAACTAGTCCCTAATCTGTTGGTGGTGGCACCAATGGATAGGAAACCTCTTCACATTGAGGGTAATATTTTGATTTGTGCGTGGGTCGGTGAATAATGAGCACAAATCACCTTTTGTAATATTTAAATCCTTTACATCTTTGTATGATAGTTTATTTGCATAATAATCCCTAGCCGCCTGCCTCCTATCTTTCCATCCAATTATTTGTTTGCTAATTGAATCTACATTTTTTACCATATCTTTCAATGAATTTGCTAGGGTCATTCTTTCTGTGGTTGAACCATTTGGATCACTCAACCTACTGATCAAATCCTCAATTTATTTTTTGTTGTTCTCAAATTCACTCATTAAATTTTGTTGAGTGCTAGGAGGGGGTTGAGTGATTGGTGGAGGAGGTTGTTGTTGTAGTTGATTTTGATCTTGAGGATTTGGTTGGTCTTCCTATTGAGGATCTTGAGGATTTGCAAGTTGATTTGTATCTCCTAAAAATTAAAACAAATATATATCAAATTCAACCTAAAACTAACTAATTCAAAATAAAAACCACAAAATCCTTACCACTCACATCTCCTCGTCATCGTGGCCCCATTGTAGTGAAGAAATAGAAATTGTTGGTGAAACAATTTGTTGAATTTCTCCACCTAGAATGTGAGCACGTAAGTATGGCGGTTTTGGCCACTACTACAAGAAAAAAACAGTTGAAATAACAATGATAGGTTTTCACTTTTTTTTTAATTTCTTTTAACAAGCAATAACGTGAGCACGTTATAACACGTGCACGTTACAACACGCTCACATTATTGGTTTGTTGTTGCCAAGCCTTAGGCTCGGCACACAAAACCAATAGCATGAGCGCATTATAATGCACACGTGTTATTTCTTTTCAAAAGTTTTTTGAAAGGTGTCCACGAAATTGCTACCCATTTCCATGCACCTGCCCGATTGACTCTTTTCAACTTCACTCTTGGTAAGATATGGGAGGGTTATCCTCGATATAAAATATGGGATAATGAAAGATAACTAGACTAAAATTTTTAGTCCTTCTATTAGACCATACGAGTTACAATGAATATTTCTAATATTTTCTTTAAACCTCCTATATACTATTTACTAATATTTTGACTTGGAAGTATATTTTGAGTAGATAATATAGGTCATGTATGTAAAAAATATATAACTATAATTATAATACTAGTACCATTTTTTAATCTAACAATATGATTCATAATGACTATAGTGAGAAATAACAATACACAACACTCTAAGAATGTTTTTGATATTGGCCCTTATATGATACTACAAGATTTAGAACCAATGAGATATGAAAACTAGTTGAACAACTAAGACATGAAATGATGTGAAATAAAAGATTTTATTTAATTTAATTTTAAAATTGTAGAGGAACTAATAACCATAGATTGGTTCTTTAATCTCTATGGTAGATAGAGTTGAGCTTCAAGTTTATACCCAACATAATCTTATTCCTATCAACACAATATTTGTCAAGAATAATAAGCCAATGGTATTGGTTTTTTGTGGTTTTCTAGGCCTTATTACATCTATATTTTGAGGCATATGCTAGATAATATATACAATGTATCTCACTTGAACTCCTATAAGCTTAATTATATGTTAATTTTGATACATTCATAAATCTACCATGTAAGAATTATAGACTATCCATACTTGAACAATATATGAGATAACTTATATATTCTATGTGTTATCTTCTTAATTAAAATCTAAAATAAATTTTATAGTCTTTCCCAAGATGAAATAATCAGACACTATAATTATACTATAAAATGTAACACTATATAGATAACTATAAATCCCCCATAATATAGAAGAGGTTATGCATCCAATCACTTTACCAAAAAAATACAACACTCATAAGTGCCTAGAAAAAAAATCAAATTATTTGGATTTGACATCATAGATTATATTGAGTATAAATTACCCAAAATAAATCCTTAGTAATACTAATTTAATTAGCACCAATCACATAAGATACAAATCTAATATGTATCTCCTTAGTATTTTCCCTAGCTACGAAATTCACATGTTACTTATATATTTTTCTAGTTCAAAATCTCATATTTGGCATTGATTGTGTCCTTGAAAAATTCATAGTGATAGCTTCTCTATTTATACATTCAATTAATAATTCTAAACAAGTGGAAGTTATAATCAAATTAAGGAGAAAATAAATGATATGTAGGTCCATATTTCATTAAATTTCACATTTGTATCAATAGATGAAATATTTAACTATTAAATCACTTCATTATAACTTATGCATCTTAATTTGCATCCCATAATTATCATTAAATGAGATGCAAGATAAATTACTATTATATTTCTTACCAAATGAACTAGCCTAACATTATTTTAGCCATCGTCCTTTTTAACTAGCATCCATATGAAATGCCACCATGTTCCTTTCTCTTATGTGTTGTTTCTTCATAACCATGTTGTCCCACTTGATGTATATGTTATTTCTCCTAGTAAATAACCATGTGATACCCTAGTGTAAAGCTACCATTTGATTCCTCACTAAGTCTACCACCTCAATATAAATTGTATCACAAATGCACACTATACCCCATAGACCAATTTATGCCACATATTATAACCACCAAAGTCCATGACAACACACATCCATTATTTCCAAACCAATAATTGATTGCCAGCCAATAATATAATAGAAATAATTCAACTAAGTTAGAGCCATGGTTAATAATAGGTCAAAAATAAATTAAAAAATCTATAAAGGATTAGAACGAGAACTTGGGTAATATTTTGAACAAATATAATAGGTCACCATGTGAATGGGAATAAAGCTAAGCTAAATAGAAAGATATGAAATATTATGTGGGCCAAAAACACAAATATAAAGGAATAATCAATTCTTGGTAAATAAATTCATTGGATAGAGTTAAATCTCTCTAATTAGTTGTCATATTAAGGAAACGATATCTACAAAGGCTAATACTAGGAAAATATAAGATTGTGAACTAGTAATATCAATACTCAAGCCTTATCCTTTTCCATACTCTATTAGAAAGTGCATCCCATTAGCACCTCATATTATTACTTTCTTATTCCCTTGAGAGCCTAGAGATGAACACTTTCTAAAAGTGCCTCCTATAATCACTTTTCTTTTGTCTTTTCGATATAATGAATACCATCGATTTTTTATAGGTTTCTTACCTCTATGGTTGACTTTTTTGGCCATTGTGTTGTAAAAAAATGTAGCCTAAGTTGACACTTTTCACTCATTTGGGCCCTTTCTTATGGTTTTTGGCCTAGTTTTGTTTAGATTCTATGGTGTCTTACAAAAGTGTTGTGAAGTGTTGGGTATGTGTAGGATCATGATGGGCCAAAAAGTGGTGATATGTAAGCCATATGATGGCCCATGTGGCTGACGACTTTTTTTTTACCCAAAATTGATGAAACGAAAAGGGTTTTTAGAGGAGATTCTCAGATTTCCACCAATATAAATTATGCTTTACTTTGAATTTAATAAATAATTATTATTCATTTTCTATTAGAATTATGAATAAAGTCCTGATTGATAGGTTGATTGAAAAAAATCTATAAATTTCAAATGGTATCACATTTTTTGAATCCGAAACATGTGTCACATTCTATGCTTTGCATAATATAGGATTAAAAAAAAAAATTGAATTTCATGAACTTTTGACCAAGTTAGGGTGGTTAGACAAACAAACTTTTATATCTTTTAAAAGTTGTAATAAAAAAATCATAATTAATTATTTACTTGGAAAAAAATTATAAAATGATATGCATCACATTGGTACATGAGTCCTCTACTCATACATAAAAGCTTATAAAAAAATATTATCATTTTATTGTGGTTAGGGTGGTCAAATAGACACCTACTTCTTATTTTTACCCTGAAATTTAAATACTACTACATTGAAATTTCAAATTTTCACCAAATAGATTTAAAAATAAAAAATAAAGGTCTAGTAGTTTAGAAACTAAATTAAATTTTCTACAAATTCTATTTTTATATATTTTTAAAATAATATAGATAACTTATTCAAATTTTTACATCAAGTTGTCTAAATCTAATATTTTGTCTTTTTATTGCCACTTAAGGGCTTGTTTTTTCCATGATGATCAAGCACATACCCTGTTGTAACACATTTCCTCACTTTTCTAAGACCCTTTCATCATAATTCAGCTAAATAGCCTCTTTTTACCCCTTTCCAAGCATTATTTCAAAGTGTTGTAAGAGTTTCAACAAAATCTCACACTTTCCTAGGCTTGTCATCACTAAATCAACCCTTTCTTATCGCATAATGACCCCTTAATGCACTTATAGGTCCTATCTTAGGTGTGTTTCAAAAGACAATCCCGACAAACATCAATAATCATACTTTAATTACCGACAACCACTTAAAATTTCCTAGGTGGACTAAGTAACCACCTTGGGCGACTTAGTCTTTTTTGACATAAAAATAAAAATTAACATAAAATCTTGGCGGGATTTTGTCTCCTAAACCCTAAGGTCGGCCTATGATGAGTTATTTTTGGGAAATTAGGGCACAAAATATATAAATAAGGGTTTTTCCCCTCATCTAACCATAATTCCATTCAATTCTAATTCACACATTCATTCCTCATCTCTCATCCATCATTCTTCTCAAGTAAGAGCTAGGGTTTTTACATTCTAAGTCAACAAGATTTCTTTTTTGAAGCATTCAAGGGTTGAATCCTCCATTGTTGTAACTCAAGATCAATCATCATGGCAAGGTAAACTCCATTATTTTATGCTTCATTACATTATTTCATCATTTTGGTTTAATTACTCAAAAGGGGTTTGACCAAGGCAAACCCCCATGCCCTAACAATCAAAATTTCTTCTTCCTTCTTTGTGTGTGTTTGTAGATTTAGGTATCTTGGAGGCTTGGAAATCATCGAATACAAGGTTAAATTTTTTTTGAAGAAATCCCGTTGTTGGCTAGGGAAAAACATCCATTAAAAGTCACTTTCAGGCCTGAAAACTAGAGTTTCAAAAGCATACACTTGTGAAGAACCAAAGTGCAGACCAAGGGCTTCCATTTCCATTCTCTAGTTTTTAGAAACTCAAAAGTGGACTAAGTCGCCAACAGTGGTGACTTAGTCCCACTGAACTTTCTTTTCATAGGTTTTTGTAGATCTGGACACCTATTTGGCAGAAACGGGCTCTAGACCAATTTTTCTAGATCAGGGACTAAGTTGCCCAGATTTGCACAAGTTTCCCAATCAACATCAACAAAATTTCCAGCCTCCAATCTAGTCTGCAATACACTCCCATGTGCACACCTTTCATCTCCAAATTTTTATTTTAGTTTAATGTACATTTCTAGGTCATCTTGTACATACTTGCATATCACTATATGTTTTCATACATCTAGCATTTCCTAGGTTTTACATTACTATTTAGCTTCTATTTTTAGTTTATTGCATTTAGATCATTTCATTTAGACACACACATTTCACACATCATCACAACCCCTAATCCTTTGAATGAACCCTCCTAGATTTTAGGTGTGGAAGATCTCTCTCCTTTTAGGTGCAAAACCCTAGAAGTGCAAGAGAGTATATCTTTCCCCTAAAATTTGTGGTTCATTTTAGTGAACCTAATGTCTATATACCTTCTTTTCTGATTTGGAGTTCTTTATCACCCTAGGTTTGCATTGTTTAATTTGCATTCTAGGGTTTCAAATTACTGTATTAGTGAAAGTGCATATAGGTTGCATTTTTGCATCTTAAAACATTAAACATTTCTAAAATTTTGCATTTTCATCTTAAGTTTGTATTATACAACATAGAAACCACCTACATCAATCCAAAAACTTTTCAAATTATCAAAAAACCCACCAGGTGGACTAAGTCGCCACCCTGGGCGACTTAGTTCTTTGGGCCCTTGAAACTACCTTTTACAAAGATAAAAACTCTATTTTTAAGCTTTTGTTTTGTGCCAATAACTCTCTATATCAATTGGCTGTGTTTCTGTTACATGCATTTAATTAAAACTAGCTTAAATTAGCTCATTTCATGCATTGCTTAGTTTCAATTTTTTAGTTACTACATTTCCTTTTCAGATTGTTGCATAGTGTAATCATAAAATTACCTTGTTCTACATTTGAAAATTGCATTTCAACATTTCACTTTAAGTCATTGCATTGCATTCTCTTTCCTTTCTCTTCATAGCATGTTTTATTTCAAAATTTATGGCTTTGATTTTGTTTCAAATGGATTACATAAGTACAACATAGGTATCGTTTACGAGTTCAATGTTGATTACAACACTAATTATAATCAAGCCATTAACACAATTCTTAACATTACATTACCCCTTGATGAGGATGTTAGTGTTGACAAGCATAACAATCATACTTATGCTTCTCCCTCTACCTCTCCTATTAGTGATGAAGGTATTTTGGTGAAAGAAGATACAAGAATTGAGGGTCTTGATTGTCCCTCTCCTCATCCCCCTTTCGAAGATACTAAACAACAAAATGGTGACATCATAAACACATTTCTAAACATTTCCTTATCTATTCTCCCTAACCATGATGATAAAAATTTCCCTTCTTATAATATCCCTCCTCAATCCAAAGAGGATAGGTTGGTGTTAGATGATATACCTCTTGAAATTCACGAGACTCTTGACCCTCCCTTCCCTAATGCTCCCACCCTTTTGGGTAATCTATTTGAAAATCATAGTAGTCCTTCTCTTTATGCCTCCCCTACCTATGTTGAAGCTAGCTCTCCTACTAGGGTAGATAGTACAGAACAAGAGAGTGAGACCCTTGACAATCAAATAGAACCCTATCCTAGTCATCCCACTCATGATAACCCTATCATTGATCATTCCCCTACTTTTGATGAAGTTATTTTAGAAGAGCCAATCCTTGAGTGTCAAGAACATGTGGTTTGTTGTTCTCCTAAAATCTCTCCTCCTAGGGAGGATATCATGAGGCAAGATAAGGATAACATTTACAATAATAATATTATTCCCTTACAAGAAGATGCAGAGCCTATGTTAGAATCTCCTTCCCTAAGGGATGTTAATATTATTCAACCTCAACTCATCCTTTACCCTCCTTCAAGATAACCTAAACCTGAATTTACCATCTACCCACTTCAGAATAATGTGTCGCAACAACCGAGTCATAATGTCGTTGTTCATAGAAATTACACTAGAAACAAAATGCAATCACAACAACCAACATCAAAATCCTTACCTTCCTCCACTCCCATCTTACGTGTTTCCCCTCACTTAAATTCACTCATTAGGTAGTATGACCTTGTTGACCAACCAAGGAATACTCCTACTAAAATCTCGTCATGGGACCTTATTCAAGCCTCCCCTCACTATCACAACATGAAGCAGGATGCCTTACAAAAAATTCCTATCTCTTCTAATGCAAAAACAAATGACATAACAACTATGATTCAAGGCTTGAATGATGCAATTGTTTTCCACCAAAGTGAGCTCCCTCCTTTGGATGTGCAAAAACAAGCTGAAGCTTTCATGATCATATCTCAATACAAATGCATAGGGATCAATCAAACCCTTGTTGACAATGGCTTTGATGTTAATGTGTGTAGTTTCAATCTCTTGGATAGGCTACACATTGATAAATCAAACATTCAACCTACCTCTTTATCTATCCTTGGATTTGATAGTGTAGGACAAAAGACGCTTGGTGTGATCACTTTGCCTCTTAAATGGGAATTGACACATTAGACATGCTGATCCATGTTATGCCACATGATATTTCATATAATCTCATTTTAGCTAGGCCATGGATTCATGGAATAAATGTGGTGCCTTCCACTCTTTATCGTAAGATGAAGTACATCTACAATAACAAAGTGTACACACTTGGCATTGATCCTAAACCTTATAGTGTCTTATAGCTTGATAAAAACCAATCCAAACCCTTCACCACTTCAACACCAACCAACCAAGTGGAACCCGTGTACAACAAATGCCCTTGGCCAATGATTGGGGTTCCTTAGACTTTAGACCTCCTTTACTAGGAGAATCTAAGATCACAAACAAAAAATTTGATAAGGGAAAAATAGTCTTGTCCCCACAAGACTTGGATAATCCTTCGAAAGAATCCACCTCAACTACTTTAGACAAAAAACCAACAATGAACAAACACTCGATCCAAAAGCACTGAAAAATCTTTAGGAAAAAGGTTATGAGCTCATGAAACAACTTCGATATAGTGGGAAAGGATGTGGTGCTAACGAAAAAGGTATCTGCACCCCCTATCGAGCCTAACATGCAAACAAATAATCATGGTCTTGGTTTTTGTCCTTTCATCGAAATCATCAAACCTTCATCCAACACCAACACCATCCAAAATCACCCTTTTAACCCAACCTTCAAAAGTGATCCTTTGCAACAATTGAAACTAACAAAGGACTCTTTGCTTAAAGCCAATGTCAACTCGCAACCCATTACTGATTTAGATTTTAGACACTCCTCTACAAGACTGTACGAAATCTCATAATCTATAGCCCCTTAAGTAAGTGACATCCTATACAAAGCAAGACACTTATTTGTTTCAAAATAAAGGAACACTTTCTACCCTTGATCAAAAGGGTATCTTGTTGAGACTCCTCCAAGATCACTTAATCTCCCTTCCTCCGTGCACTTGAAAGAAATATTCCAACAAACATTCCTTTCGTGCTTACCATCGAGTTCATGGTCATTCTACAAATGAATGTAAGGCCTTGAGTAGTAAAATCAAACATCCTAAGGAGTTTGGTGTTCTCCCTTATGTGGAGGCACCTCATTCCTCTAATTGATATTGATTTTCACCCAGCCTTGCATCTCACCAATCCTTTCGGCTCACTCTTGTCCTGCACTAAGTGGGAGCAAGGGGTTAGTTAGACTTGTCCTCGTATGTCACTTATCGTTGTCTCTTTTGGATAGTCGTTAACCTTTCATGAACATATAAGAGCAAGCTTGACATGTGGACAACATGCCTTAAGATTGACTCGCATGTGACATACTTTCCTTTTCATGATGCAACTTACTTCAGAAACATATGACCTGGCATAGGGCTTTCTGAACAAGCTCTCATGTCTTCCTCTTCTACTTTAAAGCACTTGCTCACAATAATGGTGTTAGCAACCACTTTAAAGTGGGGGCATACATTGAAACTCACATTTTATTATGCAATTTTCTTTTTCTCGCGATTCCCTCTCTTGGAAACATTACGTACAATGTTGCCCATGATGAGACATTGCACTTGTCCTCTATTACAAACAAGATGAGACCATTTGCACTTTTCCTCTCTTGGAGACATTATGGATGATGTTCCATAAGATGAGACCTTGCACGAACTAATCAAAATCCCTTTGAATATTTCTTACACCATCATTACAAATGTTATTTTCTTTTGTGGTACCTTATTAAAGTTATCAAGAGGTATAACTTTGGTATGGTTAAGCGGGAAGCCCAACCAGTGACACAACTTTCCCCATAGCCACCTATGTGTGTGTGAGTACATACCAGCTGTATGTTCCTCAACTTTTGGGCCTTCTCACCTAATAGACAACCAAAAATTGCATCGCCCCAGAGTGAGTACACATTTGCTTTTTGGACAAAAAACCTAGATCTGATCCACAACTAGCTGGACAAACAATCGAAGCTTGATCCAACCTTTTCTTACTTTCCTTCTTCTCTTCCTTCTAGTTCTTGTCATTGCACGATCATGTATCTCATTTTGCTGCAAATCATTCACCCTTGAATGTGTCCTCTTGCATTGATGTCGATTTGACTTAGAATCTCGAATCTTGGGGGCTTGATCAACTCCTTCATCTTTCTCATTCTTCACCATCTGCCTTGACATCACTTGGCTACTTTAGTGTGAGTTGGAAGCAAGTTCATCATCTCACTAAAGTGAGGGCTAAATGTGTCACCAAAAAGTATAGCTTTTGACACTTTTCACTCATTTGGGCCCTTTCTTGTGGTTATTGGCCTAGTTTTGTTTAGATTCTATGGTGTCTTGCAAAGGTGTTATGAAGTGTTGTAACACATTTCCTCACTTTTCTAAGACCCTTTCATCATAATTCAGCTAAATAGCCTCTTTTTACCCCTTTCCAAGCCTTATTTAAATTTTTTTGTAAGAGTTGCAACAAACTCTCACACTTTCCTAGGCTTGTCATCACTAAATCAACCCTTTATTATGACATAATTACCCCTTAATGCACTTATAGGTCCTATCTTAGTTGTGTTTCAGGAGACAATCTTGACAAAGATGAATAATCATACTTTAATTCCCGACAACCACTTAAAATTTCCCAAGTGGACTAAGTTGCCACCTTGGGCAACTTAGTCCTTTTTGGCATAAAAATCAAAATTAATTTAAAATCTTGGTGGGACTTTGTCTCCTAAACCCTAAGGTCAGCCTGTGATGAGGTATTTTCGAGAAATTAGGGCACAACATGTATAAATAAGGGTTTTTTCCTTCATCTAGCTCTAATTCCATTCAATTCTAATTCACACATTCATTCCTCTTCTCTTATCCATCATTCTTCTCAAGCAAGCTAGGGTTTTTACATTCTAAGTCAACAAGACATCTTTTCTGGAGCATTCAAGGGTTGAATCCTCCATTGCTGTAACTCAAGATCAATCATCATGGTAAGGTAAACTCCATTATTTTATGTTTCATTACATTATTTCATCATTTTGGTTTAATTACTCAAAAGGGGTTTGACCAAGGCAAACCCCCATGCCCTAACAATCAACATTTCTTCTTCCTTCTTTGTGTGTGTTTGCAGATTTAGGTATCTTGGAGGCTTGAAAATCATTGAAGATAAGGTTACAAAATTGTTGAAGACATCCCCTTGTTGGCTAGGGAAAAACATCAATTAAAAGTCACTTTCAGGCATGAAAACCAGAGTTTTAGAAGCGAACACCTGTGAAGAACCGAAGTGCAGACCGAGGGCTTCCATTTCCACTCTCCAATTTTCAAAAACTCAGAAGTGGACTGAGTCGCCAAGAGTGGTGGCTTAGTCCCAGTGAACCTGATTTTTAGAGGTTTTTGCAGATTTGGACACCCATTTGGTAGAAACAAGGTCCAAACCAGTTTTTCCAAATTTGAGACTAAGTCGCTCAGATTGGCACAAGTGTCCCAGTCAACATCAACAACATTTCCAACCTCCAATCCAATTTGCAATTCACTCCTAGGTGAACATATTTCATCTTCATTTTTCTGTTTTAGTTTAATGTACATTTCTAGGTCATTTTGTACATACTTGCATATCATTATGTGTTTTCATACATCTTGCATTTCCTAGGTTTTACATTGCTAGTTAGCTTCAATTTTTAGTTTATTGCATTTAGATCATTTCATTTAGACACACACATTTCACACATCATCACAACCCCTAATCCTTTGAATGAACCCTCCTAGATTTTAGGTGTGGAGGATCTCTCTCCTTTTAGGTGCAAAACCCTAGAAGTGCAAGAGAGTACATCTTTTCCCTAAAATTTGTGGTTCAACCATAAAAATTGGGTAGTTATAAAACACAATTTATAAACCCAGCATTTTTAAAGCAAACCAAATGTGGTTTTTCACCTATTTCACCTATCTAACTTGCCTTTGATCAACAAAATTCACTCCTAAGTTTTCTTTTTAGGTCTCTTAGTGGGTGATCATAGAAGCTTAGATTTGTAGGAGAAGCATATATAGGCACACATCAATAATTTGTAGGAAAATCAAAGCGGCTTCTCCACACGTTTTTTAGACATCTGAATTCCTCTCTGTGGTGTCAACTTGCATAGTAACTATTTGAGGCCCCAAATGTGTTTATTTTGCAGGCAGTTCATGAGTTTGCAGGCTTGAAGGTAAACAGTTTCATCATATTGAGCTTGTTTCATTCGTTTGTGCTGTTAACAATCTGTAGGAGATGGTTAGGCATTTTTAAAGCATTTTGAGCAGCCGTTTGGAGTCAACCTGCACACACAACAAGAAGGAATCAACCTTTTAAATCTCTGTTTTCTTGACACTTTCAATCTGTGCTCACGGAGACGTGATTTTCTTTATGATCAGGCTGATTCACCTCATTTTAAGGCCGACGATCAGTAGAGAGCCCGCAAGGGAGTATTTTGTGCAATTCATGGCTTCGTTTGGTAGGTGCAACCCATGTACAGTTGGGAGGAAGCCATCAAACTTTCTTTTGTTCACGACCATTTGACTCACGCGCCATTCTGAGACTTGGAATTGGTGGACTTGGCATGGTAAGTTTGGTCTCCAAGGACCCATATTTTGTTTGCAGAGGCGGCGTGTATTTTTGTGCAGTTGAGGCATTTTTTGTCTCCATCTCTACGAGAGTGACAGGAAGGGGCATGATTTCCTCGCCCATCCTAGTCGCGGCAACCTCTGAGAGGCCCACGAATATTCCTAGAGGCCCACAGCTAGCATCTGCAGGCCCGTAGAAAGGTCACAATTTGGCATACACTCAAGCGCTTGAAGGAGGTGTCACAGCAACGGTCGGCTGCTTAAAAAGCAGGCTCCATTTTTTAAAAATAACGAAATCTTAAGAGCAACGACCGTAATCATTGACACGACACCTCTTTTTGCCTAGTTCCCAACTCCCACGTCGACGACCATAGAATCGGCTTCAGCCTTTGGCTTGATTTTTGCTGACTGTGGCATTAGCAACCTCACGCACTAACAAGAGAGCTCACACCCACAACAGGGAGGCGCATAAATATGTCAGCCTGGCATATGCAGATCGTGCCTCACCCATTTTGGCGCTAGCATTTTACCGTGAGCAAGAGGCGGCTTTAAATCGGAGCTTTTATTTCCTGTAGATTTTTTTTGATGTTGTTGCGGAAAATAAGACTCCATTTCAGATAGAGTTCACTCACAACTAGGCAAAGGAGTCTTCTCCAATGGCTTTCCCTTAATTGGTGCTTTTTTTGACCCATTCAATAGCCTAGCCCTTTGTTAATGGCGAAATAATTTCATTTTATTTAACAGCTTGTATGTCAACCATCAAAATTACATGGTTAGAAGTTTTAGATAAAATGTTGGTGGCAATTGGTTAACTTGTTATAATTGAGAAGAGAGAATTTTATTTTGTCATAGTTAAAATTTTTTAAAAGATGAGTCATTCTTTTTCTTTTCCAATCAATGTGATAAAAGGAAAGTCTTTATAGGGGAGGGAGACGGGGAGGGGGAGGGGTTGATTTTTTTTCTTTAGTTATAAGTTTGTAAAAGAGGAGTCAATTTTTTCTTTTGCAATGAATTTGGCAAAGGGGGTCTAATTTTCAATTTTTTTCATTTTTGAGATTTGTAAGGCATATGTCTTCTTAATCTACCTCATGACATAAACTTTGAAGAATTTGTAGTAGCAAATATGCTTGTAAATGCACTTATATAAAGTGCCACAAAACTGACTATGTCAAGAGAATTTGGGAAATTACTATACTTATACTAAATTATAGTGTAATGGGGGGTTATACCATCGCAACATAGGTCCTTTTGATTCCCACTTCATGTGAGTGTGCCTTGGACCACACCTTTCTCAACTTCTTGTACATCTCTACATTCCTTGCACACTCTCGATTCTAGTTGCTTTGCTTATTCTCTTAGCATTAAGGGGGGACTATGATGTTTTATGCTAATGCTTCTTTCAATGAAGCAATGGAGGAATCTTCTTTTTGTGAGGCCTCATGACTTGTCTATCTTGATTTCTCATATGGGGGATTATTTTAATGGATCAAATTTTGAGATTCTAGTACTCCTAATTATACTAATATTTGTATTTTTGACTTCATAGAGTTTGATTGACATTACATGATTGAGCAATGTTCCTATGTTCACTCATGCATTGTTTTGTATCTCTTATCTTGATCTACATTTCTTAGAGATTCATTGATTCTAGCAAACACTAGTCCATCTTCAGTAGATTTTACAAATTCTACATTCTTTAGGAGTTCTTCATCATCATTTTCCTGTTGGCCCCACAGTTGTTGTTGGACCAAAAGACTAACCTATTAAAGCTCAAAACAATCGTCAGAGTTAACAAATCCATGGGAGGCAGTTAGTCCATGTCATGAATCCTGAGGGGAGTGCTAACCCTCTGCCAACAATCTCCCCCCTCAGTGTTACTTAAGGGGATTTGAATCCAACACCTTTGGCTCTGATACCAATTGTTGGCTCCATAGTTGTTGTTGCACCAAAAGATCGACCTATTAATGCCCGATACAACTGCCAAAGTTAACAGATCCACAAGAGGTGGTTAGTCCATGTCATGAATCTCGAGGAGAGCGTTGACCATCTACTGACAATTCCTATCATCAAGGGGCATTTTTTTAAAAGGACTTAAATCCTTCTCCTCTTCTTTGGAGGATAGTTTTGTTTCCACTGGGTTTTCCATCTTTCTCCATTTTATGAGAGATTGCTTTGTACATGGGTACCTAACATGGCCTCATAGTTGGGACCCATTTCTATGTATTTATACTTTTGCGATCTCCCCAAGTATCACTTAAGGGGGGTGTTAGAGTGAATAATTTATTTGTTCACTATACTTAACTGTATTTAGGTTGATGAGGTTAGACATCTTGTGCAACTGAATGTGTAACCTTGTAGACCTCTAGAGGTTACCAAGTTATTTGGTTAACCTCATGTGCTACCTTTTTGAGGTTGAAAGACTTTCCATCTCACCTCAAAAGTCATTCAACACTTAGCATCAAGGTTGATGACTTGCTCAAATAGGTTGTTGGTTTTCACATTCCAAGCGATCCTAAGGCTGACACCTATAGGACACTTGTCTACTCATTTGTGCCACATCATGGGGCACTTGTCAATCCACCTCATAGGTGGATTGTCTCTTCCTTGCCTATATATGCAAGACTTTGTACTCATTGTAATTTGGGTCAACTAATACAATCTTATCCATTGTTCATTGTGCTTGTTTCTCATCTCCATGATCTCCTATTTTTTTATAAACATGACCCTCATTTAACAAGAATTTAAAAGGTATTTTTAAACACTGACATTATATTTATTGTAGATTCAAAAGTCAAGAAACAAAGTGAACTAGTTCTCAAATCATAGATCCTAATTGGTTGATTTGAAAAGTACAAATCAATTCCATACATAGAAGTCTATTTTGTACTATGTAATTGATCCCAATCTATTTTATACCATAATTTTACACTAAATTTAAATAAATAAAATAATTTATTTATTAGTGTGTCAAATATAAAATGTAGACATAATTTTAAATTAGAAAATAATAACTTACAATCTACCATCATAATACACATCAAATTAAATAACTTTATCTATTGTTTTTTATCATTTTAAAATTATCATTAAATATAATTTCAATTTATTTTTCAAATAATGCTTAGTTACTTATTCAAAATCCCTTTTAAAAAAACTTTTTTTCCCATTTCAACTTTGAAGCTAAAAGATTGCTTAGAGTCCACATGTTAGTGAAGACCATTGACTTTGAAGGCACGTTTTCAATTTTTTGTTAAAATATTTATAAGGGTTTCTATTAATATTTATAATTATTTTCTTGAAGTAAATTACTATAAAAATAAATTTATTTTAGCATTAAAGTTAAATCATTTTTATAATTTATACCTCATCAATATATACAAATAATAAATAAAATTAATGTTCCCATGCTAGTGAAAACCATTGACTTTCAAGTTGTAGTTTCTTACAGTTAAAACATTTATAACAATAGATATCTGTATATTTTTTACAATTATTAGTTTTTAACAATATTTGAAAGCAAATTAATATAAATTGAACATTAATTATAAATTTATACCTTATTCATATATAAAAACAGTAACTAATTAGCTTATTTTAATTAAGAAAACTTTTCTTTATAATGTGTACTTAAAACTACATAGCAAACAGTATAAGCCATATTTAACTGAATTGTCAAGAACCTGCTTATTATAGCTGCAGCAAATTACAGAAGCCATGTGCTTATCCTAAACAATATATTTCCAGTGCATATTTCCAGTGCACTGTAAATATGGGAATTGTGCTATTAGCACATAATGATGTATTTGGATAAATTTATACTAGAATTTGAATGAAAGAGACTGCAGTACAGTACAGTTAGCTATCCCTACTCTGAGGTGACTAAACAAGCAATGATAAAGAATAATCATTTGGAGGCTGACAAGAAAATAGTTTAAGTCTAGTGTTACTCCAATTTTGTTCCACGCCCTTTCATCACATGTTGTCGAAGGCCTGGAATGTGGATTTTTGATATGTAATCCATCCACTTTATTCTCCTCACATCAAAGTTAAAGTTCTGCTTCTCTTCTTCAGAGAGTCTTTGGAATAAGTTCTCAGTGTTGGAGATGTCGAACCTGAAAAGGAATACATTCCCACTATACCATAAGCTTAGGAAAAAAGACTTCTAAAATTTAAGTGTTCTTTGAGAAGGAGAGAGATAAACATCATCTTGGTTATATTACAATTCTAGTGAGTAGTCAAGTAGCCCACCTTCCTTGATAAAAAGTGTATGGCTTGTAGATGTTGGCCAGGTACTTAGCTTGCTCTATGGATTTGGCACATATTTTTTGATGTCTCTCTACCATTATTTTAGAATGTGATGATCCATTGCTTGTCATCTGTAGAATGAGGATGAGGATGAATAATGGTCAAAGAAAAATATTGTTATTGTTTTTTTGACAGTTAAAAAATCAAATTTATTAGTGAGATTTGAAAGGTTTTATTGATTTGGAGGTGCTTACGTTGGGTAACGAATTTGATAAATGACTCCACATGTGTGTAGAAAAATCATCTACATCTCTGAACAACTGCAGTTTCTTGACAGAAACTGGCTCTCCTTTGCCATCCACATATGGATTAGATTTGAAATGTTGAGTTACAAGTCCTGCAAGTTCTCCAAACATCAATGGATTTGCAACAGAAGAACCCACATGATAAACTCCTAGGCCTGACTTCCCTGCATGCTTTACCATGGCTGCTACTGTTGCATTGACAACCATGTCTGCTGGCACCTTCTCAATCCAGGAAGAAACCCTATATTATTTGTTTGTCCAATCTAATCTAAAGCCAGTCCAGAACTGCACTTTGATCAAATTGAGCAGGGAAACAATATAATTAGATGAAATAACTTGTAAACATGCTTACCACATCTAGAACTCCATTGGGATCAGCCAAGAAGCCACATAGCTGACCTTTTCCATAGTAAAGTATGATTGGATCCATCATTCTGTAGTCAGACCACAAGTTATTCAGTTTATTCTTGCAGAGCAATGAGTTATATGAAACCTAATTAATAGTAAAGCTTAAAGATCAATAAGTGGGTTATTATTTTAGAGTCAATATTCTAAAATAATAACAAACAATGTATGAGTTTTTTACTTTAAAGAAAATAAATATAAAAAGCTCAGTATGCATACCTATTGCCTTCCATCCATCCGGGAAATGGATCCGAGTATGTGCTCTCAATAACACTTGGACGAACAATAACCACAGGCAAATCTCCCCGGTCATTGTCAATTATCATTTCTCCCATTGCCTTGGTGAATACATATGTATCTTGCCATCCATATTTCTGTGCCCTGAGTAAATTATCTTCTAGGGGAGTTAGGGAGGAAATAACACACTATGTCTAGAATTTATGATTAGAGACTTTTTACAATCTTAACTTTAAAAATAATAGTAATACTAAATTAACTATACAAATTTTATCTCCTATAGCGATTATTTCAGTTATAGAAGAGTTCAATAGTTGGTGAGCTGTAATTTTAATTTATGTAAGTCTACAAATAAATGTATATTTGTAAGTTAAATGGATTTGGTACTTATAAATTGACTTTTCATATGTTAAAGGTATCAAATTTTCATAGTTCATAATATAATCGTGACAATATTTCTGAATTCACTATATAAACTTTTTTCCTTATCAATCTTTTTAATCATACTTTATGATCTATCATCAAAATACAATAATTAAAAATCAGCAAATATGATCCTTTCATCTATTTTTTCTCTAAAATAAGCCCAATAAATTCTTGATTAATACAGTCTTCTGACATGACCTTCATATATATTTTTAGTCTATATTAAAATCAAAAAAATTCTGCAAATTATTTTTGTCCAGCCTTCATAAATATGAAGGGTTCCAACAGTAATCTTTGGTGGTCAATTTATTGGACGTTTAAATACCCAATCCCACATAAACAACCATTGTTTAAGCCCTTCCCATTAAAAATGAGTCATGATCACTAAAACAACGCCAACAAACTTTTTGGTACCTTTCTATGCCTAAGTTCTTCATCGTTTGAACCAGCTGCTTTTCCACATCTAGGCTTCTGTGACCATTAGATCTTAGATCAATAGAATTCGCCTCTAGAGTCCGTTTTGCTAATTCAAATTCAGCTTGAATGTCTAACATTGGAGGAGACTGTACAAGTTCCAGGCAGGCTTTCTCGCCGGCTATGTTGTCCCCCATTTGGAAGGGCTTCTCCAATACTCGACCCTGCCTTTGCCCATTAACATACGCTGCATATCAAGAGAAAACATGCTATTCAAAACATAAGAATTGTTCATTTTAAAGAGGGAAGCTTTTTGCTAATGAATAAGTGTCTATAATCACACCCCAAAAATCCAAAGGAGACAAATAAACTGAATATTACTTACCAGTTGATATTTGTAGAAATAACTGCAGTCTTTTGCAGCCTTTTGCAAAATCCAGCATACGACGAGTCCCATTTGTGTTGATATCAAGTGCAACATCATACCTGTAAAATTCCATTTATTTCTATGTAAGTTCCCTGGGAAAAATTGAACTACAGGTTTACATTTCAATTTATTTTATTCAATCTTATGTACCTTTCGTCAAATGTTGTATTTGCTGCCGAGTTCACTACAATATCAACTTCCTCTAAGAGCTCCTCAGCTATGTCCAGTTGTATTCCAAGATTATGTCCAGTAATATTTCCCATTATAGGAACCAGTTTTTTCATCATGAATTCTTCATATTTAGTCCCATATGTTTCTTGTACGCACTTGAAAAGCTCTGAGTATATGACCTGGTGATAAAACAAATATTTAATATTTAATTAGATCCAGTAGTGGAAGAGATTAACGATTCCCTCAACTTTTGTTAACAAAAGAAAGTGAAAAAAAATAAAAATTTATGATTGATTTATGTTCTCGATATTCTTTACATGGTCCTACACATCCTACCTCGTATCCATCATATTAGTTATATTTTTGGGTCTGTTTTTGCTCTTTTCTCCCAATTGGGTGCTTCAAAACATGCCAAGAATAGAAAAAATTGAAAAGAAAAACCCAGAGCAGGAAGAAAAATTGAAAGGAAGCCAAATCAAGGCATACCTCATTCTTCATTCTCTCCAGTGCCGAGTCATAATCTTTTGCCTTGATAATAAGAAAAATCTTGCCAACTTGAGGTTGCATCCTCAAGATTTTCTCTATAAGAACTGGACGTCCAAGGTCATACATGACACCAAAAACCCAGTTTATATTATTTTTCAATACTAAAATTTTTTGAAAGAGAATTATAATTGAAGATATATGATTTCCACAGTTCATAATATTAGTGCAAGAATTCTGTGGATTTGACTGTGTAAGTTTTTTCCTTCTCAACTTTGTGGATCAAACTTCATGATCCATCATCAGAAGAGCAATACAAAAGGAGAAAAAATCATGAAGTTTGATTCATAATGTTGAGAAAGGAAAAACTTACACAGTCAAATCCAAAAGATTTTTGCACTAACAGAATTATGAATAAGAAAACCAATGTAAATTAACTTTTCATTTCTGAAAATTCTTGAAACAAATTTATGAGCATACAGTACCTTTAGCAAGGAACCCAGTTGCCCCGGTTATAAGAAAATTCTTGTCCTTGAGAAATTCTACAATGCCAAGGCCATAGATATTCTGCAAATTAGAACAACTATCAACCTTTGGCAAAGTGGGCATCAAATTCCTGTCAAGAACAGTCAAATTAGTTGAAGGACCAAGCGAAGTGATCTCCATTATATCCTCTGCAAATTGCTTTGAAACCACCTGATCTGGTTTCTGGGTGGTTATAATAGAACCCGATTTTCTCAGAGTCTTTCCACTAATAGATGGGATTGCTGCACCATTTTCAAACTTAGAACAAGTACCAATTTCTAATTTTGCACTGCCAATTGATGGCTCATGAGCCATATTGCAGCGGATTTTACTCGACCTTTCTAATGAAACAACCACCCCTTCATATCTTCGAGAATGATAAGCAACTCTCCTCGAACTAAGCCTAGGAGATAGAAATGTTGTTTCCATGATAACAATGTATATAATCAATACAATTTTATGAAGAAGATTCAAATGCAAATGAACAATAAAGATCAAGAATCCAGTGGTTACAATGTGTCTAGTGTGGGTGATCTACTACAAAAGATTGTATATGGAAAATGACTCAGAAGATATATAGATGGAGATCTTTAAGCTATAATCAAAATAAAATTGATTAGATTGAAGCAAAAATATACTGTCTAGAACATGGTGAAGTCATGATCCCTGTTTCAGTGCTCGGCCAAAAAGGAAGTCATGGGTTGTGGTCAAGGTGGTGTATGATAATGATCGGATATATAAAGAAAATTATTAAAGAAAAGGAGGCCTTCTTGGTGCCGCTCATGCTTTGCAGACTCTGCCTGCACTGCTGCTATATTTGTGGCACTAATCTTGACTTAGACCAAATAAAAATTTCAACCACCACCGGAGATACGTTGTTGAATTAAATTCTAATCAAGCTCGGGGGATTTCCTTATACAAAGTCAAAAATCGACTAGTGTCTTGTTGTTTAGAATTCTATGAATGTCCTTAACTAGAGTCCAGCATAGGTTTCATGCCCAATCATTCACCCGGAATGACACTTTAAATGGAATTCTCTCCAATAAGTAATGTCCCCTTTTTTTATTTGATAAACGCGTACTTTTTCCTGCATGGAGTGGGGACGCCTGAGGTGAGGATAGCAGGCAAGAATTGTGTGCGAAATTTTTGCCATCTTGTTAGCAGTGTTTCTTATCTTGGAATGCCTATAGGTGCCATATTCATGGAAACAATTTTTTTTGCTATATGATATCATAGAATTGTATATCCTTTTAACATACTTCATATGTATGGTTATTAAATATTGCAAACATACATTATAGTTTTGGAAAGTTATAAAAATGTATTCTTTTCATAAAACAAGTAATAATAAAATTGATTAACAATTAAAATTTAAAATAAATGTTATTTTTATAATTAAAAGAAAAAGAAGAAAAAAGTGTGTCAAATGAGTTCATTCATGTTGAAGTTGATTCTTCAATTTTATAGTTGTCAAAAGTCATTTTCAATCAAACATGTATCATAGAAAGAGAGAAGAAAGCAATTGAATTATTTTAATAGTTTGAGCTCTATTGATGTAAAAAAGACATGATTAATAATACAAAATAAGATGATTTACCTTTGATAAATGATAAAGGAACCCTAACTAGGGTTTAAATTATATCATGACATTTGTCTCAATTCTATTACTTATGATAAAAACAAATATATGACCTAAGTAAGCTTAAGTACGCTAGTGTAACTAGAGACTTAATTAATTAGGAAATTACCTTCTAATCTTACACCTCACTTAAGTACAACTTAGGAAAAAGTTAAACAAAGGCATTAAAAAAAGGTCCAAACAATTAGACCTAACGAGGTACACATGTACAAATGAAATAAAATATTTTTCATGATTGGAAAAAAGATAAAATATCATTGGAAAATACTTATCTCCAAAAAAGAGATGTTAAATGTGAAAGAAGGAGGACTCATGTTGACTCTCTAAGGACAACTTCCTTCATCCCAAGCATTGATTGCAAATGAAGATAATAAGGTGACACCAAAGGTTTAGTGAAGTTGTCTACCACTTTCTTCTCAATAGGTATATACTATAAGGAAAAATGACCATCATGGATGAGTTATCAAATGAAATGCATTTGTATCTCAACATGCTTTATGCTCTGATGCTCAACTAGGTTGCTTACAATGGGAATGACAATTTAGTTATCACGCCAAAGAAGTGTAGGAATATTAGGTGGTGGACCATATTCTCATAATTTTTTGAAGCCACAAAACCTACTTGCTAGCGAGAATTGCACCTCAATTCTCACCCTTAGTGGATGTTAATGCAATAATAGTTTGTTTTTTGTAAGATCAAGCAATTGGACTAGAACCAATGCAAAAGAAAAAAGCTAGAAGTAGTATTCCATGAGTCAATATCACCTATCTAATATGATTTTATGAAGCCTATGGGTGATCCCATAATACTTGTTTATATTTTTTGGCCAAACTGGACACTGAAATATTTTTTTCTAACTAAATATTCACTTTCGGGTACCTATAGTGGCTAAACTACGAGGAATTTGAAGATGATGCAAACTAGTGATTTGTGACATTTTGTTTGTAGATTCTAAATATATTTTTTCAAATTTTTTGGAATTAGATTGCACTTCTTTTTCAATCTCTTTCGAAAACTAGTTTTTTTTCAGTAAACACCATTTTTAAAGAGTAATGCTCACCATCTACAACATAACCTTTTTTGCATGAAGGATAAAATTATATTTTTTTCGAATTTAGATTTGTAACTACGATATATAGTGCTTCCAATTGGTCTCATAGTGTTTTATTGAATATTTTTTCCTTAATCAAGTTTTGAAGTCAAACCAATTATAATTCAGACATAGGCAGACCGTATACAATGTAGCTTTTTTTGTATGTATCAAAATGTGATATAAGAGGGACTCACTGTATACAGGTCTCTTTATTCTCAAGAGATCACCAGGGAATGAAATTCCCTTATACACCTCAAACTGAATGAATCAATGAAACTGTGAAGAAAAGCAAGAAAATGACCTCAGGCCCTGAAAGAGCAAGACTTTGAGATTTCTATCTCTGGCTGAGGAGCTCTCGACTAAAAGATGGTAGCGCAGTTTTAGGATGCCAGCGTGGCACACTGTCATCCACAAGACGCATTGGCATCCTAAGCCGTGAAGAGCTCAAGAGCTCAAGTGGATGAAACTGAATCTCACTCCTTGACTCGGGTCAAAAGCTTGAAGGATCAAATAATCAACAAAGAGTTAGAAATTAAAGGGAAATACAAGAGAACTTGAAACAAGATTACCCTCGTGCATCCAAATCTTTATTCCAAGCTTCCCTTTGTGACTTGCACACAAAAGATCAAGGGGAAAAGGTTGGGGTTGTGTAGGGGTCTACCTCAGTCAGACCCCCGTTTTGGTGTTCCCACCTCCACAAACAACCAAATTTGGAAAAGAGTGTAAAGGAAGTAAACAAAGTGTGTGGTGAAAGCAAAACCTGCTTTAGAGTAGAGCTCGCACCAAAAAGTAGCAAATGAACTAGTAAGAAAGAGTGATAGGGAGAGAGAGTGTTACCCATGGGTCAAGACCCTCTTTCGGAGCACACGGGCGCACCGCTATGTGCTTGCTTGAGAGCTGGTAGGTGTTGGAGGGACCTCAGTCCGGCATGGATTTGTCTGTAAAAGTGTTGTTATTCAAGGATAGAGCTTACCCAAGACTAGAGCAAGTAGTCATTATTCTTCAACTAATGACTTCCAACCCCAAAATGAAATCCAAAATGGGGTTTTCATGTATGCCAGGGTGACATAAAACCGTTTCACTCGAGACCTAACTGCAAGGGCATGTGTCACAAGGGTCAAGGTTCTAGATTCACCGTTTTAGACTTAGAAAACCGCTAGGGTGCTAGCGCGCTGCGTGGATGTCTGCGCATCGTATAGGCGTCCAAAGCCTAAGTTTTCGGGAAACGCCTTGTTAAGCTTTTGACATTTTTCCATGTGTCCACATGGAGTTAGAATCATGAAATTCTGACTCATGGGATTTTTCCATTAATGTTTCTAAGGTGTCATAAATGCTAGGCAAGATGCGAAAATATGGAATTACTCCTAGGTGCAATTCTGTGACATTACATTTTTCCCTCACTTTAGTGGGCTCGATTTTGGAATAAATCAGCCTCACTAAAGTAGATAAGAAAATTTCACCCGAACTCTAAATTTTACAAAAATGCATGCCAAAAAGAGGGACCACAGAGGTCACTGAGGTCTAGCTAACTGGTACTAAGGATGCCCCTAGCTCCCGAGCTCAACAAACAACAACAACAGTCGTGAAAAAATGCTCAAAACTGTATCCTGCAGAACTAAAATTTTGAGTCAGTTTCAAAAAATCGGAAGAAGCTACCATGGAGAGAAGAATGATCAAGAAAAAGTGATCGGTTTGGAGGAAAAATATGATCAAGAGGTGACTATATGCCCCCTCTTGAGTTTTCCCTAGCATGGTGGGGTGAAGTCAGGAGAAACCAGGGGGCCATAGGCTCTAGGAAAAATGGGCCCTGGGGGGCCTATATATACCTAGGTGGGCCCTTAGAAGGGTCATTTTCACTATTCACTACGAGCAGATTGTTGACTTTTGTGAGAGAGAAGTCAGAAAAATGTCGAGCAGGAGAGAGTACAAGGCACCGAGGCTAGATCAACTACACAAGGATAACGCCTAGGGTTGTGAGGTTGACTAGGTAGGCCTCTTAGCCTCGATTTTTGTGCATTTAAGCTATTTTTTTTGAATTTTTCCATTTGTCGAGGTGCACAGGCGTCTTAAATCCAAGCTCCCATCCTCGACACGTGCTATCATTCGGGACACGCGGTGGGGTCCCGGATCCACGCAGTCATCTTAAGGATGCGTTGGTGTCCTTCAAGCGACCATGGCGATCCAGGACGTATACGCAATGCGTAAACATCTGTGCGACACACATGTATGCCTTTACATGTTTTCTTATCATGATGATGTTTCTAACTTAAATATTTTTTTAATTTTTGCAGGACTATCTGAAGATCTAAGAGCATCTCGGAGGGTGAGCATTCTGACTCATTTGTGAGCAAAGGGATCATCTTTTGCAAGATGAGATCACACACTTGGAGCGAGTCGATCTCTGGCATGCATTCACTATGTCAGAGATACGATATCACGAGGGGATGCTCATTGATTTGATGGAGCGGTGGGACGCCACTACATCATATTTCTAGCTGCCATGCGGAGAGATGACCATCACTCTTGAGGACGTCTATCGGATCCTTGGGCTGCCCATTCGTGGAAAACGAGTGGTGCTAGATGATACTCAGTCGACGCGGGAGCGTAGCGAGGGCATCCTCTACTATATAGGGAGGACATACGACAATGACAAAATTGGTCACAACTACACTCACTGATATGACTAGGTGAGGACCACAATGCCATTTCTACATCGGGTGATGGTAGTCACAGTCGCCTTCCACATCACCAAAGACGGGTGAGGCTCACACCTGCACAGGGGCCTCGTCCCTATCATCAGAGAGATGGTTGAGCATAGGACTATTTTTTCCTAGGGGCGCAACATGCTGAAGCACCTATACCAGGAGCTTAGGCGGTACATTCATTATGAGTACCGAAGTCTTATAGTGTGCACACTTTTACAGGTGTGGGATTTCACCCACATCATGTGCATCCGGCCAGTCAGTTTTCCTCAGTGATGGTCGTAGCTAGTCCCGATGGCCCACTGGTATGACATGACAAGCCAGTGGTGTTTCAGAGACTTACAGTTTTGGAGGCTAAAGTTTGATACTGTCACCACGGGATAGGTTCACTGGATACCCTACCAATATTTTAGGTGGATCGATGATAGCAGGTTCCTTAGGAACCTAAAACGGGACCTTTTTTGGTTGGTTGTTGTGATTATATTATTGCTCCCTATTACTGGAGTAAGGTCATGTGGTAGCACAACCGTGTTCAGACCATACCGCCCAATGTGCCCACATACACCAGGGCACACCATATTGTAGCAAGGGTAGGTGATCGCCCTCGTACTTGCATTATAGACATCATCTTCTCAGATGATGATGAGTGCGATCATGATCTGTCGACCATGGTGGTGGTATATAATGTCAAGGTAGCAACAAATTACATGCAGTGGTGGGAGAGGCATCGTCCTGCTCCAATTTTCGATGAGGGTGCCCTGAGAGGGAACCTTGGCCCACAGGAGGACGCACCCCACTAGCCTCCACAAGACAAGAGGAGAGGCCGTCAATAGGCTGACATAGAGGAGGAGGAGGAGCTAACATAGGAGGAGGAGGAGGCAGTGCTTGTGAGGCCAAGGCAACGGAGGAGATCAGATCCCCCCAACTACCCCTGTCTTGTTGGCACCACCAGTTTCCATCATCTGAACAGTAGCATCGTTAGTGTCGCTCAGGTCAACCACTGATACTGGCGGTGTAGGCCCGGTAGTGTCGACCCACACCCTAACCCCACATAGCAGCTAGGGGATCCAAGTATGCATAGTGCATTTATTTTATTTTCATGCTTTCCTTTTTTCTATTTTACATTTATGTATATAATGTATGCCATGTGATACTGATCCCTATTTCTCTCTTTGTGATTACAGATGATGCACAGGGATGGACTGGGCTTATAGCTCAATGTATTTCAGAGGTGGCCCCTACTGTGCCAATCTAGGTGACAGTCCTTGAGGCCTACCGATTAGTTTCAGTAGGGAGGCATGCCCACACTTTTGAGCTGGTAGCACATCTAAGGAATGCATACAAGGAGTGGGACCCATAGGTGGTGCAGTTGACTGCAGAGTTGAAGACCATGTGGGGATATCAAGATCATCTTTTGGGGGAGCTGAGGACAGTGCTTGTCGAGCGAGATGTGGCAGTGAGGAGGGTTGATGCCACTAAGGTGGCACATGATGCTCTTCAGAGCTGTATTTATGAGCTCGATGTGTAGCCAACAACTGTGATCCTAGTAGATGTTCAATGGCTATATCAGAAGCTCATCTAGGGGAAGATGGATATTTGTTCACTACAGGGGGAGCTTAGAGGGATACAAGTGGGTTTATATGCATCACGAGCTCACACCGATCTTGGTCGCAGACCACTGTACAACCTCCTCCCAGGGTATTGGAGTGGCCACTAGAGCTAGAGGTCTTGGGGAGCCATGTGCCACGGGGATAGGAGTCCCTCTTTTGTATATCACTTTTGTAGCTGGATATAGATACACATATATACTTGTAGATCTTTTATATAGACACATATTCAAAAACCACTCATTTTTTATAGCAGTGGCCAAATACATGTACATGAGATTTAGTTCATACATTTGAAATATATACATATATAAACATTGGTTTCAGTATCATGGCTTTGTTTATGTGTATGTTTTATATTTTCATGTATGCTCATGCTATGGATGTTATTTGCTTATATGGATGTATGCTATCATTAGATGCTAATCATGATTTAATTAAACACGTTTGATTACATGTTAATTGAATGCTATGATGATCTAATTACTTTAAAATGATGTAATGTGATTTATGGATATATGGCATAGTCAGACACACATATGTATGTTTTTATTATACACACACACATATGGTCATGTCATAAACACAAATAAATTGATGATGTGAAAATGAGTAAATGTTAACATATGCAATATTACTATCCTTTAGGGAGAATACCACAAATGTGACACATTAGGACACTATACATAGTATCAACGAAGATGCATCACATTAATAGGATATTTTAAAGGTGTTCCATCCATAGATGATAATCCATAGGCACCTGAACCGTACACAAAAACCATGACGTAAGAACCTAACTAGTTAGGATTAAACTTCCCTTTCTGATCAGGCGGTGTATTTACGTTTCATTGATTTTCATATAGAACTAGGTCTCCTAGCTTGAAGGTCCTAGGAAGTACACCTTGGTTATATTGTCTTGATATCGACTGCTGATAAGCTCTAAGATGATCAAGGGCCAGTAAACGACACTCGTCAAGCATCTCTAGCTGATGCAAATGGTTAACTTGATAGGTTTCATCGTCAATCAACCCTCTAAGGGAAACCCACAAAGATGGAATTTCTAACTCCAAAGGCATGATAACTTCTACGTCATACATGAGGTTATAAGGCATCATTCCCATCATTGTGCAAACAATCATGCAATAAGCCCACAAAGCATATGTCAGCTGAATATGCGAATCTTTGTCGTGTTTATTAACTATTTTATGAAGAATGAGTTCAAGTGTTTTATTAGAAGCTTCTGCTTGGCCATTGGATTGTGGATAATATGATGTAGAAAACCTATGTTGAATATGAAACTTCTCCAAGAACTGCTTTACTTCCTTTTTTTAAAATGGTGTACCATTATCAGAAACAAGCATAGCAGGAAGCCCAAAATGAGAAATGATGTTGTTCAAGAGGAAGTTACAGATAGTTTCAACATTCATGGATCAGAGCAAAATAGATTCAACCCACTTTATGAAATAATATGTAGCGGTAATGATAAAGGTATGTCCTTTGGAAGAAGGAGGTGATATTCTTCCAATAATATCCAACCCCCATTTTACGAAGGGCCAAGGAGAAGTTTGATTTTGTAACTCCTATGTAGGAGCATAGATAAGGCGGCTATGTTGTTGGAATTGAAGGCACTTCTTGAAAAAACCTAAGGAATCTTGCTTCATCGTCTACCCATAGCATCCCATGTGTACCAATTTCCTCACCAAGGATCTACCATCAAAGTGTCCACCCCTAGAGCCTGCATGGGCTTCTTTAAGGGAAAGGGATATTTTTGCTTTAGTGAGGCATCTTAGCAACAAGATGTAACCTTTTCGATAAAGAATGTCTGATAAGATGATGTAACATGCTGAAATATTTCATATACGGGTGAGATCGATTTTTCATCATGTCACCAGGAAAGTTTCTAATCTTTAAATAGTTGTAGATACTAGAGAACCACTCTCCTGAATCTACATGAAAGAAAACAAGGGATTCAGGCTCAGGTTGATCAAGAACCATTGGGGTTCACGTGACCTAAACCATAAAGTGATACTCCTTTGTATCCTCTTCTAAAGGTACCAAGGAAGCAACACTCACCATGGAATCCGTATGTCTATTTTCTCTCCTAGGGATACTGTTTATCTTGAAAGAGGAAAGTTGATTGAGAAAAGAAAAAGTGAGGTCTCAATATCAAGACAATTTACTTTGTTTAGCTTGATAAGTTCCCATGATTTGATTCACAATAAGTTCAAAGTCACCCAGTATACAAAGATGTTTAATCTTCAATTCAATTGTGGCATGCAAATCGAAAATAAGAGCTTCATAGTCTACAATATTATTAGTGCAAGGAAACTCTAATCGAAAGGATAGGGGGACCAGTTTTCCTTCAGGGGATATCAGGACCACACTCGCTCCAAAACCGGTCTGACACCTCGATCCATCAAAGTACATCTTCCATTCGAGGTCATAGTTGATTATGAAAATATTCTCATCAAGGAATAGGTCCAACCCAGGGAAGGAACGAGATGAGGGAGTGTCTGCCAATTGATCAATAATTGCTTGTCCCTTTACCGATTTTTGAGTGACAAAATTTATATCAAAATCAAAAAGCAACATAACCCACTTCGCTAATCTTCCAGCAAGGTCACCGTTAGAGAAAAAATATTTCAAAAGATCTATTTTTACTATGACATGGGTTTCAAAATGGAGGAGGTAGTGCCTCAACTTCTTCATAGCAAATACAAGAGCAAGGCACTTCTTTTCCATGGATGAATAATAGGTTTCATAATCGATGAGAATGCAGCTAATGTAGTAGACCGCTCTCTCTCTTCCTACGTCATCATACTAAGCTAGTAGGGCTGCCAAAGCATACAAAAATGCAACAAGGTAAAGCAGGAAGGGTCTATCTTGCATAGCCGACATCAATACAGGAGGGTTGGTCAAATAAGCCTTGATGGATTCAAAGGATTTTTGACGCTCTTCATCCCATATGAAGCGAACATCCTTTTTCAGTAAACAATTGAAAGGGAGGGTACGATCAACCAACTGAGATATGAATCTATGAATTTCTTGAATCTTCTCTTATAAAATTTGTAACTCAGTGATGTTCCTTAGTGGAGCAATGTTAACAACAACATCAATATTATTTGTGTCGACTTTAATCCCATGATAAGAGACTATAAACCCAAGAAGCTTTCCAGTGTCTACGCCAAAGACACACTTATGGGGATTGAGTCTCATCTAATAAAGTCAAAGCCTTTCGAAGATAAGGCAAAGATTCCTTACATGATCCTGACGATTCAAAAATTTCTCCAAGATGTCATCAACATAATCTTCTAAGATTTTATGAATGAAATCATGAAATATTAGGGTCATCGCTCATTGGTAAGTCACTCCTGTGTTCTTTAAACCATAGGGCATGACCACATAGTAGAAAGTTCCCCAAGGGGTAGTGAAGGATGTCTTGTACCGATCATTCAGGTTAATACGAATCTGATTATAACCCAAGAAGCCATCCCTAAAAGATAACATGCATGGCCTGCGGTTGAGTCCACAATCATATCTATATTAGGTAATGGAAAATCATCTTTAAGAGAATCCTTGTTAAGGTATCAAAAGTCAATGCATATACAAATATGGCCGTTAGGTTTTCTAACAACAAATATATTCAAAAATCCAAGGAGAGTAGTCAATAGGATGGATAAAGCCTACTTTGAACAACTTCTCTATCTCGGTCTTGACCATTAAAGCTACCCTAGGATTGATCTTTCAAATTTTTTGCTTAACGGGCTTGGCATCAAAGCATAGAATGATATTATGGACCACTATGGAATCATGAATACCGGGCATATCCTCATATGTTGAAGCAAAGATATCAGGGTGAATACATAAGAGAGTAGAGTGCTCATCTGCTTCCTCGGAAGAGAGGCACTTCCCAATCTTGATTAGCTTTTCTGAAGAGTTAGTATCCACAAGGACTTTGACAGTATCTCCTTTAAGGAGAGAGCTATAGTCCTCGGGATGAGATATCAAAACATCATCGCTGATGTTAGATAGAGGGTCTTCCTCATCAATGTTCAGAACGGATTCTCCAAAGTATGCTTGTTTATGTAAGCGATATGGGAATCATTTCTTGTGATGATAAGGAGGCAACAAAGAGTAAGCACCCATAGATTCTCCTAATGCTTCATCCAAAGAGAAGACATCCACAAGAAATTTTTCAGCTTGTCCCCTTTCTTCTATTAACTCAGGATGGACCAAGCTTAACGGTTCAACCGAAATCATATTAACACTACAACAAGGTTTTTGTCTAGACTATTCAATAGGGCATCCCAAACCTAGATAGCATTGTCATTGCTTAAACTGGATATAGACCTATATTCCTTGCTCGATACATCCTAGGCCTTTCTGCCCATAGCCATACTAAGAAGTGAGCTCATAACCAAACTCATAACGAGTTTGTAGAACTTTAGGAGGGGGCAGATCCATGTAGAGCGTCTCGTTCCACCAATGGATGTCAAAAGTTTCTATGGGAGTGGTTCCACTTCCCTTACTCAGTTCACAAAAATTAACCCCCTTTACGAGAGTGGAGTCACTTTCCCAAGGAGGAGTGGTCTCATGAACAGGATCACACTTTTCTTCCTCAATGGGAGGGTCACTCATCCTCATGTTAGCAAGACCTAGAAATTTTATACTAGAGGGGTCCAACTTATACTCCACTATGAAGAATTCGAAGAAGTTTACGGAACCCCAATCATCACGTAAGAGAGCATTCGATTGATGGGATGATGAAAAAGATGGGGGAGATTTAAAATATTCCACTTTAGGTAGTTTGTCTTGGTCGGTACTCACTCAGGGGGCAGCTCCCATGGAGGGTATCAATGAGGAACATGCCATAGCATCAGTGGTTAAGGAGGGAATAAAATTCTTGAGAGTGGGTGCAACTGAACTACAAACAACATCGATTAGTAGTAAAAGGTGCATAGCCTCTGGATCTGCTTTAACCATAACCACCTGATTGTTAGCAACAAAATTTAAGGAACGATGTAGGATAGAAGTTACTATACCCATATCATGAATCCAAGGTCTTCCTAAAAGAAGATTATATGGTAATGGGTCGGGCATTACATAGACCAACATAGGCAAGGTAACAAGACCCGACTGCAAAGGTAGCATTATCGTATCTAGAGCTTGGTTGCGAGCATTATCAAACTCGTGAATGTATAAGGAAGAAGCTACTAAAGAAGATGAATCAACTTTAATTTTAGGTAGTAGATCTATACTGCAAATTTTGAGAGTTGAACCAATGTCAACGAGGGTACACCTAATATCGATGTTAACATTTACTATAATTATTAAAGGTTTTGCTTATTATTGCACATCCAGAGGTGGGAGTTCTTGTGAGTGGAACATAATGTTCAGTGAATCTGCTCGAATATGTGTCGTTAATGCATCAACGTCCATAGGCCTAGGAGAGGCAGGCAAGAGAATATTTTGTAAGGCTTCCTGTAGAATCTCTTGATAAACCAGAGTGGTCTAAAGCAAATCTCAAAGTGAGATCTTAGCCAGAGTAAAATGAAGTTGCTCAACAAGATCAAAATCACCTGGCTCTTTGATTGCAGGTTTAGGAGCTGAAGGAAGGATAGGTTGAGATGGTGGTAAGGAACTAGGATTTTGCATAGGTTGTGATGCAGGAACATAGGCTTGTTGTGCCAAGTTTTGTTTGTTTCTCCTTGTAGGGTACATATTCCCGACAACATTATAAGAAGTAGAGTCAATAGATTTCATGAATCTTGAATATAAGTCTGATGGATTGCTACAACATGAAATCCCATAGATGGAATAATCCTCTCTAGAGAATATCTAAGTTGGGGTCACATAAATGACAGGTTTCTTAGGGCTTGGAGGAGCCACATAAACAACTACCACATTTACTGACTCCTCAGTTGGCAAGGAAGGAGCCTGTTTAAAATATTTACAGATAGGGGAGAGTGCTTCTAAGAAATCATCTAGAGCATCTGCCAACATATCAAAATCTTGTTTAGAGAAAGAATCCTCATGACTATGCGATATTATGAAAATGGATTTGACGGTTCACGTCGGGTTCACCAAAATGTGATATAAGAGGGATTCACTACACACGGGTCTCTTTATTCTCAGGAGATCACTAGGGAACGAACTGCCCTTATACACCTCAAACTGAATGAATCGATGAAACTATGAAGAAAAGTGGGAAAATTATCTCAGGCCTCGAAAGAGTAAGACTTCAAGATTTCTATCTCTGGCTGAGGAGCTCTCGGCTAAAAGATGACACTGTAGTTTTAGGATGCCAGCGCGACGTGTTGTCGTCCACAAGACACACTAGCATCCTAAGCCATGAAGAGCTCAAGAGCTCAAGTGGATGAAAATGAATCTCACTCCTTGACTTAGGTCATAAGCTTGAAGGACAAAATAATCGACAGAGAGCTAGAAATAAAAGGGAAATACAAGAGAACTTGAAACAAGATTACCCTCATGCATCTGAATCTTTATTCCAAGCTTCCCTTCATGACCTGCACACAAAATATCAAGAGGAAAAGGTTGGGGTTGTGTAGGGGTCTACCTCAATTAGACCCCCATTTTGGTGTTCCCACCTCCACAGACAACCAAGTTTGGAAAAGAGTGTAAAGGAAGTAAACAAAGTGTGTGGTAAAAACAAAACCTGCTTCTGAGTAGAGCCCCCACCACAAAGTAGCAAATGAACTAGTAAGAAAGAGTGATAGGGAGAGAGAGTGTTACCCATAGGTCAAGACCCTCTTTCAGAGCACATGGGTGCACCGCTATGTGTTTTCTTGAGAGTTGGTAGCTATTGGAGGGACATCAGTCTAGCATGGCTTCGCTTGTAAAAGTGCTGCTATTCAAGGATAGAGCTTACCCAAGACTAGAGCAAGTAGTGATTATACTTCAACTGATGACTTCCAACCCTAAAATGAGAGCCAAAAGGGGGTTGTCATGCATTCCATGGAAGCATAGATCCATTTCACTTAAGACCTAACCACCAAGGCACGTGTCGCAAGGGTCAGGGTTATAGATTCACCGTTTTAGACTCAGAAAATTGATAGGACGCTAGTGCGCCATATGGATGTCCACGCATCGCGTAGGTGTCCATATCCTAGGTTTTTAGGAAACACCTTGTCAGGCTTCTGTCATTTCGCCATGTGTCCACATGGAGTCAGAATCATGAAATTCTGACTCATGAGATTTTGCCATTAATGTTTATAAGGTGTCATAAATGCTAGGAAAGATGTGAAAATTTGGAATTGCGCCTAGGTGCAATTCTGTGACATTACACAAAATTTAATTTTTTTTTGCTGGATCAAGGACTTCAATATCTGGTGCACTCATATTTTTCAATTTTTTTTTATAATCTGCTATTTTTGCACATGTGTAGAACATAGAGCTTACCTTGTCATTCATTGATGGATCACTTTGACATGACAAATTCTATTTATTTGAAAATATATTTTAGGGTATGTTTATTTGAAAAAACCTAGTTTTAGAGAGTGTCTTAGGCATTGGCTCAAAAATTGAATTCTATCTATGGGTTATTTCTTTAGGTTTTGTTGCTTAGTTCAATTTGGTAGTTTTTCTATTAAGGTTGTTTTAGTTTGGTTTTATTTAAAATTTTGAGGATTTGAGCCTAGTTTTAGAATTTCCCTCTTCTTTGTCATGTTTTGAATTCATGACCTCTCCTTTCTCATTGCAGGCCTCATGTATTAGGTGGAGTCAAAGAATTTGGATCGGTGTTCCAAGTCCATGTTTCCATCTATTTTTCACACTTGACTCTTTATTTTAGCCAACCCTTCATAGCTCCTTGTCTTCACTTCAAGTCTCAAACATCAAATGGAACTAAAGACTTGGGATGAGTGTTCCAAGTCTACATTTCCACCTAACTCTTGTGACATGCTCCTAATAAATATTATTTTCCACACCTTCTCCATATTCCACTAGGTCTTGAGGCCCGATTGAAAATTTATGCTTCCTTACAAGTTCTTGCACCAACTTGTGACCTACTCTCCACTCATAAAAAAAAATACCCCTTATATGTTTTGATCAAATGTTTGAACCCAATGGGAACTCAAGACATAGGTTTTGAGTTCTTGATTCCTCATAAAATTTTCTATTTACTCTCTCCTTTTACAATAAACATTTAAGTTTCTTATCCATTTATAAGTGGGTGTTAGATCTTGAATGGATATTTTTATTGTCCCAAACATATAATTTAACAAAAAATACTTATTTGCATATTAGAATTCAATGAAAAATAAGGTACAAAATATAAACACTTGAAATCATAGATTAATAATTCAATTATATCAACCAGTTGATGTAAATATATTCAAATTAAACAACTTCTTATAGAACTTATTTGAAGCACAATACAATTTTTGAGGTGAGAAAGCTCTCAAGAACCAAATGGGTTTTATCCTCTAATCTAGGTAATCAATGAGGTTTCTTCCAATGACTATAACTCCTATTGGTCTTTGTCCACGAAAAGATTTAGAACATAATGTTTAAATTATATAAAAAGAGGAACATAATAATCATATGCCCCATATAGAATTTATCTACCTATACATATATGCTACTAATTCCCTCAAGGAATAGGTTAGCTTGAGCCAAAGTGGTTCCAAAGCCCAAAACAAAACTATCTACATGCTACACTTAGGTCGACCTTAAGACCTAAGGGTATTTCCCACTTAGGACCGGCCTATCCTACTATGGACCTAGCCATGTGATCCTTGTATCTACTCCCTTATCCTCCCGCTCTACAATTATCTTCATATGCTCTAGAGAACATTCATCCCGTTTACTTGTGGAGTTTACTATTAGGAGTCCGGTGTAGACATATTTTGACAATGAGCTCTCACTGGGAATTGCTTTGTAGGTTGTTTTTTTCTAAATTATAGCCTAAAACAACCTCTTACATACTTAAGATCTAGTATGATCTCCCGATGAGGCTAGGGGGTGAAGTTGGACTATGACATAAAGAGATCTTCTAATAGTGATAACTCTTTGGATATGGATCCTCTTTTCCTAACTTTTGGATATGAGGTGCACTAGACATTGAAGAGATTATGTTCCAAACCACATGTGCTTGAAATATTCTATTATGAAATGCGACAGGACAACTAGGTCTCACTCTGTAACTGCATATCTTGAAATGGGGACATGACGAGTCATCCCCTCCCAAAATACTTTTCCTCAAGCAATATAGACTTGGATGCTCGATAATTGTAGGACCTTTCCATGTGGCATATTCAATTGGAAAATTCCTCCACCAAACAAGGTATTTAGTTATACTCCTATTCCTTAGCTTCTTGATCGAGGTGTCAATCACTAATTATAGAATGAGAGTGAGCTTCCCCTCATTATCATGTGGTGGTAACTTAGTTAATGGAGATATGTGGAATACCAAAACCTTCTTCAGGTAGGAAACTGAAGGGAAAAGAATGCGGATCTAATGACCCAACAGTGCGGAACACATTCCCTTAACACCTTTACTACAGGGGAGAGAAGCAAAAATAAAAAACTAATAGTTTCTAAAACTTATGGAGATGCATACAATCATGGCAATGAGAAACCAGAAAGGTAAGCAAACAAAGATGACACAATATTTACGTGGGAAAACCCTTTCAGGCAAAAAACCCACCACACAAAGTTAAATCAATTGTATTACAGTAATGAATCAATTACATAGAATATCCAGACTTCTTTGCTTAGCTCACAATCACCCAGAGAGATTCAGATCCACTGTTACAATGTTTTCACAACATACAGTTCAAAACCCTCTTATAGAACTCACGTCCTTCTTGTTCTTTAGCACGCAACTTCAACTTGCTCTGCAACTTCACGACTCAACTCAACTTGTCTAACGTATGAGAAATAACACATCTCTCATCCAAATGTAACCAACTCAGAAGAGCAATGAAGTCCATCCTCAAATCACGCATCTGGTCGGATCTGATAGATCTCCTGCAGCAATCCGTCATTGCATTCAAAGCCATTACTCAAAATGGTTGAGCTGGCCACCCTTCGTTGACAAATGCAACTGCCACAATAACTATCTTGGTATCCATCCAATCACTATTCAACCAGGTGCCATGCATCCAAGACCCATCAACAATCGCAGCTGACAGAGCAACCAAAATGGTCAAATAGACATCGGGCACGACCAAGACTTCAAGTCATAAATAGCACTGCCGGAGTCGGAGTCAAAACAGGAGTTGAAACAGGACTCCACCAAAAATACACACTACCGGAGTCGGAACTAGAGTCAAAACATGACCCTACCAAAATTTTAGGTTCAGGAACCATTTCGGTTCCGTCTCCACCCACGACAAAGAGGAACTCATCGGAAACAGTTTTGACCGGGTAAAGTCAACCCGAGGTCAAAACAAAATAGGAACACAAAAGACCGGAGTCGGAGTCGGGGATGGAACAGGAATAGAAATAGGACTTTACCAAAAGTCCACAATCAGGAACCAATCTGGTTCCGGTTCCGCCTCCGCCAATTGCAAGAAACAACAATCCAAAAACAGGACATGGCGGAGGAAAACACCTCGAGTAGAATCCAAACATCTAGAAGAACCAGATCACAAAAGTAGGGGTCGGGCTCGTAGTCGGAACAGGAACTGAAATAGGAACCTGGCAAACGGACATTGCCAATTTCCAAAACTGGTTCCGCCTCCGCCAGAACTTGCGAAGCAAAGCAAGAACAAACTGACGGTCGGAAGCGGAGTCAGAGCAAGAACGAGAACCAAAACCCGGAACTTAGGGAAACAGAACAATGCCAAGTTCCATCCCAGTTCTGCCTCCGCCAGATACTTGGAACTTAGGCAAACAGAACAATGCCAAGTTCCATCATGGCTCTGCCTCCACCAGAACTTTGTAAACAAAATAAAATCACCAAGGCATGAAAATGAGGACTTCAAGATGGAAGTTGAGACATAATTTCTCAACAATCTCCCACTTGGTGAACACTTCCAGCTTCCCCAAAACATCATACCTTACTGTCTATCATAGGCCCTAAGGCCCGTCGATTCTGTGCACCATCTAAACTTGTTTGTGCTAATTGGCTTTGTCAAGGCATCTACATCATTCTTCAAGGTGTCAACCTTATTGATACTGACCTTGATATCTTCAACCATATCCCTCATGAAGTGATATTGCACATCTATGTGCTTGGTCCTGGCATGAAAGGTCAGATTCTTTGCCAAACAAATGGCACTTTGACTGTCACAGCAGATTGAAATCTACTCAACATTAAATCCAATGTCTGAACACAAATGCCTGAGCCACACTGCCTCCTTGCAAGCATGAGTTGCTGCCATGTACTCTGCCTCTGTCATGGATAAAGCAACTACAGCTTGCCGCTTGCTCATCCAACTGATTACTCCACCATTAAGCATGAAAGTGTATCCACTAGTGGATCTTCTACTGTCAATGTCCCTTGCCCAATCAGAATCAACATATCCCTAAATGCTAAGAGTCCTTTATGGTGCAACCATATTGTCATGGTAACACAAAGCATAATCTGAAGTACCCTTCAAATACCTGAACACTCTCTTTACAACATCCCAATGTGATCTCCCTGGATTTTCCATGAATTGGCTTAGAACTCCCACTGCTTGGGCAATTTATGGTCTTGTGTAGACCATAGCATACATCAAACTACCTACTGCACTTGCATAAGGCACACTGGTCATGTCCTCCATCTCAGTAGTAGACTTTGGATAGTCTTCAACAGATAGTTTCAATCCTTGCATGATTGGAACAACTAGCTTCTTGCAATCAGTCATGCTAAACCTCTCTAGAACGGTTTTCACATACTTAATCTGACTGAGCCAAAGCTTTCTGCTTGTTCTATCCTTGGTTATCTCCATTCCAAGAATGTACCTTGCTGCTCCAAGATCTTTCATTTCGAACTTAGCAGACAATTGAGTTTTAAGATCAGAAATCATTGCCTTGATATTACCAATGAATAACATGTCATCCACATATAGAGTAATAACAAGCACACGATCATTCTCACATTTATAATAGATGCAATGATCAGATTTTGATCTAACAAACCCAATTGACAACACAAATGTGTCAAATTTCTGGTACCACATTCTAGGAGATTGCTTTAGACCATAAAGAGATTTATTTAACTTGCAAACCAGATTTTGTTTGCCTCTATCAACAAAATGCTCAGGCTGGGACATGTAGATTTCTTCTTCTAGCTCACCATGGAGAAACGCTATCTTCACATCCATCTGCTCAATTTCATAGTCATACATAGTTGCCAATGACAACAAAAATTTGATGGATGTTAGCTTTGCTACAAGGGAAAAGATCTCTCCATAATCAATTCCCTCAACTTGGGAAAATCCCTTTGCAACCAATCGTGCCTTATACTTCTCCACAATACCATCAAGGCCTATCTTCCTTTTGAATATCCACTTGTAGCCAACAGGCTTTCACCCTTTAGGCAGTGGTACCAACTTCCAGGTATCATTCTTTTTCAAGGAATCCATCTCCTCGTTCATGGCTTCTAGCCAAGACTTTGAATCAGCCATGCTGATTGCTTCTTTCACAGTCCTAGGCTCATCAGTGCTGGTAATTAAGGCATAAGCACAATTTGAATCTAGCATAGAGAAACCATACCTTTCTAGTTGCCTTCTTTCTCGTGTAGATCTCCTTAGAGGCTGAGGTTGTCCTTCATCATCAGAACTTCCAGAGCTGCTTGAGCTCTCCCCAATCTTAGGTACACCATGCAACTCTTCCCTTTCTGGAGTTTGGGGAATCTCAACTGCATCCTTCTTCTTATCACTTTGATTTGTCTCAAGCTTTTGATCACTTACTAAAGGTTTCAACTCACGAAATATCACGCTTCTTCTATACAAAACCTTATCAGTAATAGGGTTCCAAAGCTTGTATCCTTTCACACCAATTCCATAGCCGATAAGAATACATTTCACAGCCTTGTTATCCAACTTTGATCTCTTTACATTTGGCACATGAACATATGCCTCATAGCCAAAGATCCGAACATGCCTTAATGAGGGTTTCTTACCTGACCATGCTTCCAAAGGTGTCATGTCAACAAGAGCTAAACAAGGAGATCTATTTATCAAATAACATGCTGTAGCAACAGCCTCAGCCCAAAACATCTACTCCAGACCAACACCATTCAGCATACTCCTTGCCTTTTCCATCAGTGTCCTGTTCAACCTTTCAGTAACTCCATTTTACTGTGGAGTTTAGGGGGTTGTCTTATGCCTTTTAATTCCATGATCAGTGCAGTACCTATCAAAATCTGTGGAACAAAACTCACCTCCATTGTCTATCCTTAAACACTTTATTTTCCTTCCAGTTTGATTTTCTACCAAAGATTTGAACTCTTTAAACGAACTGAACACTTATGATTTACTTTTAAGAAAGTATACAAATGCCCTTCTCGAACGGTCATTAATAAAAGAAACATAATATCTAGACTTTGATAATGAAGGAACATCAACTAGACCCAACACATCAAAATGAATATAATCCAGTATACTAGAGGATTTGTGAGGGCTAGAGGAGAAAGAAACACAGTGTTGCTTTCCATAGATACAATGTTCACAGAAATCGAACTCAAGGTTACAATCATCAAGCCCTTCTACAAGGTTTTTGTTCTTCAAAGTTTTAAAACCTTTCTCACCAATGTGACCAAGTCTATGATGCCATAACATAGTCTTCTCTGCTGGGAATTTTACCTCCAAAGCATTTGTAGATAGTGAAGAGTCTTCATCTTTCTCTAAAGGTGCAGAATTACATGACTTTACAGAGGCACTGTTACAAAGAATAGGCCATGCATTTAGCTTGTACAGAGTGCTAGTACGAACACCCTTAGCTAACACCATTTCACCTCTAGCCATTTTACATCCCTTACTAGAAAAAAAAACTTCTACACCAGCATCATTTAACTTACTAATAGAAAGAAGATTTCGAGCCAAACCTGGGATGTGAAGAACACCACCAATTCCTTTGACTCTCCCATCAGGAAATTGAATTCTGACCCTTCCTCTACCAACAATCTCCAGCGTTGAATCACTTGCCAAGTATACCTTTCCACCATCATACTTCTCATACTTTGAGAACCAATCTCTATTGGATGTCATGTGAAAAGAGGCACCTGAATCAACTAACCAAACATCATCTGATGCCTGAGTTGTCAGGGCTGCTGCAATGAAGGTATCTGCATCAGTTTGAGAAGATTCATTGTTAGAAGCATTCTTCTTCTTTTTCTCCTTGCAGTCCTTCCTGATATGACCAGGTTGCCCATAGTTCCAACACTTTACCTTGGACTTTTTACCAGGAGACTTTGATCTCCCTTTAGACTTGGATTTCGACTTGTTGTCTTTCTTCTTGCCTTTCTCCTTTGTTCTACCTCGAACAGAAAGAGCATCTTTGGCCATCTCAGAAGATTTCCTTCGCATTTCTTCAGACAGAAGAGAAGCAACCACATCATCAGTCTTGAAAGCAATGGTTGTGCTTCCAATAGCCATCACAAGATGATCCCAACTGTCAAGTAATGAACACAACAGGAGCATGCAACGATCCTCCTCCTCAATCTTTACACCTACAGATGCCAACTGAGTAACACTCATATTAAATGAGTTTAGATGATCTATAATAGATGCACCTTCATCCATCTTCAAGGAGTACAACTTCTTTCTCAAGAATAACTTGTTTACCAGAGATTTTCCTTGGTAAATATCACCAAGCTTCTTCCACAAAGCAGCGACAGACATCTCCTCATGAACATTCAAGAGCACAGAATCAGCTAGACTTAGTCTTATCAATCCTCTTGCTTTTCTATCAGCAAGATCTCAAGCTTCTTGGGTCGTAGTTTGTGGCTTAGTTCCAAACACTGCAATCCAGAGGTCTTTATCCACAAGCAAGTCTTCTATCTTGAGTTTCCATAACTCAAAGTTGCTGCCATTAAATTTCTCAATATCTATTCTACCAGATGTACTCGCCATCTCACAACAGAAACAAGTTTAACAATGCAAGTCTCCCACTGAAACAATATTAGTGCAAAAATCTAATTTTCCCTAACAAGGATAACACGAACTGGCCAAGCTCTGATACCACTTTGAAGGGAAAAGAATGCAGATCTAATGACCTAATAGTGCGGAATACATTCCCTTAACACCTTTACTACAGGGAAGAGAAGCAAACATGAAAAACTAACAGTTTCTAAAACTTATAGAGATGCATACAATCATGGCAATGAGAAACCAGAAAGGTAAGCAAACAAAGATGACAGTATTTACGTGGGAAAACCCTTTCAGGAAAAAAATCCACCACACAAAGTTAAATCAATTGTATTATAGTAATGAATCGATTACATACAATATCCAGACTTCTTTGCTCAGCTCACAATCACCCAGAGAGATTCAGATCCACTGTTACAATTTTTTCACAACATACAGCTCAAAACCCTCTTCAAGAACTCATGTCCTTCTTGTTCTTCAGCACGCGACTTCAACTTGCTCTGCAACTTCATGACTCAACTCAACTTGTCTAACTTATGAGAAATAACACATCTCTCATCCAAATGTAATCGATTCAGAAGAGCAATGAAGTCCATCCTCAAATCGCGCAACTGTTCGGATCTAACAGATCTCCTGCAACAAGCCATCATTGCATTCAAAGCCATTACTCAAAATGGTTGAGCTGGCCACCCTTCATTGACAAATGCAACTGCCACAATAACTATCTTGGTATCTGTCCAATCACTATTCAACCAAGTGCCATGTGTTGAAGACCCATCAGCAATCGCAGCTGACAGAGCAACCAAAACGGTCAAACAGACATCGGGCACGACCAAGACTTCAAGTCATAAATAGCATTGCTGGAGTCGGAGTTGGAACAGGACTCCACCAAAAATACACACTGTCGGAGTTGGAACTGGAGTCAAAACATGACGCTACAGAAATTTCAGGTTTAGGAACCATTTCGGTTCCACGTCCGCCCACGGCAAAGAGGAACTCATCGGAAATAGTTCTAACCGGGTAAAGTCAACTCGGGGTCAAAACAAAATGGGAACAAAAAAGACCGAAGTCGGAGTCAGGGACGGAATAGGAACAAAAATAGGACTTTACCAAAAGTCCACGATCAGGAAGCAATCTGGTTCCAGTTCCGCCTCCGTCAACTGCAAGAAACAACAATCCAAAAATAGGACAAGGTGGAGGAAAACACCCCGAGTAGAATCCAAACATCCAGAAGAACCAAATCACAAAAGCAGGGGTCGAGCTCGTAGTCGGAACAGGAACTGAAACAGGAGCCTGGCAAATGGACATTACCAATTTCCAAAACTGGTTCTGCCTCTGCCAGAACCTACAAAGCAAAGCGAGAACAAACTGATGGTCGAAAGAGGAGTCGGAGCAGGAACGAGAACCGAAACCCGAAACTTAGGCAAACAGAACAATGCCAAGTTCCATCCCGGTTCCACCTCCGCCAGAGACTCGGAACTTAGGCAAATAGAACAATGCCAAGTTCCATCCTGGCTCCGCCTCTGCCAGAACTTTGTAAACAACATAAAATCACCAAGGCATGAAAATGAGGACTTCAAGCTGGAAGTTGAGACATAATTTCTCAACAGAAACATGGAAAAAAAATTGGATTTTGTTGCCCTTCGAGAGCTCAACCTCATAAGAAACTTCTCCAAGCCTTAGGATCACCCTGCATGGCTCATAAAATCTTGGTTTGAGTTTGTCTACTCCACTTCTTTTGAGGAAATATTGTCTATAAGATTGTAGTTTGTTGAAGACCATATCTCCTACTTTGAATGATCTTTTAGTTAGCTTCTTGTCTGCATATATCTTTTGTTGGTTCTAATATTGTTGTAGATGTTATTTGAGTTTCCTTAGTACCTCTTGGATTTGAATGATTGGGTGACTAGCTGTTGGAACTCTACTATTAGTAAAAACCAATTCTGCAAATGACATAACTTCATACCCAAAAATGTCCTTGAAATGAGACACACCAATTGACATGTGGTGAATTTTATTGTAGCAATACTCTCCCAAATAAATCCACTTGATCCATGCTGACTACTAACCTGAGACATATTTTCACATGTAGCCCTCTTCCTATTTATTTACAACTTTAATTTTTCCATTAGTTTGCAGATGATAGCTAGTGCTAGGAGTGATCTTACTACTGGTTAGTTGAAATAAATATTTATAGAAAGCACTAAGAAACTGACTATCTCTACCACTTACAATCTTTTTAGGTAGGTCATGCAACTTGAAAACCTATTTGAAGAAAAATATTGTAGCTTCTAGGGCTTTGAAGTCACTAGGGATTGCAAAGAAATGAGCATGCATAATCAGCATGTCAACTACAACATAGATAATATCTTTTCCTTGCACTCTAGGCTATTTAATAATGAACTCCATGGATATACTCTCCTACTTGTGTTCTAGAATGAGAAGAGGTTGCATTAGTCCGACTGGGAATTCTTATTTCCCCTTGTTCTTCTGAAATGTGAGACATTCCCTAATGTGTGAGAGAATGACATCTTTGAGGTCCTTTGAAACAAACCTCTCTTTGATCTATTGGTAGGTCTTATAGTATCCATGATGCCTTGTTGTTGGTGCATTTTCATAAGCCTCCAAAACCTTTCCTTTCACCTTGGATCCAAAGGTCCAAAAAACTCTATTTTTGATGAGAATCAAATTTTCCACTATGGAATACCTTTCATCATTCCTTGTAGCTTCTAGGATTCTGGTAGCGAATGGGTCTTTAGTATGCTCCTTCATGATGGAGTCTTTCTAATCAACTGATGTATGGGTCACATGACATAGAATGGGTCTCCTTGAGACTGCATCTGCCACTACACTCTTCTTCCCCTTGATGTATTCAATATATAAATTATATTCTTGGAGTTTTTTCACCCACTTTTTTTGTCTATCATTCAAGTTCTATTGACTCAAAAATAACTTCAAACTATTATCATATGACACCACAAATCTTCCACATACCAAGTATTGTTGTAACTTCTCTAAGGAATACATTATTTTCAGCATCTCTTTATCATATATGGAATAACCCCTTTCAATGTCTCTAAACTTCATGCTCTCAAAATCTATAGGATGTCCCTTTTGAGTGAGGAAAACTCCTATTCCTTCAACAAATGCATTGTATTCAACAACAAAATGAAGTGAGAAATCAAGAATTGCAAGTACTAGACAAGAGGTCATTACCTCCTTCATCTTTTCAAATGTTTCTTGTGCTACTTCTATCCACTCAAAGGCCCTTTCCTTAGTCAGATTGGTGAGAGGGATTCTGCTATTTAAGAAAAACCTCTAATGTAAACCTCCATTAGTAACTACAAAGTATAAATGAACCTCTCAACTATGATAGATTTTTAGGAGGTGGCTAGTCTAGGATGGCTTGGATCTTTTGTTGGTCAACTTGAACTCCCTCTACGTTGATGATATGACCCAAACATAGTATCTCCTTTAATTCGAATTCAAACTTGGAAAACTTTGTAAAAAGATGAGGCTGCTCTAAGATTCCTAGAATCTTGTCTAGGTGCTGCAAGTGCTCCTCCCAACATTCTGCTGTAGATAAAAATGTCATCAAATAAAATCAAGAAAAACTTCCTCAATTATTTACCAAATACATGGTTCATGCTTGAATGGAAGGTTTCCATAGCATTGGTCAAACAAAAAGGCATAAACAAGAACTCAAAACTCCCATAGTGACACAAGAAAGTAGTCTTTTGCACATCTTCTTCTCTCATGTAGACTTTATGGTATCGGAATCTTAGATCAATCTTTGAAAAATATACTGTTCTATGAAGTTCATTGATCATCTCATATATTTGAGGTATGGGTTACCAATTCTCAGTGGTATTCTTGTTTAATGCCCTATATTCTATACACATCCTCAAAGTGCCATCCTTCTCCTTCACCAGTATTACAAAAGATGCAAAATGGGATGGATCTTAGCCTGATGTATCCTTTATCCAAAATTTCCTTCATTGCCTTATCTAACTCCTCTTTGTACATCTGGGAATGACAATAAGGAGTGGTCATGGATGGATTGGATTCAGGTTCAAGCTCTATGATGTGTTGGAATCAACTATCCAATGGAAATTCGGGAGGCATATCACTAAAAACCAAACTACACTTATTCTCAAATGTATCGGTGGTAGATTCTTTTGAGATCACTAAACAATTGGTAACCCAATCATCTTGTCTGAATAAGAACTCGTTAAGGGATAAGATAAAGTTAGTCTTTATAAATTAGTTGCTAAGTTCCACTCTTGAGAGCTCTTGAAGGAGACAAACAAAAATCAAAATTCACTATTTATAGTGCAAAACCACCCAATCCGCGGAGACATCCTTATCGGATATAGCTCTAAGACACGCTCGGTATGATAATTGAAAGATTAAATGATGCAAGAAGTGACACCAACAACCTTAACAATTATTTTTAGCATCGTTGATAGGGAAATTAAAAGATCTGGCTATTAAGTTTGAAGCCTTAGTGTTGATAAGAAAGACAATTTAGTTTGTGGATGAGATGAGCTAGAGACCATCTGGGAAGGTTTCTTCCACACAATATTGATTTTGATCAAGAACAACAAGCTTCGCAACATCAGATTAAAAATCAAGAAGAGAATCAGGAACATTTTCAAGAAGAAGAAATGGGTGACCAACCAGGAAATTATCCCCCACCAAATAGGACCTTTTCCTATCCTATTAATCTAAACAGAGAACTTGATGAGCCTCATATGAAGAATATTTCACCCTCAGTTTTACCTACCTTTAGGGGAAAAACTTCTAAGGACTCTAACCAATTTCTCTTTGAGTTTAAGGTTTTATTCCAGACCTATGATTATACAGTTGATAACCAAAAGTTGAAACTATTTCCTTCTACCTTAAAGGAGTCGGCCTTATGTTGGTTCATGGGTTTAGGTGCAGGGACAATCTCAACTTGGCATGAAATGGAAACTAAGTTTTTGGATAAATATCAAGATTACTACCGAGTAAGAGATGTGAAAGAGTAATTGTTCCAAATGAGACAAATGGAAGATGAAAGTCTAGATGATTATGTTGATAGGTTTATGTTTGTGCATAAAAGGTATGGTAATGGGTTGGATAATGAGATTAGTAAGACAATTTTTTTGAAAGGAATTGATGATGAGTCTCGAGAGTCTTTGAATCTTATGGGGGAAGGAGACATCAATACGCTTTCTTTGGAAGATATTATTGAAATATTCAGAAACTACTCTAGGAATAGAGAAGGGACTAGATGCTCCCAAAGAAACAATAATGGGTTACACTTTTTTGCCAAACTTGACATTTTAATCAGTATTTTTCACTAGATCACTTTCTTACACCTATAGCAGCTAAACCATTAATAATTTGATGATGAAGAAAAATAGTGATTTGTGAGATTTTGTGTGTAGATTGTAATTATATTTTTATAAAAAAATTAAAAATAAATTATGAATCCTTTCATGTAATTTTTAATAACTTAGTTTTTCTACAAAACAACATTTTTTTAAAGTGATGTTTACTTCGGCCCGTATAACATTTTTTATAGAAAGGTTACAACTCTAATTTTTGAAATACAAATTTTTGACCCCAATATCTAGTGCATGGATATTTTTTCATAATTTTTTGTTGCATATTTTTTTTTAATTAATTTTCCAAGTCAGAGTAATTATAATTTGGACAAAGGTGTACTTCGGCCCACATAATTTTTTTTGTATGCATTTGAATTAAATTATTCTTTTTTTGTTGGAATAAGGACATCAATACCTAGTGAAAATGTATTTTTTTGAATTTTTTTTTGTCTATTTTCCTATTTTTTCATATGTGTAAAACAAAGACCTTGATATTCGTTGAAAATCCTACATTCACAAGAAATAAAAAGTAAATATAATATTCAAATTAAATAAATTTAAAATTATACTTTTTGGGAAGCTTATAATAAGGGCTACATTCTTGAAAAACATAAATTTTGAATGACTTCATTTGATCCCTCCAAAGGTAAATCAAAAGTGGTTTTTTATCAGCATTTTGATAGGTGTAGAGGAGACTCCATTATAGGTATGGTTTAAAATTGATGGGGTTCTATCGAAGGGGGTTTGATATAAGGGGGTTTGATCAAACCCTCTTTAATTAAAATCCTTTAAATGGAACCTTTAAAGGTTTAAATCATTATTTTTTTCAAAAATATGTGATTTCAGGCAAAAATTAGGATGTCCCAAAAAGTGTAACCCATTATTGTGAATTTGAAAATTGATTTACTCCTTCATCTCAACATGCAAGGAGATAAGAAGACTACTGAGCCTTTAGCCATTTATTTTTCCAAATGTAGAGAGAAACATTTTTTGAGAGAGTGTCCATTAAATCAAATTGATCTATGTGAAATTTGTTAGAAACATCATGTAGCAAGTTCTTGTAACCTCTTACCTGGAATTAAGAATCATCTAAAGAAACCACTTGTAGTGGAGGAAGAGCTTAATTATGTTGGGAAAATATCTCAAAATATTGGATATAATGCTAATCAAGGGCAGTATGGTCTTAGAACTAATTGAAATCAGAACCCTTGGCTAAATACAAACCAATGGATTCCTCCCTACCAAACAAAATGACCACCTAAATTTTGGGGTCATCTTGAATGGATGAATCCTCAATGGAACCCATCACAGTGGTAGTCAAACCAACCATAGTGGTAGCCGAATCAGCCATAGTGGCAACAAAATCAAATACAAATTCAACCATGGAAAAATCAGGGGCCAAGGCATCCCTAGGAACAATCACCTCCATTAATTCATGGTTCTAATCCTATTAATGAATAAGTAAATCAACCTTAGATGCCAATGCAACCTGTTCCAAATCCAAAAAATAATTGTACCGATTCAAATCCTCCTACTTTGAATGCAATTGATGCCAATGATATTAAATTAAGGTATCATAATGTCCCATCCATATCAAATGCTAAAGATCAGGAGGGTGAGAAATAAATAAAAGAGTATTCAAAGGAAAACTAGAACTCCAATGATGAACAAAAATTTAATCAGGAACCTTACCAGAGTGGTTGAAAACATAACAAGTAGCTCCTGACAACTCCCAACCAAATTATATGAATGTGGTAGATTCTCAACTTCTCTGTGAATTTAAAAAGATCGATATTTAGATACCATTATTATACACCATTAAAGACATACCAAAAATAAATTATTTGGTCAATTCTCTTTGTATGAAAATGCCAAGTAGGAAGAAGAAATTAACTCCTACAATATAGATAGGGACCAAACTCACTGATGTTTTGTTAGAAATATTACTCCCTCAAAATATAATGATCTTGGTAGTCCTATGATAAATTTGAGTATTGGAGGGATTGAAATAACCAATGTGCTAATTGATTTGGGAGCATCTATCAATGCTATCACATCAGAAATTGTTGACATGTTGGGTATGCCAAGTGTTCATCACACAAAAACTGTTTTACAATTGGCAGACCAATCTACAAACAAACCTAAAGGTGTTCTTGAAGACATTATGGTTACCATTAATACATGTGATTATCCAGTTGAATTTCTAGTCATTAAAGCTAGAAAGAAGGATTTTGGATATCCAATTATCTTAGACAAACCATGGTTAGCCACTAAAACAACATTGATAGATTGCAGATCAGGAGGTATGATAATTTATAATGGTCACAAATAGGAGTTGTCACTTTATCCTCCAGCCCAACCATCAATTCAGCCTAATACTCAACTTTGGGTTGATGAGGATATGGAGTCAGAAGGAGACAACATTGTAGAATTGCACATGGTTACTTTGATAGAACATGTCAAGGAATGTGAGGAACAAGATCTTAGTTCTGAAGAGATTGATCAAGTAAAGAAGAATAATTTTCATGGAATGTTACATCAACAAAATTCACATCCATGTCTCCTGAATACACTTGTAGGGGATCCACTTGATTCTAAGAATAAGACCAAAGAAATTATGGTAGCAGGGGATAAGCCTCTCTTCATTAATTCATCCTTATCCTCCTCACAAGAAAAGGAACTAAAGCAAATCTTGGAAGATCATACTGAAGAATTTTCTTGGGAATATAAAGACATGAGAGGAACTCACCCTTCTATTTGTACTCATCATATTTATACCGAAGATCTTAAGCCAGTAAGGCAAGGTCAAAGAAGGATCAATCCTATTCTTCGAGACCTTGTTACGTAAGAAATAGAAAAACTACTAAACGTAGGGTTTATTTATCAGATATCTGATAGTCAATGGGTTTCCCCATTGATTATCATTCCCAAGAAAAATGGAAAATGGTGTGTATGTGTGGATTACAGAGAATTAAACAAAGCCAATAAAAAGGATCATTTTCCTTTTCCATTTATTGATCAATTACTTGATAACTTAGCTGGCAGTAGTTATTTCTCTTTCTTAGATGGTTTTAGTGGGTACAATAAGATCTAAGTGGCTCCTAAAGACCAAGATAAGACTACCTTCACATGTCCTTGGGGTACGTATGCTTATATAGTACTACCATTTGGACTATGCAATGCACCAACCACTTTTTAGAGAGTTGTCCTAGCTATTTTTATAGATTTAACTACCTCATGTGTGGAAGCATATATGGATGACTTTATAGTTCATGCACAAATATTTGAAGAAGAACTCGAAAGTTTGAACAAGGTTTTACAAATATGTAAGGATCATAAGTTATCTTTGAGTCATGAAAAGTGTTCCCTTATGATGACAAAAGGAATTTTTCTAGGACACCACATTTCTAAATAGGGAATAAAATTTGATCCTAAGAAAGTAGAAATCATTTAACAAATTGAGATCTCTAAAAATAAAACTGGTGTTTGCAGTTTTCTTGGGCATGTTGGGTATTATAGAAGATTTATTGAGGGGTTTAGTAAAATTGTTGAACCTTTGTTTACATTTCTCAAGAAGGATGTGGAGTTTTTATGGACAAGTGATTGTCAAAAATATTTTGAGACAATTAAACAAGCCTTAACTACTTCTCCAATTATCAAAGGACCTATTTGTGGAGTTCCATTTCATATACATACTGATGCATCCAACTTTTCTATTGGTGCATGATGCAGGAGCATCTGGGGTGTAAGGCAATCTTCCATCACCAAAAATAATGTTGTTTTAGTTTTCTTTAATTTTTAATAAGGGCTTAGGGGTTAGGAGAATAATATTTTAATTTGCAACAATGTAAATTCCCTTGGTGTGAATTTGTAAATGTAAATCGGATGGGAAATAAGTCTTGGTGAAACAGCGAAAGCATCTTGGAGGGGAATATGCCTTTTGGGTGTCCACTTTTTGAGAAGTTCAAAAGTATTGTTTGCATGTACATGTGTCATAAAATTTCATAAAATAGGCTGCAAAATAATCTTGCATGTTTCTTGCATGTTGACCACAAGCTTTGCATGTCTGGGGTTGTATCTATGAGACCCAAGTTTAGTAAAATGACCATAACTTTCTCATACGGTAACAAAATTAAGAATTTCAAAATAATTCAAAAAGCTGAAAATGAGGCGCAACAAACCTAGAAGACCATTTTAAAAGATTAATATATATGATAGAGTAGTAATGGCAGAAAGTAATGGGTTTTTATGTGGTTTTGGAAAAACCATAGTGGTTTTCCTTAGTCACAAATTTATATATTCAAGCATTATAATTTTGGAAGGTGGCTCTAGGAGTTTAATATGTGAGATGTAGATATGTTTTCAGATTGAAGAGAGGATTTGAAGACTCCATTGTTGCAGATTTTTATTTCCATAGAAGCCCATTGTTTGGGAGCTAGTGAGCTCCATATTTGGAGAGATAGTGAGCTAATGAATTTTGTGTGAAGGGAGCTTGAGAGATTCAACTAAAAGAAGGTTGGAAGAGACCAAGAATAATTTTTTGTTGCAGGTTTGAAGGTGTGCTACAACAACAAGAAGATTCATTGTTTTATGGTTTTTTTGCAGCAGTGATTTCTAATGATGAATGCAGGTTGAAGGAGCTAGAATCTAGGCAGGAAGTTGGATTGAAGGAGATCCATTTGGGGATTGATCCTTTTTGTTTTGTACCAGTAATATTTCATATTTTTAATGATTTTCATCAGCTCATATGGTTGCACAACCATTTAGTTTTATTTATGCTATGTAACTCTTGAATTTCTAAGAGATTTTGAATGAACAAAGAAGAAAACTTATTGCAGACTTTTGTTGTTGTTGCAAACAATTGTTAAGTACATTTTTTTTGTTGAAATTTTATGAAAAAGGGTTGGTTCTATTTGCATCAGATGGTTGCCATGGATATTTTTATAGACTTAACTACCTCATGTGTGGAAGTATATATGGATGAATTTGTAGTTCATGCACAAACATTTGAAGAAGCACTTGAAAGGTTGAAAAAGGTTTTACAAAGATGTAAGGATCATAGGTGATCATTGAATCATGAAAAGTGCTCCCTTATGATGACATAGGGATTTGTTCTAGGACACCACATTTATAAATAGGGAATCAAAGTTGATCCTAAGAAATTAGAAATCATTTAACATATTGAGATCTCTAAATATCAAACATGTGTTCATAGTTTTCATGGGCATGCTGGGTATTACAAAATATTTATTGAGGGGTTTAGTAAAATTGTTGAACCTTTGTTTAAATTTTTCAAGAAGGATGTGGAGTTTTTATGGACAAGTGATTGTCAAAAATATTTTGAGACAATTAAAAAATCCTTAACTACTTCTCTAATTATGGAAGGACCTGTTTGGGGAGTTGCATTTCATATACATACTGATGCGTCCAACTTTGCTATTGGTGCAATTTTGGGATAGAAAGATGAGAATGAAACAATGCATGATATCTACTATGTTAGTAAATATCTAAATCTTGTAGAAATAAATTAGACAACAACTGAAAAGATTTTTTAGCTGTAATATATGCAATTAATAAGTTTAGGCACTATATTATTGGTTACAAAATATTCATTCACATAGACCATGCTGCTATTAGATATTTGATGAATAAAGCTATATTAGGTGGACAAATTATAAGATCACTATCATTATTGCAAGAATTTGATGTGACCATAATAGATAAGCCTGGTAAAGATAATGTTGTTGCTGATTTCCTTTCAAGAATTGTTTTGTAGGGTGATCAAGAGCTAGTAGATGACACATTTTTAGATGAACACTTGTTTGCAATATCAATTCATCCTTTGTGATTTTTTGGTCTTGCAAATTATCTCATAATAGGGAAGTGTCCAAATCATTTTAATCCTAAGCAGAAAAGGAGATTAAATCATTAAAGTTCTAGATTCCAATGGAGAAATGGAATGTTTTGTAAGATGTGTCCATATCATGTTCTTCATAGGTGTGTTTCTGAAATAGATGTTTATGATGTTATACATGCTTGTCATCATGAGCCAGAAGGAGGACATTATTCAATGATCATAACAGTTCATAAGATTGTAGGAGCTAGTTATTTTTTGCCAACTATGACAAAGGATGTTTCATTCTTTGTTAAGCATTGCGATGAATGCCAGTGGATGGGAAGACCTACACCAACAATGGAGATGCCATTACAACCACAGATAGATCTAGAAACATTTGAAAAATGGGGAATTGATTTCTTGGGACCTTTTGATCTGCCTTTTAGAGGACAACATTATATTCTATTTTTCACAAATTATGTTACAAAGTGGGCCGAAGTGAAAGATTTGCCAACAGTATGGGAAGATAAAGTAGCTTGTTCTCTGTATGAACATATTCTTTAGAGATTTTAGTGCACCAAGGGAGATAGTGCTAGACCAAGGATCAAAGTTTGTGTCTTCTATGATGGAAGCTTTTACGAAAAATACTAGATGACACACAAGAAATCCACACCATATCATCCTCAACCGAATGGGTAAGTCGAAGTTACTAACCAAGAACTAGAAAATATCTTGACAAAGACAGTTTTATTAAGAAAAATAGACTGGGTAGAAAGGTTGGATGAAGCAGTCTGGGCTTACAATACAACCTAGAAAACTACCATAGGATTCTCTTCGTATGAGCTAGTGTATGGGAAAACTCCATTCATGCCTACTGAGTTTAAATTATAGACATTAAAACCAACATTGGATGTTGGTACTGATTTGTCTCAGGAAGAGAAAAATAGGATTCTATAGTTGAACTGATTGAATGAAATGAGAATGGAATCTCTTCAACGCACAAAAATAATCTAGAAGCAGAGGAAAGAATGGCATGATAAGCACATTGTGACCATAAAATTCAAGAAGGGAGATTGGGAACTACTATTTGATTATAGATTCCAAGAGTTTAAAAGGAAATTCCATACAAGATGGTTGGGACCCTATGAAATTGATCAAGTTTTTGAAAATGGAGTTGTTCAACTAGTACCAACAGATGTAGAAAGAAGGATTATGCTAGTTAATAGTCATCATTTGGAGATATATCACAAACCAACATCAAGAGAGGAATTTTATCAGATTTATAGCATAGAATTGAGCCTTTTTTGGTGGAAGATATTTCATCCATAGGAGAATGAGCTTTTGAATAATATTTTGGAGAAAAATATGAATAAATAAGGTAGATTGAAAATAAGAAATGATAGTTTACCTTATGAATAAAGAAGATAAATTGTAAAATAGAAATGGTGGTTTATCTCCCCCCCCAAAAAAAGAAGGAATGGTTGAAAACCAGAAATGGCGGTCTTTATGGATCAACTTTAGTTTGCTCCTGATGGCCCCTGATGACTCTTGATGTTATCAAAGGTTCTCAGTAATAAACCTTCTTAATTCCAAGCTCTCTTTGATTGGCTTGATGGAATATTTTCCAATTGAGTTAATTTGCATGCTCTAGTTGACTTCTGCATTAAATAAAAGGTATGCATTTAATTGTAAGCACTATTTTTGAAGTATTATTTTCTAGCTTAGTTATTATGATGTGAAGTTGAGTAAAGGTTTTAAGTATAGAAATCTCTACCAAATTGTTATTAATATTGTAATAAATATGTATTAATTATTGTAAAAGATGATTGAGAGATAAGGATGTGACATTTAAATGGCTTTCGTAATAATTTCAAGTAACAAAAAAGATCTTCATATGATCAATGCCAATGAATTTTCTTATGTCAGCACCATCACCAACTTTGCAAATCAAAATGAAAAGTACATGGTTGTTGTGTGTGAATCATCCAGAGGGCATAAAGAGAAATTAATAATTGATGATTTGACATGATGTGTGATTTTTGAAAAGTTGTTGCATCTGAGTGAAGAAACACTCATTCTTTATTTTGCTCAAATAATTTGTGGCTGCCATTTTCTTTGTCGAGTTAGAGAAGTGAGAAAAAATGGGAAATAAGAGAAATGCAGAGCCTAAAATTTTTAGTTTAGACCCTGAGACAGAAAGATTACTTAGAGAAGTTGGATGGCTTGATATTATTCAGATGTATGAGAATTTTGAGCTTGAATTGGTTGAGGAATTTGTGAGAAATTTTCATATTATTCTTACTAGAGTCAAAGGGGAAGTAATAGAAGTCAATCCTGCTATTATAAGTGAATTATCTAGTATTCCTGCTGAAGGAGAACTAGTAAATAAGGGACATATTAGTTTTGAAGAGTTAGTTTCAAAATTTCATGAGGAACTTGGAAGGCAGCCTAAAATTCAGTGGCACAAGAGAATTCAGAGGGGAATAGCTCGCAATAGCCTAGAGGAGCCCTGTAAAACCGTTATGTGGTTAATGAAGTTCTTCACCTACGAAGGATAGTATGACACAATATTGGGACTAGGAATGTGAATGCTGATGCATTTAAGGTATGGTAATACTAGACCTTTTGCAAAAATCAACCTACCTTCTTTTCTATTTTCTCAAATCTCTTTTATGATATCTAGAATAAATTCTAGGGGTACATCATCTATTAGATATCATATTTTAATACATTTGATTATTAAGCACCATTTTATGAGGAAAGAGTCTAGTAGAGAAGGATGGCTGGAATTTTTGTCAAATCCCACTATTAAACATGAAATAAAACTCAAGAAGGGACCTACAACAAAAAGGGTAAAAATTGAAAAAGGAGAATCTTCTCGAAGACCTGGCAGAAAATGAAAAAGAGAGCTACAGGAATCTGTTTGGGTTACCCGCAGTACTTCTAAAAAGAAAAAGAAAAAGTTGCAAGAAGAAAACCCTAGTACTGTTGACACCCATGTTCCAACTCCTGACGATTTACTAGAACAAACCCTTGAAGCTCATTAGTACACTTTAGAAGTCCATGATAATATTCAAACTCTTGTGCAGTCTCCTAAACAAGCTGTTAGCCCTTCTCAAGCCACATTTCCATCTCTAGAAAGAACCCCTATCATAGAATCCCATGGCTCACTTCATGAAAAACAATCTCCTAATATTTCAAAAGAGAATAGCCCTACTAAAGGGTATGATAATCAAATGAAAGGAAAGGAAGCTTCTAATGAATTTGAAGATGAGGAGGCCTAATCTTCTCCTCCATATTTGCCAGTTTTTGAAAGAACAAAGGGTAAAGAGCCAATGGGTGAAGAAGAAAAATCTCCTAAAATGAAAGAAAGAGAAGGAATGGAGGAAGAAGAAGAGTTAGAAAGAGAAATGGTGATATCAAGAATTGAAGCAGAATTAGAGGAAGATAAAATAAAAAATTAGTTTCTTGAAGAGAAATTAAAAAGGAAAGAAGAAGAGTTGCAATAATCTATGATTAAAACATAACAATTGAAAAAGGAAATGATAGAAAAGGAAAATATTTTGCAAGGATAGTTAAACAAAATAGACAAGGCTAATGCATAGGCATTAGCAAGTGTAGAGGAAATAGCAAGGTTAAGTGCAAAGGAAATAGGAAGGTTGAGGGAAGAGTTAGAGGGAAAAGAGGAATGATTCAGACAACAATCGAGTAAATTACATTCTTATGAGGCTTCCACCTCAGCTACTCCAATGAGATACCTTTCTCTAACAACAATGAAACCTAACAAGAAAATTATCAATCGAGAAATCAAAATCAACAGTTAGAGAAAGAAAGAGATGAAGCAAATGAAAGGTCTTAGTTAGTTGTAGAACTATCCTCTACAATACTGTCCATGAGAAAACTATTAGGTTTATATGCATTATTTTTTAGGGAAAGATTTATTCAATGCAAAATTAATCAACTAGTTCTGAAGAAGAAAAATGATTATGACAATGATAGTGAATTTCTTAAAGAATTTTATAGCAGTCATCCAACTATTCAGAATTAGATGTGTGAATATTCTCAACATGGTTTTCTTCTTGGTCAATTTCCTCAATATTTTTTGAATGTTTTTATAGGAGAATTACAAATCAGGTCTTTTGTATCATTGTTGCAGAATCAAGTTGAATGGGAAAATTGGGTAGCTCAGTACAAAGATGCACAAATGAAATTGGGTATTTGTATGAGAGATGAAACCCCTTGGTCAAGGACTTTCAGAGCTAGATTCAAATATTTTGCACTATCACATAATGTAGCACTAATTTAGAAGTGAAATCTATTTGAAAGCATTCATGTTGTTAAAAAAATTCAAGATCACCTTCCATACATAGCTTTGGCTACAACAAGAGATGGGTTCCACAACATTCTAGCACCATTGAGAATAAGAGAACCCATCTAAGCAAGAAATATTACCTGGAGTCTCACTAGAGTGAGAAATTTGATAGATATCATAAAAGAGCAGAAAGCCAATAGGATTGGAATAAGATTCAGACCACCCTTAATCATAACGTGTGCACCTACATTAGATGCATCACCACAATTCATAGGGGGAAGTTGTAGAGATTGGGTGCAAGAAATTGAAACACTGAATGGATATGCTCATCGTAGGACCTACTTAGAATATATGCTGCAATATTTTGATTTGGTTGACTTGGTTACCTAGATTTTGATGGGAAACATAAATTTTCTAGATGCTCAACCATGATGACATGGTTGATAGCAAGAGGGGGAGAATGATGAGAGTTCAAAATGACACTTTAAATGATCATTTTATATTTACAAATACTTAATTATACTGTTAATTAATTATGTTAGTGGTAGAATATATACTAATATGTTTGCTTATTTTACCTTATATTTAACTAATTAGGGGATATATTAGAAATAATAGTTTGCATTGAATGTGTTGCTTTTAATGATTTTAATGATGGAATAACTATGTAATTTGAAATCTTTGTTGTCACATTAGCATCCTATTTTTGAGGATTCCATTTAGGTGATTAAATGCTTATTTTATGAGATTGATTTGTTAAACTCTTTGTTTAACAACATGGAATCAAGTGTGCTCCTGATCACTCTAGCTGGATACTAATTCATCATAATTTTGAATAAACTTCTCTACTTGATTTCAAAACTTCTAGTTCTAGCTCTTATGTGGTGAAATTCTCTTTTATACTTTAAGTGCTATTTTAGTTTTAGTTTTCTGCTTTCTATTTTGGCGGGTAGCGCCATGATTTTGAATTCAAATAAGGGATATTCCTTAAATATCCATCCTTAGAGTTAGTCTAGAGTTAGATAATTTTTTTGCTCAAACATTGTAATATTTGTACTACACACTTTTTTTCCACTTACCTATTTGGGCTAATTTGAATGCAAATAAGGAGTTAATTCAAATATTGGTGTTAAAGGTCCCACTAGAGGAAGAGCAAGGTCCTCTCAACCAAAGAAGGTGACCTTGTGTATTGTTCTTTTTATTCAGTTTGTATCAATTGGAAAGTTAAGAATCTTGATTTTTTCTTAATCATTGTTAGTAACTATATTTACTCATACTTTTTAGATCAGTTCATTGTGTTTTCAAGATAGCTCATTATGCTTCACTGTAGATTAACATTCATTTGTTTACAATAGATTTAATTGTTGTTCATAGGAATTAGACTTAATAATTATTTTCAAATGCATGATGGTTTTAATGGAATTAATAATGATGACTGGTGGGAAGATTAAACTGAAGCTTATTTGGAATTTACTCATGGAAATTAGTGTTGTTATTTTCTAGATTAATATTTATTTCCTCACAAGCATAAAATAGACTTTCTTTTCAAGTAAATTTAAATTCTGAATTTTAGATTAAGAGTGAATTTAGTTATATCTTAATTTTTCCATGAATAAATTTCAATTAAGTCACGTGGAGTCTTAACTAAGTTAGTAGAGTATGAATAAACATTAGTTAAGGGATAAGATAAAGTTATTCTTTAGAAACTAGTTGCTGAGTTCCACTTTTGAGAGCTCCTGAAGGCTCCTGAAGGAGACATACCGAAATCAAAAGTCACTGTTTACAGTGCAAAACCCCCAAATCTGTGGAGACATCCTTATCACATATAGCTCTAAGAAACACTCGGTTTGATAATTGAAAGATTAAATGATGCAAGAAGCGACAACAATGACCTTGACCATTAGAACCCTCAAACTTTGAAAGAGTGATATATATGTGCACTAGACAAAGATGCCAAAACACCTCCATATTCTTTCTCCTTGTCTTATTCCCCTAGAGTAGAGTCTTATGGATCATGAAATTCATCATATTATTTTGACTTGGAGTCTTTGTCAGAGGTAACCTCTATGAGTGAACTTGTCCCTTTCTAAGACATCTATGTTTTGGAACCCATGGTTCTTTGTAGGAGAAGAAAGTATTCTTCCTTTAGAGCTCATTCCTTGTCTCTTCATCTACCTTCTTTTCCATATTAGGAGCTACATTATTGGGTGCAGGAGCTAGTGCAAGTTGTGACCACTTTTGAAATTCCATCTAATGCCAGGTTTTAGGTTTTATTTGTTGAGGAAATTGATTCTTAGGAATTGATGGTTTAAGGTTTAAAGCCATTTTTATAGCCTTCCAAAGAGAGACAAGTGCAAAGGATTTCATAAAAACCTTGAGAGGTTCAGTGAGTCCTGAGATGAAAAGATGCACTATCCTCTTCTCTGATAGTTTCAAAACCAAATCACCACCACATTTTGAAATTATATAATATAATCATCATCTGAATTGTTCTATTTGATCATAGCCAACTTGCTAAAATACTCTTCTTCATCATTCAGTTTAAATCTATCAATTATCCTCTTCTTGGATTCATCAAATATTTGTATCTGATCATGGCCTAGAGTAGTGCAACCATGAAACTACCATGAATATTCTTATGCTTATAGATTTAGGGATGAAAATTGAACTGCATATTTCTCAATCATAGGGTTGAGCATGAAATAGGTTTCCATCTTTTGCAATCAAGATCTTTTCAAGATCTTATTACTCCCATCAATGTAAGCCATTGCAAGATTTCCTAGCTTGTTCTTCAGTTCCTTGCTCTTGTACAATCCTTTCTTCTATGATTTTATATTCCTTGGAGCTTCCATGTATTCTATTCCCATCTTGTGCTTATGTTCCTTGCTAACTTTGAGAGATGTGTGAAGGAAAGAGATCTAAAAGCAAGTGCTAAAATTGAAGGCACTTTGGTGTCTACTTTTCATGCTAGACATGAGAAGAGCTATCAGATCACTGATAGTGGATTCTCTAATCATATGACTGGTGGTAAGAGTAATTTTGTTAAACTTGAAAAATATGAAGGAGGACTAGTTAGGTTTTTTGATGATACATTTGTTAAGATATGTGGAAAAAGTGTTAGAATTGGCTATGGATGCCAAGATCTATGGACCAAATAGAAAGCACAAAGAAGAGAGAAAATAATATGACAAGAATAAATTGTATTCAATGTCAATGATAATGGAATCAATGTGATTTTACAATGAGAGACCCCTTGGTTATATAGCCAAGGTGAGAACATAGGAGTGCATAAGATTATGACAAGTGTCGTAATCTTATGACATGAGACAACAATGAAAAGCTATCACTCCACCTAAAGTGGAAAGGTGATAATGTGATAATCACCACAAATAGTGGATCTACCACAAAAGGTGGAAACCTAATCACATGATATGTCCATGAAAGGTGGAGGTGATAGAGTGATAACATGATAAGTCCACCAAAGGTGGAAATTCTCCAACAAATCCTATGTGGTCCCTAAGTAAACTTAACTAAGGTGTAATTATGACCTAGGACAAGGTACAAAATATTTAATTACACCAACACCCCCCCTTAAGTGAAACTTAGGGAGAATGTACACAAATGCAAACAATGCAAGATGGGTCCTAGCAACTAGGCCATGCTAGGTACCCATGTACAAATGCAATGCAATGCAATCTCTCACAAATGGAGAAATGGAGAAAACCTAGTGGGACAAAACTCCTCCCCAAAAGAGAGATGAAATACAATAGATGAAATGCTCTCAATGATGCATGAGAAGGTCAAAACCCCATGTCAGGAAAAAGAGCCCCCCATAAGAGAGAAGTAGAAGAGAGACAAGGCCGCCCCCCCTCAATGTTGAGTCTCCTACAATGATGGTAGAAGCTCGACATTGAATGCTGAAGATGATCCAATTTCATCGAACAACGTTCCTCCCCTTAGGAAGAAACAAAACCAAGGATGTATGCAGGATGTATGATGTCTCTGAATGATGCTCAAGTGTCTCCATGTCGATGCCGAAAGATGACACACTCCAAACAGACATTCTAGGCCACACTGCTGAAGAGTACAATCCAACATCTAGTAGAGAAGAATGTAGAAAATGATCCAAAGAGAATGATATCCCCTCCAAATGTTGTCCAAAAGTATCCACACTCACGCCAAACTACAAAGAATGATCATGTAGAGAATGAACAAGAGGGTCAGAGTGTTCCCTCACAACAACTGAAGAAGGAGCATCTTCATCAAAGAGAAGATGAATGTCAACAATGATGTCCCCCAAATCTGCAAGATGAGACTCCACAAACAAGTCTGAAATACCTATCAAGAAGCCATCCAAAGTAGCCATATCTGGAAGACAATGTATGTCCTGGTGCACTGAATCACAAGGAACCCAAACTGTGGAATCACAAGCATCATCAACTGCAACAGTAGATGGAGGAGATGAAATGCATGGCTCAAGTATTGGATCTGATGTGAGAACTCCCAAGTTCAAGTAGCCAAATGTCTCCTCATGGTTCACACTAGGAGTGTGATCAACATCTGAAGGAATAATGTCACCATAAGAAGCAAAATATGCAAAGGTATACAACCGAGATGAATGATCAACCACCCCAGCAGCAATAATATCTCTACTCTCTAAGTCTCGAATGATGACTGAATCAGGTGTGAACTCCACAGATCTCCCATTTCCACCATGTGTAATCTGATATATGGAAAGAAGATTGTTCGTCAAATGAGGAACACACAAAACATCCTGGAAAGTGTTATCCCAAAACTAATAGACCCCTTCCCTATTACACTCATGTATGTATTGTTTCCCATCAAGATAGGAGACATAGAACAAGGTTGAAATGAAGAGAAGATAGATTGTGAAGATTCCATATGATGTGATGCTCCTGAATCTAGAAGCCATCTACCTGATCCTAGACTTGAATAAGCACAAAGAGCTTGTCCTTTACTGCTTGATCTAGATGCCAAATGAACTTTTCCCTTAGACTGTTTTGAAGAAGGAGAAGAAGGTGATTCAGATATTCTAGAAGGCAAATCAATTTGATTCTTTTTGAGAAGATTCTTCAACTCATCAATGTCCTTCTTATAAGAATAATGTTCTTCATGTCCATCCTTCTTGCAATATGCACAAAAATGCCTCTCCTTCTTAGATAATTCCCCTTTGAAAGAGGATTTTTTCTTTGTTTGATCTGAATGTGGATTATTCTTTGCTTTCTTATGTTTCTTATCTAATTCTGATTCCTTCACTTGATTAACCAACAATGCCTGAGATTTAGTAGTCTTGATGAAACCCATTGAGATAAGCTTTTATTGCTCATGTATCAACATCTCAGAAAATGATTCAAATGAAGGTGTAGTATATGCAGACCCCATAGTCAATCTATGAGTATGAAAGCTAGAAACAAAAGAAGCATAATCAGGACCAAGTTTGTTCATTGTATTGTAGACCAACTGAATGTCCTTCTTATCAATTCCACATGCTTTACATTGCTCTCTTAGATCATTAACCTTAGTGATGTAGTCTTGGATGTTGTCAAAGTTCTTAGGATCAAGGCTCATCAGGTCATTATCAATTTGATAGCCTCTTACTTCATCTGTAGTACCATACAATGTTTTCAATTTTTCCCAAGCATCATGAGAATTGTTACATGATTCAATCTGAAACAACAAATCTTGAGAAACAAGTCTACGAAGACATCCAAGAGCTTTGGTATGTTTGATCATCCATTTTAACTTTTTATCTGCATTTGTAGGTTCAGGTACCTTATTTTCAACATATAGAGTGTGACCTTTTGTCATTAGAATACTCCATGCATTTTGATGCCATGTTGAATAATTATATGATGTGAGCAAAGGAACCTTAGAATGATCCATGAAAATGAGAGAGCACAAGCAAACAGATCAAAAATATGCACCAAGAGACCCCCCCCAAATCACTCAATAAAGAAGACCCCCAAGAAATATCTGATTTGGCACTTTATAACTAGTGCATTTACAATTGCCACTGCCAAAAACAACAAAGTGGACTTTGATTTTGGTACATGGAAATTGCCAAAATAGGCCTCAAACTCATAGTGAATAAATTACAGTAGATGAGATAAATTTGATCACATCACTAGAAAGTACATGAAAAATCATGCACTTTAAAAAAAAACGGCATTGAAAAATGTTACCGTAGGAGCAAGTTATGAGCTCCCGAAGTGCCCAAAATGAGGATGAAGCAGCAACACCTGTGAGAATCTACAATTTCTGGAAAAACTAGAAGCCAAAACCAAAAATAGTTGCACTACTGTGTAGAACACGAAAAATTAACCCAAATAAAAAAAAAAAAATTGCTTGAAAAAAGGAGCCAAAATGACTGAGATTTTGGCCTCTGAAGTTCGCCTTCAAAAATCAAAATGCAAATGGTGAAGGGGCCAAGAAATTTCTTGAAAATGTTGACGTGGCACTGACGTCACCAATCTATGAGGTTAAATTTGATGGCCTGGAGCCCGTCAACGTTGCTATCGTCGATGCCGAAATATGTCGTTTACAATGAATATTCTGTGTCTTGCCGAGAATCTCAAATGCCGGAATATTCTTCATCTAACCGGTTGTTGACTTGTCGGACTTTAAACGCTCCCCGGAATTTCTTTTTGACCGCCGGTTTTTATTGAAGTTTGGCTACCTGCCGGTTTTTGAAGTCTGGCTGCCGGCAGAGTTTGATACCGTCGGTGTTAATTGGCTCGCGGGTGGACAAACCAATGCCAGGCACGTGGTGGGTGGTGGGGGCGGCGGGTACCCTCTGTGGTACCTATGGTACCTATGGTACGTAGTACTGCAAAAAAACTTTTCTGCAAAATTTTCTTTGTATATATTTTATTTTAATTTTTTGATTTTTAAATAAAAATCTTTTCAACAATAAAAACTACGAGATATTGTAAGGATTTCTTTTTTTTGAAAAAATATTTCGCAGAAAATAATATTTTTTTAAAAAAATCATACCGTCGACAATAATGGCGACCTGGAGGGGCCGTACGGCTCTACGGGCAAAATTTTTTTGCCTCACCAAATGACTTGCTTTGATTTGGACGATTGGACAGTCGATCTTAGGGTTTTTGGCCCTTCTGGATGCGATGGCAGGGTCGGATTTGACCCAAAATGCTCCAAAAATGCAGCTACCTTTTGGATCTGGCAACCACTTTGCAGCTTCAAACCCTCATAGATTTGGCCTCGTATGTCCAATTTGGACAAAATAAAAGGCAAAATCGACTTTCTCGAACCTTCCGGACACAATGATGAGCTCAGATTTGCACCAGCAAGCTCTGATATAAATTTGCAATAAAGAGCCAAAAATGGAACCTCCCCAAATCTAGTACCTCTCTTCAAAAAATGACTCTCCAATGGCACCCAACCTGCTCTGATACCATGTTAGAATTGGCTATGGATGCCAAGATCTATG